>CM053514.1:28998457-29094575 GCA_028627145.1 Eidolon dupreanum
ATTATGAAAGAAAATAATGACCAAACAAAGAAAATAAGAAATTTATCATCACTTAGGAATCAAAAGAGAAACCTCTATCATGATCAGAGAGATTAAATAAAGCTAGAATTCTTGAGAAAAGTGTCAACTAGAGAATGTGAAGACATTCTTAGAGATTCATATTAAATTTGCTAAAATTAAACAGTATCAAATATTTAAAAAGTATAAGGAAGAAAACATGAATGAAAAGAGGCAAATAAAAGACCAACCCAAGAGAGAAAGGCTCAAATAGCAGGAGTTCCAGAATAAGAGAACACACTCAAATGCAGGCAACCTAGACATTATCCCACAAAGATTGAAGCAGGAGGATAGAGGGCCTCCAGGAGGAGAAAATTCGGGAAAAGGAGAACTTCATACACTAGGTGGTATAATGAACTAGAAAAACTTTTCCTAAAAGCAACCTAGGTATGGGGACATTGTTCCTATAGAAATCTGTGTCTAGCACACTATTTGAAAATGAACATAAAATCATCCAGTTTTTAAACGTCAACTCAGATGTATAAATATTACACAGTCCAAATAAAATACACGTACAGAATGAGTCCAGCCAACAATGACAGATCTGCTAAAAATGAAATATTGTCTAGTATGCCTAATAGAGCATTAATTATCAAGCTAGTCTGCCCTATTATCGACAGTCACTACAAAGTTGTGGAAGGAATGAGAAAGATAGCAAAATTTAGAAGGGAGAGAAGGAAGAGAACCACATTGTCCTAGGTTCCAGGAAGCAAATGTTTCAAAGTATATCCATGTTTCTTTATTTGGTTCTTCCATCAATCCTATGAGGCAAGTAAAACTTCCATAATTGTTGTCATTTAGAACTCCAAAGACCTGGACTTGAAAATATTAAATTGCTCTCATGATTTCCTTACATTATGGAATAGAAAGAGTACTAAAATCTGGATTCTATGGCCTCTTTCTGCTGTCAAATGTTCTTTCCACTACACCAAGTTCTCACATATGGATGGGGAATTTTAGATCAAAGCCTTAAAGAGTTCTCTCCTGAATCAAATTTAAATGATCTAGATACTCATTATGGCATCATTTATACAAGTGCATAGACAGTGCAGCACAGACTTCCACAGGAGGCATGACGTTGGAATATGTGTTACCAGGACGATGGTATATTGCTACCCCTTCCAGCCTCCTCTACCAACTCAGTCAGGCAATCAATCAGTAGTCTGTGGATAATCTAAAATATTGAACTTGATCTGAACTTGTAATTTAACTGAATGCCAATGCTCTGCCCATTAAACAATGAATATTGTTTGAATGAATACTGGTTCTTCTCTTTTGGGGTCTTGGTCTCAAATTCCTTATCTGTAGTAGTATCTAACTTTCAGAGTTGTGAGGATTAGTAGAGATACCATGTGAAAATCATGAGCATACTACTTAGTACGTAACAAGAGCTTAATAAACAGTAGCCAGTGCCATGGGTAGTGAAAATAGCATCTGTATTAGCAGACATAAATTTTGAAGTTTAAATCTTATGGGCTCAAATGGGAATGAGATGTTCATAGAAGAATTAATCTATATCAGTTTGATGTCTATTTTCAGAGGTAGAGCTATTATCAGTTTTCTAAATGAATGGGCTTTTTGTATTCATTTTCTAGGGCTACCATGAAAAAGACCACAATATCTGTTAAACAACAGAAATGAATTTCACAACAATCCTGGAGGCTAGTAGTCAAAGATCACAGTGGTGGCAGGTTCTGTTTCTTCTGAGAACTCTTTCCTTGATTTGCAGATGGCACCTTCTTGTGCCTTCACTTGATTGTCTCTGTGCAGGCACATGTTTGCTGTCTCCCTATGTGTCCAAATTTCTTCTTCTTATACTGAAGTATGGCCCATGCTAAAGACGTTATTTAACTTAATCACTGTTTTAGAGACCTTACTTTCAAGTATGGTTACATTCTGAGGTACTGGGGGAGAAGGAGGTTGGGAGGTCAATATATGAATTCGAGGAGGACGCAAATCAGCCCATAACATCTTTGGAGACACAGACTCATGGAGACGGATTACATACAACAAGCTTTATTATTACCTTTTTTAAAAACCCCAGTAAAGAAAGAAAAAGATCCTTAGATGAAATGAGGGGAATAAGGGAACAGTCTCTGACCATTGCAGATGAATTTGGCAAACACTAAAAGTACAGAAAGGTGAACTGACACTTTACGGATGAATGTGCAGGACATTTAGACCAATTTTACAGACGAAGAAGGAATGGAATTTCTCTCAGTAGGTCTCAGAATGTATAACTATAGGACACAGAATAAGAGCATGTCCTAATGCCTCAGTGTCTGGAGAGATGGTCATTGGAACAGGCCACTCTCCTTCTTATAAGCCATCTCTCCTCTATGGAGTGAAATCACCATTTGCCTTGAAACTTGCCATAGGATCTCTTTATGCTGCCTGCAGTCTAGCTGTGGGGAATCAATGCTGCAATGTTACTGCTGATCGGATATGAGCATCAATACGGAATTCTTTTCCCTGACCCAGATGCCCTGTGTTTCTGCAGCATAAGACAGTATTCATGTACACACACACACACACACACACACACACACACACACACACACAAGAGGAATAATATCTCAGAACCTTCAGAGTTTCTAACAAAATAATGTCAGATCAAGAACTTTCACTGGTAAGCAAAAAGTTTTAATTTAAAAATGTTTCCAAAAGCTGTAGGATATCCCTGCGGACATTACAACTGCTTCCAGCATTCCATCAGCTCAGTACAGTAACAACTCTGTTCAATGTTGCTGCAGCCCACAGCAGAGAATATAGAAGCAGGTGAAAATAAGAACAGAGGTTGAAGTCTAGGACAATTCCATTCAATAAAACTTAATTTTATTCGGTTAACCCTCCACTTGAGAATTTGGGGATACTAAAGAAAAATAGTTATCAAGGCAGCTTCCTTCAAAGACCTTACATTTTTTTTCCTAGAGAGACAAGAGAAATACACACCCAAACTAGGCTACGGCTACGATTTTTTAGTTCAGATTATAGTTGCTAAAGATGGTTAAGAAGGAAGAACTCAGTGTAGTTGTGAGACCATATTTCTGAAAGAAAAGTATTCGCAAAGACTATTTTCTTTCCTACTTTCATTATTTTGTAATTCCACAAGTAGAACTGATAGAACTATAACAACCCACCTGCCAAAGCACCAGATGTCAAGGAATATATGAATATGAAAGTCTGGGTTGAGCAGGTTAGAAATCATATATAAGAGCACCTAGAATTCTTTTCCTCTTTCTCATTCAAGATCTTCGCACCTTTTATCTTTGGAGTTAGACAAGCTTGAATTTGATCTTGGACAATGTACTCAAACTCTCTGACACAGTGTTTTTCTTCTGCGAAATAATGAGGCCATGAGGAGGAAATAAAATGCCAGGTATAAATAAAATGCCCATCACATCATGTAACTCATCAACATTCAATAAATATTGTTCCTTGCCCTCCTGAAGCCACTCCTCCAACATACCCCTCATTCTGGGCTGTCATTGTGTTGTGCAGAAGTAGATATTCAGAAGTATATAAGATCATAAAATTGTTTTGATTTTCACCTTCAGTCATAAATACGGAAGGTGACAGACACAGGAATAATTTTGAGAGTTTCCCAAGGTATTGTAAGTTGCCAAATCAGAGAAAAAATGAAAAGCAAGTGTTTGAATTGTTTCTCTTCAATGAAGAAGTAACAGCAATAACAGACATACAAGTAGGGAAAGACAGGGATCTGATCAAATCTTTAGAATATATGAACAAACTGGAACATATTCAGTTATAGGAAAAGTATCACCATCACACATGGTGATCAAAAATGTTTCTAAGTTAAAGGGTAAAAACATTGAGAATAAATCCATGGTCTCTTAAATCTAATTTTTTAATAATAGCTTAATTGGCTCTGATTTTTCAATAAATTGTAAGATTTTTCAAAGGGAAAAGGATAAAAAATAGAAATTAATCAGCTACCCAAAAGTGAAAATTACATTTAGTTGAATGACATTAAATCTAAAAATATACTGGAAACTCAGAGAAGTCTATTCACTATTGAATTTCTTGAATGATTAAACCTACGTTAATAACCTCTTCTGATAATATTCTTTGTGTCTTTTACTTTTCATGTCTGGGATCATTGTCATCATTTGATGGAAAGCACATTTTTGACTGTAATAAATCAGAATGTTTTCATGGTGCTGCCTAGTTGTGAATCTGAGGTGACACCAGACACAGGCTTTCTTCCAACCTTAAAGCTTGGATAAAGTACAAATCTAATTTGGTTGGAATAATGTATTTTTGTTTTGCAAGAGAAACTATTGCTATTTAAGAGCTTCTGTTTATTTCATATAGGCCTCTTCTAAAAATCTATTGACCTTACTGATTTGATACAAAGATTATGCTTTCTAGATGGAGACTTTCTAACCTCCTTCTTTCTCATTGTTTTGTCTGTTGAGGACAGGAATTTTGCGGCTCACAATTTCCCCCTCTATAGTTTATGTCTAGTTGAATAGATTCTTGATCAATTTTGCTTCTATGGCTTTAAGTCCCCTTAATATCAGATTGCATTCATTGTTTCCCTCTATCTTGGGAAGATATTAATAAATTCATTTTGCTAATTACTTTCTCAAGTATATACACCAATTTGATTGCATAAATTTCTTAGAAAAATACATTTTACATTATTTCAATAAGCTTGCAAATTTTTAATTAGAAACACTTTACAAGAAATGGTGCTAGGCAGATTTTAAATGGTGTTATTATAGAGCAGAAAGGGACCTAACAATTGAAACTGCTTCAAATGAAATAATGGAATTATTATGAAATAAAGCCAATAAAAAGAGGCTATGAGAACTCTTAGAGCACCTGTTCCCACCTCTGCCATTTTTTTTACCTTTTTATTGAAGTGTAACATGTATACAGAAATATACACAAGTCATTACTATATAACTCAATGAGTTGCCACAATTCATTTGACCTGCCTGTGCAATAGTAAAAGAAGAGAAAATTACCAGCACCTCAGTAGCCTCTTGTGAATTACTATTCTGGTCAGTAGCCTCTCCAAAAGAATAACCACTTTCAAACTTTTAAGCAATATGTTCACTTTGCCTGTTTTGAATAAATGGAATTATAGAGTATACACTCCTACATAAAATTTAATTTGCTCAGTATTAAGCTCATGAGATTTACCTATGTTGTTGTGTTTGATCAGTCCCCCTCAAAGCATGAGACTAATTGTGGACAAAATCGTATTTTCTGCCTCCCAAATTGGTGGACATTCCAAATCTGCCATATCCATGCAGTATGATTAAACCAGTGAACTAATAGCATTAAATTCTGTAAAATTGTCAATTTATCATGGAAACTATTAAGCATATTTATAAGTTAAGAGAAGAATATAACTATCACCTAGTTCAACAATTTTATCAACTCAGGAATTATTGTTTCATCTGCAATTCCACTTTTCTTCCCCCACCCTTCACTCCACAATGCGGGATTATTTTTTAAAATACCCAACATCACTTCATCTACAAATATTTCAGTAATTTTTAACTAAAAAAACAAAAACAAAAACAAAAAACAAAAAACAAGGACTCATTTTAAAATGTTATTTCAACACTATATTTAAAAATAAAGAATTTCTCATTTAGTCAGTATTCTGATTAGTGTTAAAATGTTCCAATTTTCTCAATTTTCTAAGTTTTTTTATTGTCATGGATGCTTACATCAGGGTCCAAATGAAGTTATTAAATGGTGTTATTAAATAAAATCTCATTTATCTCTAGCTAGTCTCCCACACCTTTTGTCCCTACAATTATTTCCCCTAGAAATGGAGAAAAGATTTTATCCTGAAGAATTTATCACAGTATGGATTTTGATGCCTACCTTCCCTTGGTTCCAATTTTTATTTTTACTAGATTATCTAGTGGTTTTATTATTTTGTATATCTATCCCCCCCTCGGGGAGCTGGGGGACAGCTTTTACATTTACTCATTAGTTCTATAGTTTTTGTTTTTCAACTCAACTTCTGTTTTATCTTTCTCCTTTTAGTTTACTCTTTATCCAGCTTATGGAGCTGAATGTTTAATTCATTTTTTGGGTCTTACTTGTACAGGTATTTATACTGTACATTTTTCTTTTATGGTTGTTCTCCTGTTATTCCATAGGTTTTTATATATCACACTCTATCATTAGTTAGAAAGAAATTTGTAATTTTATTATTCAATTTTGACCCAAAAATTTCTTAATGTTTTTTTCTTTCCTTTCCAAGTAGAACAATCTATTTGGTTTTGTTGTCTGGCTTGTTCGTTTTTGGTTTGGGTTGGGGTTTTTTCATGGCCATTATTTTTTTTGTTTTATAAGTGTATCCTGTATATTTTCAGTTTATACTTTGAGAATTATTGCTGTGTTAGTGTACACATAAATATTAATAACTCTGTTAAGTATATTATGATTTCTAGCCTTTAATATCATAAAGTACACTTATTTATCTTTTTGATGATTTGAGGTCTGACTTCTGCCTTGAGAGATATGATTATGAGCTCTGCTTTCTTTTGATTTGTATTCACCTAGTATATATTCTGTTCATCTTTTATTATTTTTAAGGAGGTCTGTTGAGACTTGGTTTATATAGAGCAAAATTCACCCTTTATAGGTATTCAGTTCTACGAATTTTGATTACTGTGAACAGCATGCTTCCATCATTCTCTTATAAATCACAACTTCAAGATAAAATTATTAGGAATATCAAGATGGCAACAATAGAACATTAAGCCAAGCATGGTATCTTTCTGAGTGCTGCTGCTTAGGTCATATGGCAATGAAGCCATCTCTACTCCCAAATTGGCTGCCTTTTCATCCTAATAATTTACCTTCAAAAGCTCATACCTTTATTCTCCTCAAATACCCTCATAATATATCATATATGAGGATTATACCATTTTTAATCTTAGGGAAGTGCTCCTGTCAGAGAAGAAACACGTGATTCTCACCATGTACACACATGACTGCTTCCCAGTAGCCATTTAAACCCACAGCAATGCCTTTCTCCATCTCCATGCTTAAACCAGCACTTTAGTTTTAATTTTTATCTTCTTGCCAAATCTGCCAAAAATTCAGGACTGTAACCTCACCCAACTCCCCCCAGCTACTTAGCATAGTTTTACTCATTTCTAATTGATTATCTGTTGTTCATTCAATGAGATGTTCAAAACCCTTTCTAATCAAGTCAAGCCTTCAATCCCGTCTTCCACACCACTAGTTTTAGATGTTGACTTCACCTCCTAAATGAATTAAATAAAATTTAATTAAATTAATAAAATTAAATAAAAGGAGAGCTGAGTAGATGTGTTTTCTTTGTTGCCATCAATTCCATTTCAAGCTATATCTGATTCTATTTTTATTCTCTCATTTTTCCTTTGAATATCAAAAACATAGATGTGCCTCTTACCATGTCTACCTCACCACTTGTACTGTCTATTAATCTTTACTACCAATTATTTTTTCTTCTTTTATTTCATTCTGTTTTCTTATTTCAATCTTCTCTACTGTATTGAAACTTTTTACTCTTAACCAAACATACACATAGCTCCCAGATTTTAAAGACCAGATTTTAAAAGCTCCCAAATTTTACACCCAGTGCCCAGATCTTGGTTTCTAATACCATTCTTTATTTAGAGGAACCAGAGTTCCTTGGTTGAGTGTAGGATTAGACAGTAAAAGTACAAAATGAGCCTGGAGTATCTTGAAGTACCAGAAAGTAAGGAAGTGCTTAAAAACAATCTAATAAGGCCATGTCAAAGAGACAAACCTTGAAAGAGCTCTTAATAGTCAAAACTGCAATGAAATAAGTAATGTAGTATTGGATTATAACCTAAAGTATAAAATATTGACTGTATTGATAAATAAATATATGATTGATTGAATAAATAAAAGGAGGGAAAGAGACAGTTTCCTTACAATGTGGAGCTTAATTTGCCCTGTCCTCACTCTCATTGAGTGTGGGCTGAACTTAGTGGCTCACTTTCAAAGAATAGAATCTGGAAAGAGAAAATGGTAACTTTACAGTGAAAAAAAAATCTAGCAAACACTACCTTAACCAAGTGATCAAGGTTAACATAACCAATGACATCATGTTGATATCATGTACCCCTGATGTGAAGTAATAAAAAAAGGCTCATCATTGCCACTGTATACTTCCTAAAAGCACATAATCCCAGACTAATCATGAGAAATATATTAGACAAACCCAAACTGAAAGAAACTCTACTGACCAGCATTTCTGAAAACTGTCAAGGTCAACAAATATAAGAATAGGCTGACAACCCAACAAATATCAGAGGACACTAAGGAGACAAGATGACTAAATGAGACATGATAGGCCAGATTACATCCTGGAAGGAAAAAAAAAGGCGTTAACGGAAAAACTGGTAAAATCCAAATAAAGTGGAGTATTTAATTAACCGTAATGTATCAATGCCTGTTTCTTAGTTTTTCCAAATGTATGAGATAATGTAAGCTGATAATATTAGGAAAAACTGAAACTGGACAAGGGTATGTAGCAACTCTCTGTACTATCTATGCAATTCTTCTTTAAATCTTAAATTACCCCCAAAATAAAAAGGTTATTTTTAAATATTACTTTATCCCTCTTTCTTAACTATTATACCCACTTTCTATCTGACAAATAAACCATGGTAATGATATTAAAATGAACTTTTTCTCAAAAGAATTATAATGGCAACTAAACTACTAAATGGAAATACAAATTATAATTTTTAAAAGTATTATTAAATTATGCAGAGAAAATAATGTCATTGAAGGAAACTGTCCAAAACTTTCATCTTTAAGAACCCTTAAAATAGATAGTCTATCAAATATCTTAATTACGGAAAAAAAAAATAGCATTTATGCAAGAAGCAATAGGTTCTGTATAGGTAATAACTTCAGATCAGCAGCGATTTTCAGAAATTCACATGATTTTTATATAGCATTGCTTGTCTTTGAAATGGCAATTTTCATGTTAATATCAAAATTATTAGCAGTTCCTTCGACCACTTTCATCTATTTTTCAACAAAAACTCTTTAGATAACTGTAATACACAAAGAAGCACTGTTCGAGGTTAAGAAGAACAAATGTGGGACAAGGATAAAACCTTTGTGTCACTAAGTTATATAGCTGATAGCAGCTGGAAAATACTGTGCAGACCTTCTCGAACTGGCATCTCAGAAATCTTTTGTGTATGACTAACTGTCTTGATAAACTGCAATTACATTCCCGCAAAAGGTCTTGCAGAGGAAAGGTATTGACCCAGTGAAAATGAAAAAATCCCAAGCACACCTGGAAGGCCATTTGTGGCCACGCTTAAATAATTACAGTATGGCCACAGCTCCTTTAACTATATAGCTGTTGAATTTACTTGTTGAACCACGGGTGTATAATGCAGGTTAGTTAATACATCTTTAGTAAGTGTATAGAAAACAATTCAGTAAGAGTAAACCAAACTGCTATGTAAAGATATTGTACTACTACAAATTTAAGGTAAATATCATTGGTTGGATAACGCTAAATAGTTACCCTTTTTTTTTGATAATGGTGTTTATAGGTGGTGATTTAAAATTTTAATTCAAAGTTTACACATGTACATCATTTTAAAAGTCATATAGATAAATCAGGTACATAAGGCTTGCCATAAAAAATAATTTCCTACCTGACTTCACCCCTGATTCCCAATCTTGAAATAACAAAATTCAATTGTTTTAGATAATTATTTAGTATACTAAACTGATAAATGTTTATATCTATATGTATTTATTTTATTCTAATAGTAAACATCAGGATTCTATATCAGACCTATTGTTTATTTACAGAATATCTTGCCTTAGTTCTCCATTTTTATCTACAGGGTAACGAGATGATGGAAAACAGCACTTCATATGCAGGAGATCTATATTTCTGATTTCAGAAATTATGAAATTGGGAAATTATATAGAAGCTGTCATGCCCGCCCCTCTCCCCCCAGCAAGAGACTCAGAGAGAAAGATATAGAAAGGCATTATTAGAGGAGCAGGGAAGGTGTCTGGCTACCCTCAAATGTAAATATTTGGCTCTGGGGGAGGTAAGAAAGATTTTATTACCTTATTGCCCTTTTATGAGAGCAGATGGCTCCACAATAAAGGACAAATGGTGATGTGATGGGTCTAACACCCTTAAGGATGGGAAGGGAAAATGAGTTTTTCAGAAAAAAAGAAACATCCTCTGTTTTTATAGCTTGTCAATTCCCATTGATCAGAAAGCCTTGACCATGCAGAAACAGGAATTTATGTTGCTTCTTGATGCATTCCACATTTCTAAGTGATATATTCATATCACTGCTTCTAACTTAAAATTTTAGTCACTACTATTAGCATATCACTCTTTCCCATACCCCAAATGAATATTCCCTGCACCCACAACTCTCAGTGTAGTCATATCATAATTTTAGTTAGTTCAATATTTATTATTTATACTAGTATTGCCATGTAAATGATAATCACAATTGAGGCACATAACAAACTATAGCTTCTGATAATGCTTCTAAGACATCTAATGCCATCCTAATTCTTATACTTTGTATTAAATTGATTTTTTTCTCTGCAAACTTTCAGAATCATCCCTTTTTCCCTCAGTGTTCTGGAATATCATGGTGGACTGTTTGGTCATTATCATCATCCATTCAGTGGAGAAATTGATAAAAAAAATTCTGAAATTTCATATTCCTGTTCTAGGAATTTTACTTGAATCAATTTTTTTCAATGATCTCCTTTTCTTCTTTTTTTCCCTCCATTCTAGAACTCTCATTTCATAGATGCTGGACTTTCTAGAATAGTTTTCTTGCTTCTTTATAGCTCTCTTTATAGTGCTTTCCTATTTTTCATCTCTTTTTTAAAAAAATTATTTCACTCTCTAAGGAGAGTTCTTCAACTTTACCTTGTAATTATTTTATTGAAGTTTTAGGTTTTACTGAATATTTTAAATTTCCAAGAGCTCCTTTTGTTTTCTGAATAACCCTCTTTTATTTTATCATAGATAAGGTCTTATTCATGAATCTATATAATCTTTTATCTCTCTGCATATAATAAAAATGGGGGCAGAGTTATTTTTTCCTCCCTGAAATTCCTTCTTCAAAGTTACTGTTGTTAATTATCTCTTTCATATTTAATTATGATGCACTAGAAAGCTGACTGGGTCCTCCTGTTTTTTGCCTACACAATTTTCTGTAAAGTAACCAAGTTGGTCATTTTCCAGAGGCATTTTCCCTTTGGCTGACACATGTCAGCATAAGAGAGCCCGAGTTCCCCTGCCTGGAAGGTTAAGTCCACCTGCCAGTACTCTGGAGTGGAGCAGAGGAAGAAAACTGGAGGAATCTCTTGAACGATGCAGAAATTCTTAGTTTTACTCTCTCAAGAGAATAAAATTACTCTTTTCTGCTAGAATGAAAGAGGAATCGTGACCCAGTGAGGTGGAAGAGAAGAAGAGATCTTCTGTATCCAACTGTTTCTTAGAGTCTTCCAACTAATCATTATGGTTTTAGCTCCTTCTTCATCTCCACAACTAGAGGTAAAAAGTTAGTAACAAGAAGTAACCAAAACCTAAGCCTCTAGGAAATTTTTATTTGTAAATTAGATATCTTCACTGTTAGTATAGAGTCAACTTTCTTGGGTCAGCTAGGTCATTTCCCACTCGTCTATCTGCTTTCCAGTTAACAAGATTTTGTTACTTTCTTCTCCCCCAACTCTTTGGCCATGTGCTTATACCAGTTTTAAAATCCCACTGCTATCATTTTAGATGAATTTCAGGACAAGGTAATATAAATTTGTGTGCTCGATGTAACAGTTTTAGCTGGATGTGCTGTATTTTTTTTAAATTAATAAAATGTTCTTATCCTTTTGAGTAGAAATATCTATTTTCTTTTATGTTCTTAACCAGTGTTTGTCTTAAACAATTTTTACCTTTTTTAATAATTTATAACAATTTGATATATCAATTATAGTATTTTGGTACAACAAAAGATATGCTCAGAATTTTATTTCTTCATATATGAGGTTACTTATCTTACACTAATGCCCCTAGGTTTTTCTAATTTTTCTAAGTTATATACATTTATAATTTTGGGGGTTTATTTTTAATAAACTTTTGTATCTCATTACTGATAGGTTGTATTAGTGGCTTCTATTCTACTTATTTTATATACAATTTTGAAGGCCAGGTTGGCTCTACTTTACGAAGGAACAAAGTATTTTAAAAACCATTTTGATAGTTACTCTCTTGGAGGTCAATAGCTCTAAATTTTTTCTCTTTTGTTTATGGATTGACAACTATTTTTAATATGATTGATATTATTATAATACAGTCTTTGAATAAATAGGCCTTGTTGTACTTTAATAACAATAGTAAAGATGATGATAATCTTAAACTTGGTAAACATACAGCACATCCAGCTAAAACTGTGATATTAGGCATGTAAATAATTTCTGAAATTTATTGAAAATTTATTGAATATCAAGCACTGTTTTAAGTGCCTTATATTCACAGCTCACTGCAGTCCTATAAAGTAGTTAGTATTGTTGTCTGTACAATTACACAGAAAACGGGATAAGAAGAATAATATTGCCTGCTTCTAGAGTGAATAAGTGTGATTCTTAGATTTTACTTCTAGTGTGGCTGACTCTAAAGTCTTTATTTTTCCATTACATGCTTTACAGACTCTGTAAAGCATCATCATAGACGTCATAAATGGACAATTAATATAATAAATGCACTTTTATGTAATTTACACAATTTGGTTCTTAATACTTTAGATCACAAGCGAAGATTAATTCAGTGACAAGATTAATAAAAATAGACATCATGATCACAAGGTGAATGCATATGTAGTGTCTGCCAATACCCAGTCCTATAAGTCATAAACCTGCTCCAGAGTGTTACATAGAATTTAATTTAAAAGATACTTAAAATCCCCTGTCATCTTTTTAAAATCAAATCAAGACAATATGCACTTATTAATAATTCATAGCATACTAAACTATGTGAGGAAACTGTGCAAATTGGGTATAGAGAAAAAAGAAAATATATATGCTCTGCCTTCAAGAGACTTACAGTCTAGTTGGAAATAAAAAGAAACATAAAAATTCTAAGAACTTTATAATATAATAAATTTTTTAAATATCTGAAATGCATGCAGTACATCATTACTTTAGGAGAGAGCTCAGTAGGGGATAGCTTGAGATGGTAGATGCTATGCAGGAGGCAATATTCAAATAGTCTGAAAGTTATACAGCCGTCAGACTGACAAAAAGGAGTTAGAGATTTGCTCATCATGTGGAGATATCAGAGAAAAGATAGAAATAAGAGTCATACAGACAGTTGCAGTAAGAGATGGAGGGAAAAAGCAAAAAGGATTCTTTACCTAGAGCACAAAAGTGTGAGCAATACAACCACAGAAGAGAGACAAGGTGATGTAGTGAAATGTATTACACAGGGAACCATTTCATAAATATCAGTCAGAATCAAAGACATCTAAAAAATCAGGCTGTGAAACTGGGTAGTATCCTTTGGCTAAAGGGGAGATTTTTGAAGTTCCTTCTTAGAGGAATGACAAAATGAAACCTGAGGTTTAGGAAGAATAATAGGAAAGTGATATATAAGAAGGAAATAGGGAGAAAGGCAGGGGACCTTCATGGCAAATAAGATAAGAGAAGAAAATCACAGAAATCTAGGTTTGATGTTATGATTGAAGAATGAAGAAACAGAAAATGGAATCTACTTATCTGTAAAAGAAGAATTGGTGGTTTAATGGCTTGTGGAAAAAAGAAAGAAAAAGTTAAAAATAACTCTCAGGGTTTCAGATCAAGTCATCAGAAATATCTAAGAAGCTCCCAATAATAAGGATATTTAACATCTTAATCATACCCACTGGACAGGCTCCATGCCCCTCTAAATTGAATTAGTATTTTGATTTGGGCCAAGCTTGTCATTCTGGGACCTTTGCCAGAGGATCTGGAGACCAGCTTAATAATTATATGTTGATTTAATGTGTAATTTAGAAACCACTTGAAAAACTAAACCCAAGACTGCTTAGAATAAAAGAAATCTTATTAAACACATAAATAAATTTATTAGTTTAATTCTACCATGGAAAAGAGAGTAAGGTATCATAATATATTATACAGAAAGTTTAGTAATTATTTATTCATTTAATTACTCACTTAAGCAAATAACAATTTCATTCAACAAATATTACATGGAATACCCACTATATACCAGGCATTGTTCTCAAAATTGAAGATCAAAATAATAGTAGGAAATATCCCTTCTCAAAAGTCTCATAAAGAAACATAAAAATTCTAAGAACTTTATAATATAATAAATTTTTGAACAAATGGTCAATAGAAAAATTCAAGATGCTAAGGAATCACAAAGTAGTGGCACTTCTCCATGTTGCCTCAGAAAGTGGCAGAACCAAAAGAGGTAGAACTTTTTGTATGTGATATGAAAGAGCAAGAAGTGTTTTATCATTTAAGTGAAATTAACTTTACTCTTTTGATCTTGCTATAGAGTTATATTTGACTTCTCTCTTTCTTATACATCCAATCCATTTGCAAATCTTATTAGGTCTACCTTCACAATGCAGCCCATGTTTGATTATTTCTCATGTTCTCTGCTACGTACTAACCCAGTTCAAGTGACAATTATCTCACATGCAGACTATTGCAATAGTCTTTTCAATGGCCTTCTGCTTCCATCCTTGCTTTCATTGTGTCTCTTCTCCATCCGACATTCAGAATGAGTCTTTTGAAGTTATGACAAGATCTTGTGATTCCACTGGTCAAAATCTACACTCATTTAGAGACATAGACTGCATTTGTCTCCAAATTTCTCCCTATTTCCCATCCAAAATT
This sequence comes from Eidolon dupreanum, assembly GCA_028627145.1. Classification (NCBI taxonomy): domain Eukaryota; kingdom Metazoa; phylum Chordata; class Mammalia; order Chiroptera; family Pteropodidae; genus Eidolon; species Eidolon dupreanum. Next base: position 29,013,437 of record CM053514.1, read on the forward strand.
AACATGTGCCATGTTACCTGCTTGCTGTTCCCAGCAAACCAAGCACACTGTCACCCAGGGTTTCATGCTTGCTCTTCCCTCTGTATGGAAGGCCTTTCCCTAGTTACCTCTTTTTGTCTTAGCATAAATATCACTTAATGTAGATGTCTTTTTCTAACTACCCTATGAAAGCAGCATCCCCCATAAATTTCAGGTCTCATTATTGTTTTACTCTTATTTATCACATATTTGTATACTATTTTTCTCTCCTTATTTGAATAAAAATGCTACAAGAGCAGAAACTTGTTTGCTGCAATTCTATGCCTGGCACAGAGAATGCCCACAGTCAGTATCTATTGAATTTGTGAGTCAAATATAATTGACACAGGCTTAGGGCTTTTTCTTATTTTCAGCCTGCCTAAGTGGGCAAGTAAACAAAGAATAAATATTGAAGAGATAACCCTCTTTTACAGTCAATGAGTCTTTAACCTATAACCCCTCTAAGGTTTAAGGAAACCATGTGTTACCACTTTTATTTTAACATTTAAATAAAATTTTACAGAGATTTTTGGACCAAAAGGTCATGTGAGACATTTTAGGAAATTTTTAAAACAGAAAAGTATGCTTTAGAAAATCACCTAGAAACTTATTTCCATATGTTAACCATGATTAACATCTTCATGTGGGTATCATACTATAAGTAAAATTTTATGCTCTGATTTTCAATACCTAATATTTAGGTTTTTATTTGTGTTATATAATTAAAATTCTTTGAAACTATGATATGCCTGTGTTTATTCACAAATTGTTTTCCAGAAATGATGCGTCGACATAGACTTTAATGAGCACACATGATGTCCATGTTACCTCTCCCCCACTGAGAGTTGAGAGGCAAGGTAGTAGAGTGACTGAGAGCTCGAAAGCCAAAACCAGACTACCAAAGTTCCACCCAGTTTCACCACTTAGTAGCTTTGTGACTTCGGGAAACTTTTATAACCTCGTACTGCCTAAGTTTTCCTATTTATGGAAAGGGGATAATGATGATACCAAGCTCATAGGTATATCATAAGAATTAATAGGGCCAATATATGCAAATTGTTTAGAAAAGTGTCTAGCTAATAGTGTCTAGCATTGGCCAACGTGGAGGAAAATGAGAATGTCCCACTTATTTTTTTGATTACAAATGATATTGAATTTTTTTTTTACTTTTTGATCAGTTTTATTCTTTTTGTTATTAGACTAGTTAAGTCCTTTGCTCATTAATCATTTGTAAGTTATTTATACAGTGAGATTAACTTCACATATTTATTAAAAATATTTCTCTAGTTACAATTGTTCATTAATTTATATATGTTTTATTGCACAGAGAACTTTGAAATTTATATCATCAAACCTATTAATTTATGCTTTAAAATGTTCTCCATTATTTTCTGCTTCTATATTTTATATATTTTATATATTTTATATATTTTCTCCAGTATATTATAATTTAAAATTTTATATTTATATCTTTATCTGGAAATTAGTGTATCATATGATGTGAGAATTTACCTTGAGTTTCTTTAGAACAAATTTTCTTAATATCATTTATTTAAAATTTCCTCTACAGCCACTCTTTTACAATTCTTCCTTTAAATTAAGTTTATTTATATAAGAGATATATGTACACATATACACACATATATGTACATATGTCATATCAAAATGAAATTCTATATCCTAAAGATTATTTTAAGTTTTATATCAATATTTATGATATAAATAAATGAATTTGAGTTGAGTGGACAATAGGATAAAAATTACATTGACATCATTTTCTTTTGTCTGTCCAACTCTTTCCTTCATAGGAAACTTTTAATGCAAAATTCCAATTAAAGATAAAAAGCAATGTGTGAGAACCTCCTGCAGTGTTTGCTGCATATGGATGATCTGTAGAACACTAATAGCTTCATTCACTCTATGTAATTGTGCAAGAGCCTGTTACTAATAAGCCCACACAAATAAACTGGATAATGTATAGCACAATAAATAGAACAATTGTAATTGTCAAAGTGTCAACCAAAGCATTTGTGAGATTCTAATCTTTGTTTCTAACCATTTAGACTTGTTTTCCTGCTGTTGTTTCTTAAAGCCCATACTATCATTAATACTGAAAGGAACAGAGATTTTCAAAATACTTATGTAGAAAGGCCTGCTGCTATCACTTGCCCTCATATTTTAGCAAACCTGAATATTTGAAACTAAATGAATTTTAAGTGCAGTGTCTTAAAGTCATTTCAAAATGAGTATGCAGATCTTGTTTCTAATCCTTCAATTATTAAAAATAGATAAATTGAATGAAGGAAGGAATGAATAGTTCTATCAATCAATAATCAATCAAAAGGCCATCTATTGCCTGCCTTGTACTGCTAGACTAGATGACTGCCAATAAACTGCTTAACACTTCTCCACTAAGGAAGAAAACATAGCTTTCTTCTGGGCACCCAGGAGAGATGCCAAGAATAAGGCTAGAATGTTTTGAAAACACAATATAGATCTCAGTAAACTAAACAATAAAGTCAAGAGTTCTTGCATCCACACTGTATTATTCTTAATTTTTGGCCATTCCTTTCTGGTCTAAGTTGCTATTGTAAGATGAGCTTGCCTCCTACATGATCTTTCATGAGATGTAAAAGTCAAACTTAACACTGGTTTCCATTTTATGGTGAAATGTCCTTACGATTTCAGCGGAGTTATGCAAAACAGCAGACATTATTGTTTGTTTGGTTTTTTTCTGGTTTCACTTGTTTTTGCATAGATTTGTCATAAATTTTATTTGTCCAAAGAAATGTAGCAATAAAAAACTTACTTTATTAAAACCTTTTTGGAGGTTGCGGAGGAAAAAAAAATGGAGTAGATGATAGAGGGTCTATTCATCCCACTGGTGACTAAATTAAAGTTGTGACGGAAGCAAGGAGCAGCAGCAAAGAAAAATCACCTGGGTGGGATCTTGATGAACAACTAGGGAGAAATTCTAGAAGTCACCCTGCAAAGGCAGAAGATAGGACAAAGTGAGGATGCAGGGCTGCCTGGTCTCGAGCAGCTGAATGAGACAGAGGCTGCAGCAGCAGCAGCAGAAGCCCCTTAAAGGGCGGCCACCAGAGTAGATTTTTGCGATGATGGACCTGCTCGCTCTGAGCACCAGTGCCGATTCGACTATGCTCAGGGGGCACCAGGGACTTACAGGGAGACATTGTCAGAGTGAGGGCAAAAGCAAGACTCAATCTGTACAGAAGTGTAGGCAGTAGCTATTGTTCCATGTTGAGCCCTCCCGCCTCCCAGTGCATGGGCACAGAGCCACCATAGCCAAGATGTCTTCAAACAGGATAACAGCAGTCACTCTGCCCAGAGGATTTTCTGAAACCCCATCTCCCCCAACTCGCAGCCACACCCAAGTAACATCCAGGTATATCCTCAATGAGTCAGTGTTTCTTGTTGAACAGTGCCTAATCTGGAAGCTGGTGACCTTGGTTTCTAGTGTGGCCTTTTAGGGCAACTATAAGCACAGCACCTGTGGATTGCTTGCTGAACCTTAACAGGAATCCCTGGAGGGGCAGAGGTTTGTGCTAAATTTGGCCTGCAGTTGAACCCCTCTCAGGATTGTGCCACTGAATACCTTCTTCACAAATCTTCACTAATAAGATAAGGGGACTTAGGAACTTTGCTTAGTACATAGGAACAGACATGGAAAGGCAGCCAAAATGAGAAGACAAAGAAGCAGAAACCATATGAGAGAACAGAACAGAGATCCAGGAATAATGGTGTCATGCAATCTAACAGATGCAGAGTTTAAAATACTGGTTATAAAGAAGCTCCATGAACTTCTGGGAAGTGTAGATAAATTCAATGAGAGCTTCAACATAGAGATAAAAAACATAAAAATGGAAATGGAAATTATAAAAGGAAACAAGTCTGAAATGAACACAGCTGAGATGAGAAATATATTAAATGGAATAAACAAAGGAATAAACAAAGTGAATAAAGAAAAGGATCAAATGCCCTATCTAAAGGACAGGAAAGCCAAGAACACTCAACCACAATGGCAAGAGATAAGGTGCTAAGACTATAAAAATAATTTAAGGAGCATATGGGACGCTATTAAGAGTTCAAATATCCATCTGATTGGCTAACTGAAGAAAATCAAAATGTCAAACAGCTATTTGAAGAAATCATGATTGAAAACTTTCCTAACCTGGTAAAGGAAATGGACAACAAAACCCCAAGAAGTTCAGAGAATCCCAAAAACCAGAGATCCAAAGAGGCCCACACCAAGACACATCATAATTAAAATGCCAAAGGTTAAATACAAAGAGAAAATTAAAAGCAGCAAGAGAAAAACATAGTTACCTATAAAGGAACACTCATAAGACTGGCAGCTGATTTCTAAAAAAAAAAACTATGCAGGACAGAAGGGCTTGGAAAAAAATATTCAACACGATGAAGACCCAGGATCTACAACCAAGAATACTTTATCCAGCAAAGCTATCATTTAGAATTGAAGAACAGATAAAGAGCTTCCCAGACAAAAATAAACTAAAGGAATTTATCACCACCAAGCCAGTATTACAGGAAATGTTGGAAGGACTTCTGTAAGAAGAAAATATGTATCAAAAACAGGAATAAAGAATGGTTGTAAATACATTTCTATCAATAAGTACCTCAAATGGAAAAGAATTAAGTGCTCCAACCAAAAGATAGAGTGGCTAAATGAATAAGAAAACAAGATCCCTACCTATGCTGCCTACAAGAGACTCACTTTAGATTAAAATACACACACAGACAAAAAGGAAGGGAATGGAAAAAGATATTGCTTTGATGGACCTAGAAGGTATTTAAGTCAGACAGAGAAAGATAAACACTATATGATTTCACTTATATGTGGAATCTAAGGAATAAAAAGAACAAACTAATCAAAAACAGACTCACAAATATAGTGGACAATTTGGTGATGTAAAGAGGGAAGGGTGGGTTGGGGGGGCTGGGAAAATGGGGTGAAGGATTAAAGAAGTACAATTAGTAGCCAATGGATGGTCACGGGAATGGGGAGCATGGCATAGGGAATTCAGTTAGCATTAATACGTTGGCTAGGTAGAGGGTCAGGGGATGGAGGAGCAATTGGAAGGATCGTTTATGAACTATATAGATGCCTAAGCAATGTACTGTATACTTCAAACTAATTAAAATAAATAAATTATTTTAAAAATCTTCTTGGAATATGTTCTTTGTTTTAATTAAACACAATATCATCCAATAACATAAGTAGATTTAAATTAGGGAAAAACAACATAATCTGTTTTAGAAGATAGATATTCACTGTATAAAATGATGCTAATATCTAGCTTGCTAGTCAGAAATTTAGAGTCTCAAAGGTTAACTTAGAAAAACTTAGGTAATTCAAAACTCCTTACAAAATAAAAAAATTGTCATAGCATTGAACCACATTTAATCATCAGATGCTAAAGTCTTTTAATAATAAGATGATACCCAGATGCTACATTAAAGGGTCCAGAGCAAGGTAGAATACAAAAACTGGGCCATCTGCAGATGTTTTCCATCAACGGCTAGAAGAAAAAGATCAAAGTCATGCAAAATTGTGGTTGTAGAGGCCTAATCCAAGGTTCTTTCCATTTACCGTCATATCACAACTACAAGGTAAGAATATAGTGAAGGCTCTGAGTGAACTTCAGATAATGCTCTTAACATGTGAACTATATCCACAGGCTATAATCAATCAAGTATTCTATTTTTTCCAGGAGGAATGTATTTAAATTATTAATCATAACCTACCTAGGAAGAACAGGTTATCGAGGTTGCTTCTGCAGATATTAAATTATCACTTCTGCAGACATTAAATTATCTTTTTTGCAAATAATAAATTTGAATACTTCACATTGAAATATCTATTATTTTTTGTATTCTCTGATATGTTATCAAGGTCTTCTAGGATTCTGAACATGGTTGTTTGTTTCAGTGAGGTACTCATCATCAAGTTAGCAAAAAAGAATCGTTCACAGAATCCTTCTTCACATTACTACTTCAGGAATCCAAGTGAAAAGAGTGAAATAGGAAATCAGACCTTTCAATCAAATCTTCTTAATTAACTTCACTGGTGCTGCTGTTGTTCAGAAAATGTACAGGATACACAGTAACACATACCGCTAACAACGCATGGGGTTAGGTGTCATAAGATTAACTAACAACAACTCAAGACCACAACATAAGCATCTCCTGATCCTTCATTGCTATTCCACAGAGAGAGGTACCTGGCCTGCAAAGTTGGACCTGCTAATACAATTCCACACTACCTTAAGGGCTAGCTAAGGAGTGGGGAGGGACTACCCAACTTTCCGTATAACAAGAGATTTCAGCTCTCTTGATCTAGGATTAGCCTCAAGGTAACTCATAATGTCCACATTGCTTACATCAGCCAGAAGCTTTGTTTTTCTTCCTAAACCCCATTGTGAAGCCACCAAAATAAAATGATGGGAAGGGAAGTCAATGGTCAATGAGGCCAAAGATGAATCTCTTCCAGGAACATGAAAATCCATAACTTTCCTAGCCCAAATTAAAACAAACACAAAAAAATATGCTTGGGCCCCTCAGTTTCGACACTGTTAAGTTGCTTTATTGACCCCAGAAAAAGTTACTTCTTGATATTGGTTTAGCAGAAAGACATTTTTAAGAAAGCCCAGAGGCTATGAACTTTTGAGTCTATGCATACTACAATAAATAATGACCACTGTTTTCTGACTTGATGCTTCATCTTACAGCAATCCTTCACCAACAATTTTGTTCTGTGGCACACAGAGAAAATGAGATCTATGCTATACACTGGACTAAATTGACATGAACCTTGTGATAGGTAGAGGGAGATTGGTGTGAAAATTAATTATGTGCTCTTAATAGTGTATAATTATAACAAAAAAATTATAAACAATTAATAGACAAATTAGGCTTTGAATGTGTATAAAATTCACAAAAAAATCATAAAATAAATTCAAATTTAATGTTTTCATCTTGATTACTTTTTAATTGTTTGGAATGTCTACATACATTTCCTAATTGAGATTTTTAAATAACAATATCTTCATATTCTTGTTAGTAAATATTGATGAGAAACTTTTCTGTGCAAATGATGGCAAACTGCAAAAGTGTATTTATTGCTTTACTTATTTGTTGATAAATACTTATTTTTTCCATTAACATGGTTTGAGATTATTCTATTCATTGTAATTTAGTGTGTGATCATTCTTCGACTTTAATCATTCTTCCTTCTCTTTCATTGACATATAAAATATTAGAAAATCTTGAGATAATTTAAAATGCATTCGAATGTCAATAGAGGTTTTTCATATTAAATATTTAAAATAATAATGAAGAGACTACCAGGATCAGCTCTGACATGCAAAGAGATTCAAAGTCATCCCTCCAATTCTTAACAACAAGAAAAAGCTAGGAAAACCAAAAATCAATGACTTGTTTTAGACCCATTAGAGAATTGGCATCACAAGACAAACTAAAACCTCAACATCTAAACAGATGTGTGCATCCAGAGACAGAAACTAGATCTGCTTACTTAGAGCAGAAGCCTCTAAAACCAAATATCAGTAATTTTGATGAATTGGTAGAGGTTGAATAGTCCTAGCTTGTCTCTTGTTTATGTAGAAAAGCCCAAAGAATCTTTTTTTTAAAAAAAGCAAAAACAAACAAACAAACAAACAGAAAACATCCTTGAACAAATAAGCAAGAATACAAAATCTCAGAATACAAAGTCAATACATAAAATTCAACTGCTTTCCTGTATATTAACATTTAACAACTGGAATTTGAAATTTAAAAAAGCAATACCATTTAGAATATCATCCAAGAACTAAAGTATTGCTATAAAATATGTACAGGATGCATAGAGAACACTAAAAAAAAAAAAAAAAAAAAAAAAAAAAAAAAAAAAAAAAAAACACTGAAGAAAAAAACTTCAAGGGAAAGATAAATAAATGGAGAAATATTCCATATTTATAGATTGAAAGTCTCAATATTGTTAAAATGTCACATTATAGCTACAATTTACATAGTTAAGTTTTTCTCAACTTTATCTGTAGATTCAATTGAAACCCAATCAAAATTCCAGTGGACTATTTTGAAGATATTGACAAACTATTTTCAAAATTTACATGGAAAAACAAAGGGTCTAGAACAGCCAACACTAAACTGAAGAAGAACAAAGCTGGAGAACTTAACACTACTCGATTTCAATACTTACCGTAAAGCTATGGGAATCATGACAGTATGTTATTGCAGGAAGAACACATAAATTAACAGAACACAAGAGAAAGCTTGGAAATAAAACTGCAACTGAATGTAGAAAGGATAACCTCTTGTCAACAAATGGTGCTAGAACAAATTAGACATATATAAATAAATTTAAAAATTAGACATATATAAATAAATTTAAAAATTTCTCAAATCCTCGACATAGACCTTATATCTTAAGCAAAAATTAAGTCAAAATAAATTTTAAACCTAAATATAGAACAGAACTGTGAAACTTCTAGAAGAAACATAAGAGAAAATCCATTACTCTGGGTTTGGTAAGGACTTATTAGATAAAATATCAAAAGCACAATCCAGTCAAGAAAAAAAGATGGCAACTGAACTTTATTAAAACTAAAGTTCTACTGTGTAAAGGATGATGATTAGAGACAAGTCATAGACTGGGAGAAATACCTATAAAACACTATCTGATTAAAAAAACACACACAAAATATAAAAAGAACACTTAAAACTCAACAATAAGAAAACAAACTAAAAAATAGGCAAGAGCTCTGAAAAGACACCTCACCAAAAGATATACAAAAAATAATTTTCGACAAACCCAAAATATACAATGGAAAAAGGAAAGAAAGCCTATTCAATAAATGGTGCTGGGAAAATTGAAAGGCTACATGAAAAAGAATGAAAATAGACTGCTGTCACCTTATACCAAAATTATCTCAAGATGGATCAAAGATCTAAATATAAGACCTTAAATTGCATAGAAGAAAACATATGTGCTAAACTAATGGACTTTGGATTTAGAGAGGATTTTACAAATTTGGCCAAAAAAGGCAAGGGAAGTAAAAGCAAAAATGAATGGGACTATGTCAAACCAAAAAGCTTCTGCATAGCAAAAGAAACCAGCAACAAAAAAGGGACAATCAAATGAATGAGAGAAGATATTTACAAACAATGCCTCCAATAAGGGGTTAACATTCAAAATACATAAAGAACTCATATAACTCAACAACAACAAGGAAAAAAATCATTTTAAAAATGGGCGAAGGATCTGAACAGACTCTTCTCCCAGAAGACATACAAATAGCCAATAGACATATGAAAAGATGCTCAACTTCACTAGCTATTAGAAAAACACAAACCAAAATCACAATTAAATATCACCTCATATCTGTTAGAATGCCTGTCATCAACAGGACAAGTAATAACAAGTCTTGGAAAGGTTGTGGGGAAAAAGAAACCCTCATTCACTGCTGATGAGAATGTGAATTGGTATAATCACTATGGAAAACAGTATGGAGTTTCCTCTAAAAAATAAGAGAATTACCATATGACTCAGCAATCCCTCTTCTGGGTATCTACATCAAAAATTTGAAACATTTACTTATAAAGATATATGTACCCCGATGTTCACTGCATCATTATTCATGGTGGCCAAGATATGGAAACGATTGAGGTGTCCTTTTATAGATGATTGGATAAAGAAGGTATGGTATGTATATACAATGCAATATTACTTAGTCATAAGAAAAGATGAAATACTGCTATTTGTGACAACATGAATGGATCTTGACATTATCATGCTAAGCAAAATAAATCAGACAGAAAATGTTGAGAACCATATGACTTCACTCACATGTGGGATATAAAACTGAAGCGACAATCAAACAAGACAAATAGAGAGTCATGGACACAGATAATGGTTTAGTAGTTACCAGAGGGAAGGTGGAAGAGCAATATACAGATGATGTATTATAGAACTGTACACTTGAAAACTATATAATTTTATTAACCAATGTAACCCCAATAAATTTAATTTAAAAATCATCTCCCATTAGAGAAAAGTAAATTAAAATAAGAAGACAGCACTAAACAATGATTCGAATAGCTAAAATCTAAAATTTAGTAACATCATTTGCTGGAAAGGGTGTAGGACAAGAATTTACAGTTCTTGCTGATAAAATAGAAATAAGTACAGCTTCTTTGGAAGATCATTTAACAGTTTCTTATAAAAGTAAACATACTCTTACCATATGATCAAGTAACCATGCTCCTAATCATTTATATAACTGGTTTGAACACTTATTTCCACATAAAAACCTGTTCTAAAATGTTTATAGCAGCTTTATTCATAGTTGTCAAAAATTAGGAGCAGTCAAGATGTTCTTCAATAAGTGAATAATAGATAAACATTACATATAATGGAATATTAATCAGTGATTAAAATAAATGAGCTATCAAGCTACATAAATAACAAAGATGAAGCTTAACTGCATATTTTTATTGAAAGAACCTGTCTGGAAATGCTACATGCTCTATGATTCCATTTATGACACTGTAGAAAAGGCAAAACAATAGAGATGGTAAACTGTTCAGTAGTTGCAGGAGTTCTATGGAAGCAAGGAGAGATGAATCAGTGGAACATGAGATATTTTTAAGATAGTGAAACTTTTCTGTATGGTACTCTAGTGGTAGCTACATGACACTATGGATTTGTCAAAAACCCTGATGCATACATATTTTTTAAAAATCATTTAGGAGACTGAGGGTATCCCAGAATGGGATACAGATAGTTACAAAATAATCTAACTGTATAACAAGTATATGAAACAATCTCATTGTTATAGATTGAGAAAAAGGATGCTCACCTAAGTAATTTTGGAAATAAGTGAAGACTGTAATGCTAGAGGCAAAAGGACAGTACATAAGTATTATACTATAGTTGATAAAATCTTTTCCCTCCATGGGGGTAGAGATTACCAATTCTGAAACCACTATAAATATATATGTCATTTTTATAATTAAGTAAATGGATGACAGATGGTGGGAGCCAGGTTTCTCAATGTTGGAATAGAAGGTTACAAATAAGCAAGGATGAAGGATAGGATGATCCATGTAATTTGGATTAAAGTTGGAGACATAAATATAAACTCATGTTTAACTTAATATACAGATAGATACATACAGAAAGAGTTACAAATATTTGTAAACACATGGGTTAGGAAGGAAAACACGATGATGAGGCTATGTCAATGGTACATGGGAGACAAAGAAATGAGCTCCTCATAATCAAAGATGGAACAGTTTTTGCTATAAATAAAGTACTATTGTTACTATTAGATTATAACTCAAAGTATAAAATAAGTATCTATGAGTCCATGCTAATAAATTATTGAATAAATAAATAAATGAGGGAAAATAATTTATGTACATAAATCCAAATAATTTATGTACACAAATCCAAATAATTTAGGTATATGCTTTACCCTTGAGGAGCTGGAGAATAATTCCCTACACCTTAAGTGTGGACTGTAGAGTGACTTTCTTCCAAAGATTACAATATAGAAAATAAAGGGAAAAAATAATTTTTCTGCAGAGCAAATTAACAAACAGTACCTCAACCAGGTGACTGAGGTTTAATACCAATAGTGGAACGTCTCATTGACAGTTTAGTATTCCCCGCGTAACCATGGGATACATTCCAAAACCTCCAAGAATGCCTGAAATCAGGGATAGTACTAAACCTTATACATATCATGCTTTTCCTAGACATGCATACCTATGATAAAGCTTAATTTTGTTTTAGGCACAGTAAGAGATTAAAAACAACAATAATAAAATAGAACAACTATAGCAATATACTGTAATAAAAGTTACGTAAATGTGCTCTCTCTCTCTCTTTCTCTCTCTCTCTCTCTCTCTCTCTCTCTCTCTCTCTCTCTCTCTCTCTCTCTCTCAAAATATCTGATTTGCTATACTCATCTTTCTTTTGAAGAAACAATTTTCAGACATCTTTTTGGCATATCACTACTCTTGCACTTTGGGGCCATTAAGTAAAATAAGAGTTACTGAGCACAAACACCATGATGCTGCTGGAGCTGATCTTATAACTACTAAGTAACTAGCAAGCAAATAGTGTATATGGCATGGATATCCTGGACAAAGGGATAACTCACATCTGGTGAAATGGAGCAGGATTAAATGAGATTTCTTCATGCTACTCAGAACAGTGCACAATTTAAAACTTATGCACTTATTTCCAAAATTTTTCATTTAATATTTTCAAATTATGGTTGATGGCAGGTAACTAAAACCATGAAAAGTGAAACTATGGATAAGTGGGACTACCATGTCTACCCCTCATATGATGTGATGAGAATGGCACTTTACGTCCATAGTCTTCCTCCTGAAAAACCCATAATCATAGAAAAAGCATCAGACAAAAACCATTGAGAAAGATTCTGCAAAACGCCTGACTAGTAATTCTCAAAACTGTCAAGGTCTTCAAAAACAAGGAAAGCCTAAGAAATTGTCACAGCCAAGCGGGCCTGAGGAGACATGATGACTAAATTTAATGTGGTATCCTAGATGAGATCCTGGGACAGAAAAAGTATATGAGGTAAAAAGTAAGGAAATTTGAATAAAGTATGGACTTTAGTTAATAATAATCTACAATACTGGTTAACTAATCGTGAGAGATATAGCATACTATCTTAAGATGTTATAAATAAGGGAAACTAGATGTGTGGTATATGAGAATTTTCTCTGCAGCTTCACAAGTTTTCTATAAACCTAAAACTATTCTAAAATTTAAAAAGTATTAATAATTTTGGATATCAACCCTTATTCAATGTATGGTTTGCAAATATTTTCTCCCATTCTGTAGGCTGCCTTTTCATTGTGTTTATTGCTTCTTTTGCTGTGCAGAAACTTTTTAGTTTGATGTATTCCCATTTACTGATTTCTGTCTTTGTTGCTTATGCTTTTGATATCATATCCAAAAAAGTCATTGCCAAAACCAAAGTCAAAGAGCTTTCTTACGTTTTCATCTAGGAGTTTTATAATATAAGATCTTAAATATTTAAGCTACCTAAAGAACTCATACAACTCAATAACAAAAAACAAGCAACACAATTATAAAATGGATAGAGGACCTGAATAAACATTTCTCCAGAGGATATACAGATGGCCAACAGACGTATGAAAAGATACTCAACATTGCTAATCATAAGGGCTATAGAAATCAAAACTACAGTGAAAAATCACCTCACACACATTAGAATGGCTATTATTAAGACAAGAGATAAGTGTTGGTGAGGATGTGGAGGAAAAGGAACACTTGTGCACTCTTGGTGGAAATGTAAATCGGTGCAGCCACTATGAAAAACAGTATGGAGGTTCCTCTAAAAATGAAAAACAGAACCATCATATGATTTGGTATATACCCCCCCAAAATAAAACAAGATTATCAAAAAAATATCTATTCTCCTATGTTCATTGTAGCATTATGCACAATAGCAAAGATATAAAAAGAACCTAATTATTCATCAACAGATGAACAGGAAAAGATGTTGTGTATACACATACACGTACATACACAATGAAATATTATTCAGCCATGAGAAAGAGGGAAATCCTACCATTTGCAGCAACATGTATGAAACTTGAGGGCGTTATGCTCAGTGAGACAAGCTAGTCAGAGAAAGACAAATACTGTATGATATCACTTAATATGTTGAATATAAAAAATCTGAAGTCATAGAAACCAAGAGTAGAATGTCACTTACCAGGGGACAGGGGTGGGGGAATTGAGATGTTGGCCAAAAGGTACAAGCTTTCAACTAGAAGATGAATAAGTTCTGAAGAGTTAATACACAGCCTAATGACTATAGTCAACAATACTGTATTATACTTCAAAGTTGCTAAGAGACTGAATCTTAAATGTTCTCACACAAAAATAAATTATGAACATGATAGAGGTGTTACCTAACTCTATGGTAATCATCACATTGCAATACATAAATGTATCAAATCAACATATTGCACATCTTAAACTTACATGATGTTTGATGTTAATTATATCTCAGTTAAAAATGTATTAATAAAATGCACATAATATTGAAGTTTTCCCTGTAGCTAACATAGATTTTTCTCTATAAATTTTAATAATTTCTCTCTAGAATTCAAATTTTAACCCAAATTAAATATAATTAGTGAGCATTTTTAACTTCATTTTTCCAAAGCTAAATTTTGACTGTAAATCCAAAAACCTTTCCAGTATACATATACAAATATATATATATATATAATATATATATATATATATACACACACATACATACATTTGTTTTTTTACTGCTCTTGCACTTTCTGTTAATTTTATTTGGATGTTCCAAATTTTTATTAGGTAAGTCATCTTTGGAAGCCAATAACTCTTCTTCACTAATAAATTCTAAATGAAAATCACACAGAAGCACTCACCACACACACACACACACACATACACACACACACACACACACTATAGTTCTTTTAATTCATAAACTCTTGACAAATTTCTTTTTGGCACCAGCCTACTTCATTATGAAACAGTAGAGTGTGATGTTCTGATTCTATTTCTTTAAATAAAGCTGAAAATAGAATCAGAATGTTGAGGCTTGGATTTTAATAGATTTATCATTTTGACAATATTATTTGATGTGGATTCCAGAACTCTAGGCAAACCTTTATATAAAAGATTCTCTGTGAAAAGAAAAATGTATTACTTTGGTTTTAGAGTTTTCAAATTGAACTTAATGTGTGAAGCTTTTACACCTTTCCATATCACTTCCTATTGATGTTGCTGCAACATCAATAAAAAATCTCTGTAGTGTTTCAATATGATCCTACTTTTTACAAAGAGTTCATCTTCCATGTGAAAATGTCATCTCCAAAGTTTGTTCTGCTATTTTTTTCAAGTCATATAATGCCTATCAGCATTTCACTTCAGAGATTCCAAAGGAGAGGTAAGAGGAGTTGATTTTTCCAAGGCTGACCCCTGGCAGGCTGGTCTTCCTGAGATCTCATTGGCTGTCTGCAGAGCAGGACAAAACAGCAACTCAAATTACTCTGCAGAAAAGAGGTACAGACAAATACTAAGAAATTCAATTTTTTGAGAATGCTGAGGCAATGTTAGATCAGAATTGGAAGCCAGGAATATCCCCACAACTACAAGACATGAACTCTAGTCCCTGATCGTATGAAAGGGGCTTGTGTTTTCCTAACCAAAAATATTGAGGTGCTGATAGCCAAAGTCCTATCACATCATATAGCTCTGACTACAATATGCAGCTTGAAGTCCAGGTCACACAATGGTGCCTGGGACCCTCTCCCAAAGTCTAAAATCTATCTGCCTTATATTCCTATGTGCTTCTCCAGAGTGCCTTTTCAGGGGAAACTGCAAATCTTCTAATTACAAATATTATTCCAGGCTTGATGTGTATGTTCCTGGGTTGTTTGTCCTCATTTGTTTGCCAATTTGGTGCAGAAAACAAGACACCTTGTCCCTAAACCTACCCATAGCCTTTGGGAAGGGAACCAAGGTACCAGACATCAAAACATATCCAAAAGAGATTAAGAAAGTAGTCTTCTGGAGTGATAGCATCAATCAATGGAAGAATCTGAATTATAAGTTATTAATTTGTCACTTACCTCTTGTGTTGACTCTACCATGAACTAGAAACCAAAGATAACATTCTTTTGTTATTATTAAAGGTCTTGGAAGAAGTTCCCCTTTTATAAGGCTAGATAGTAACTTGTAGATAAATAAGCCAAATATAATAAGATTAATGGTGTTCCCAACCCTAATTTATGTAGGATAAAATAAAAAACTAGGAGGTGGGAATGGGTGTTTCCTTCGACTGACAAAAGAATGGGCATTATTGGACTGACTGTTTAATGCCTAAGATATAGGGTATATAAAGTTATGGCCCAGAAATTCCTAGAAATAGAGACAAAGGGATTTTAGAACTGTAGCCTCTCCCTATGAGATTAAGCTCATAAGGTGACTGGTCCATCAAGGTAGCCCCTGAGCAGTCACTGGCCAGGGGCCTCTGATTTGCAGAAGCATCGCCTATCCAAATGTGAATATACCCCAACCCAGTTCAAGCACTACAGGTAAAGTACTATTTATCATTGGAATATGTAGATATCATCAAAAAAAAAAAAAAAACAACAAGCACACAGGAGAAACTTACTCTAAAATTCTATCAGTCAGCATTACATTCTTTTGGGATAAAGCAGAGGCTCCATGCAGCATCCCTTTCTAATCTTTAAGTGCAATTGAATCTCCTGGGTCAAAGCACCTTGGCCCAAAACTTTGACCTATTGTAGATCTGTCTCTTCTTCTTAGCACCTTTCAAAATCTGCAGTTTACTCAGCAAATAATTGAAAGAGCATCTCCACATATGAAATACGTCAACTTTAATATTCAAAGAAGCTCACCAATTGTGATTCTTTCTTTGTGTGGACCAGTACAAACTAGAACTTCTTTCCTACATTTAAGGAGCTATCCTGATGTTTCAATCCTTAGAAACTTCACTAATGTGGCCACCCCCTAAAATTGTATATCCCATCCTCTGGCTTAGATATTTCTTACTGAGGTATCTAGGTACTTGCTTATTACTGGTCAACAAATACAATTAGCAAATTATCATACAGGTAATAGACCACAGTGAGGTTCTATAGGATGGCCAAGGCTCTGCAAATTTTCATGACTATATTATGACTAAAATAAGGAGTACTATATAGTTGTATAAAGCTGTTTGAGTCTGCGTTGATTTGACACAATAAAGAAGCCATTGTAGACTATAACTGTGATTGGATTTACCAGTGGGTTATTAATATACATTCTACAGCACTTATGTGGCTTTTTCAACCACCAAACAGGAGACCTAAAATGGATTTTTTAAAATCATCATCTCTGCATTTTACCAAAATTAGGGAACTGAATTCATGGTGCATCTTCCACCATATTTTTTATCTCCACTCTATAGAGAGTAACCAAAGCAAATTTTTCAAGGATTATAGTACTCTATTCACCAATGGATTTCTTAATGCCTTGGTAAAGGGCATGTCCTCCAGACCTTCCTAGATATGTAGTTAGGGACTGACTGAACTCCCTAACACATAATTTTGTGTAAATATGTCTACTCTAATATTTCTATCTCATTAATCCTTAGGTCCTTCTTCTAAAATATACAAAAGGAGTTCTTGCATCTCACCTCACTCTACTATAGGCAACAATTGTGCCCAATCTTTGATAAACTAACCTAGGTCACTTAATCCCACTCTAAGTTCCTAGAGCCAACAAATCCTGAGTTCTGGTAAGTATTCTCATAGTGATAAATTCAACCTGATACAACCCTATATTTCATACTGTTTGGTCTCTGGTCCAAGAACATTATAATCTATATGTGCTCTCAAGGTTTCCATATGTTCTCCCAAGTTACAATAGAGCTGGCAGGGATCTACAACTCCTTTGGTATGTATGCTACCTTTTCTAGGAGTGGGCTTTGCAGTTATCCTTGTGAGATGCAATGGTATCAAATACTTGCTATTGGCATAGTTAGGAATAAAATTTTTAAAATTAATAAATAATTTTTAATAAATTTAATTAACATTTGACTAAAATTATATTAAATAAAAGTAGGATTAATATTTTAGAAACAAATAATAAGGAAAATGAAAAGCCTTGACTGGGGAGAATAGTGATAGTGTAGACAAATGTAGACTTTAAGAGAAAGTATTATTTTTAAACCTGAGTTTTAAAAAAATTTAAAGATAACTACAAAAGATACTATCTGTAGCACATAAATCAGCAGAGAAAATAAAAGTTCAAGTAAGGAAAAGTTCATCTAACATAGCAGAAGGTAGAAAAGAAGATGAAAGCCAGTTAAGGAAGCATATCATAAGTAAACAAACAAAAAAAACATGGTCAAAATAAATCCATGTATGTAAGTATAAAGATAAATATAAATGGACTAATATTAGCTATGAAAGTCCAAAAATCATTAGAGTGGAAAATTCTTTAGTCACTGAATTAATGAATTCTGTTATTTTCTAACCTCTCTACTGGGAGTTTCTTGAAATAAAGACACAACATTTCACTTAAATTATGTCAGCTAGAAGGGAGGGCTATGTGCTGTGCATGTCAGGGCCATTGTAGTTCAATATAAATAACATAAAAGATAAGTTGCAATATTTTGGGTTAGGTTTGTCTAGAGAAACATTTTAGCAAAAATTTTAGAAATGACAAACTGTTCATCAAAGGCTCATTATCCCCTTCCCAATTAGTGGCAGCCAATATAATTCATAACTAAATTATTAAATTGAAATGCTGTTTCATGGCCCTTGCTATATAAATTTTGAGTATTATACTAATTTGATGACAATATTACCAAATAATAATTTTCCTAGATCCAGTTACAGTTTTTTCTTTTAAACAATCCATGCATTCTTCATCTTTCATATCTCCCTTGTGGTTGGTTGTCTGTGTTTTGATGTTTTTATACATATAGACATTATCTTCTTTTGCCCATTAAATGTTTTGTTCCTTGGAGCCATAAAATGCATTTTTTTTCTTTTTAGTGCAGAGTTTTGTTCATAATGGATGCCTTTTTGCTGTGTCTAGAGGTAAATAATAACACTCCGACCAACACTGGTGGTGGGGTGTCCACTGGAGAGCCTCATGGCTCCACACGGCTTTACTTCATCTAAACAAGTATCACCCTCACAATGATTTACCTAACTTGCCTCTATATGAGATTACACCCTTAGGAATGAGCATACATTAAAAATCCTAAATAATGGTAGTGAATTTGCCTAGAAAATATGCATGAAGGTTATATAATGTTTTGGCATGCCTCAAATTCATCATATAGGTTCGGATACCTTTTCACGATAATTTACTTAGAAAAATATATTCAAATTTTCACATCCTCAGATAATGCAACTCATGTCAAGAAAAGGATTACTAATTCCCTTATAATTCATTCTATACTCAACTCTAGAGAATGCAGAAGTCTAAAAGAAGGTATCGTTTTGCAATAAATGTCAAAAACATGTTTTATCTAAACAGCTCAACATACAGTACTGACAAAATTTAGTTAGAGATAATTTATACCCTTCAGTGGCCAAAGTAATCTATGGGTTTCTTCAAATTGCTTTTGTCTATAAAATACACTCAATTTGCTTTACCACATGAAGCACGAATTTAAAGCAGTATTTCATAAATCTCTGTCACTGGAGATTAAAATAATCTTTAATTTACAAATACCACTACCAGCCTATGAGCTTTATGTTGCTAGGGTTTGAAAATTCAGTTAGACAACATAAAGCTGATTTTCAACCTCATCTGCTAGTAAAGGCAAGAGTTCTAATAAAATAAAAAGAGATAAGCCATTATTAAATGTCCCTAAAGATCTCATATGTGCTTTAATATGGTTCTAAACTCTTATTTGCCTGAACAGGATTGTTTTAATAGAGCACTAGGGATGAGGCATTTAAGATGTGTCCACAGTTATCTGTCATAGTAACTCTACTTGGTAAATTTCACACAATGTTTACATTTGCTGAATAAGGTCAAGGACTTGCATAAGGTTCTCCAGCCCTTGTTAGAAAACATATTTTAGCGGTAGATCCTCTTATTTAAAATGAATGTTTCAAAACTATGTATCAGTCACAAGCCCATTGTAAAATGCAATAAACTCTATACTAATGTATACTTTAAATTTCTAACAGACTCATATCTACCTATATCGAAAACTTCCATTTCAAAAACAAATGCATATATATGACATCTATGGAACTCTGACTTCTCCTTAAATAATTAACAACATATCTGAATACTAACTAACTATGTGGCATTGTGCTAAGCAATTTACATGTATCACATATAATTCTCATAACAACCCTTTAAAGTAGTTCTTTATTAGTCCCTTCCCTTAGGCACAAGGAAGTTAATTCACCAAAGACACACAACTAGTAAAGGCTCAAGTGCATTTTTTTAATAGACTTCAGTTTTTAGAGAAGTTTAAGGTTTACAGAAAAATTGCACAGAAAGTACAGAGAATTCCCATAAACTCTCTTTTCCCCCTCACTGGCCCCTGTATACAGTGTCCCCTATTATTAACGTCTTGCTATTATGGTACATTTGCTACAGTTGATTGTACCTTATCATTAACTAAAATCCATAGTTTACATTAGGGCTCACTGTTTGTGTGTACAGTTCCATGGATTTTGACAAATGCGTAATGTCATGTGTCTGCCATTATAGTACCATACAGAATAGTGCCCTAAAAATCTCCTGTGCTCTATCTGTTGATCCCTCTTTCCCTCCTGCCAAATCCCTGGTGATGACTGATTATTTTACTGTCTTTATAGCTGTGCTTTTGCCAGAATGTCTAGAGTTAGAGTCATACAGTTTATATCCTTTTTCAGACTGGTTTCTTTCACTTAGGAATATGCATTTAAATTTCCTCCATGTATTTTCATGACTTAATAGCTCATTTCTTTTTATCACTGAATAATATTCCTTGGCTTAGATGCAATAGAGTTCATCTATTCACTCACCTACTAAAGGGCATCTTGGTTCCTTCCAAATCTGGCAATTATGGATAAAGCTGCTATAAATATTTATACATAGGTTTTTGTGTGGACACATTTTCAATTTGTTTAATACCCAGCAGCTTTGTAATAGTTTCCTAGGGCTATGTAACAAAGTAACACAAACTGGGTAGCTAAGAAGAGAAATTTATTGTCTCACAGTTGTAGATGCTACAAGTCTGAAATCAAGATGTCAGCAGGGTAGGTTCCTTCTGAAGGCCATAAGGGAGAATCTGTCCCATGCTCCTCTCCTAGTATCTGGTCCTTTGCTGGCAATCTTTGGTGTTTCCTGGCTTGTAGACATATTACTCTAATCTGTGCTGTCTTCATGTGGTATTTCCTACTTTGTTATCACTTCATCTTTACTCTGTGCATATTTATCTGTGTACAAAGTTTCGCTTTTAATAAGGACAGCAGTCATATGGGATTGGGGTCCACCTTAGTGACTTCATTTTAACTTGACAAGCACGATAAAGACCTATTTCCTAACAAGGTCACATTCTGAAGTAGCTGGGGTTAGAATTTCAAGATATATTTCTGGTGCAATACAAATCAACCTACAATAAGCGCAATGCTAGATGTGTGGTAAGACTATGCTTAGCCTCAGAAAAAATGCCAAACTGTCTAAGTGACTGTACCATCTTGCATTCTTACTAGCAATGAATAAGAGCTCCAGTGGCTTTACATGTTCACCAGAATTTAGTGTGGTCAATGTCTTGAATTTTAGTCATTCTAATAGGTATACAGTGGTAACTTACTATTGTTTTAATTTGTGATTCCCTGGTAAAAGATGACATTGATCATCTTTTTATATGCTTACTTGCCATCTGTATACCTTCTTTGCTGAGTTGTCTGTTCACATCATTTGCCCATTTTTAAATTGAGTTTTTTATTTTCTGATTGAGTTTTTAAGTGTTTCTTCTATATTTGGGAGACAAGTCTTTTATCAGATATGTGTTTTTTACAAAGATATTCTCCAAGTTTGTGGCTTGTATTTTCATTCCCTTAGCAGTGTCTTCACAGAGCAGAAGATTTTAACTTTAATGAAGTTCAACCATTATTTTTCTTTTTTGGATCAAGATTTTGGTTTGTATATAAAAAGTCATCACTAAACCCAAGGTCACCTAGATTTTCTCCTATGTTATCTTCTCAGAGTTTTATAGTTTTGTGTTTTACATCAGTGTCAATGGCTCATTTTTAGTAAACTTTTGTCAAAAGCACAAGATTATTTTTCACATATTTCCAGATGCTCAGTAGTTCCAGGACCATTTTTTGAAGATTATCCTTTCTCCATCAAGTTTTTTTTTTTTTTCAATCAGAAATGGGTGTAGATTTTTCTCATTGCCTTAGTTCTTTTGTCAAAAATAAGTTAACTAATCTTCATGGTTTACTTCTGGGTTCTCTATTCTGTTCCATTGATCTATTTATCCATTCTTTCACCAATAATACACAATCTTGTTTTCTATGGCTCTATAGTTAAGTCTTGAAGTGAGATAGTATCAGTCCTTTGACTTTACTCATTTTCAGTATTGTTTTAGCTATTCCAGGTCTTTTGTATTTCCATATAAACTTTTAAATCAGTTTGTTATTACCCAGAAAATAATCTGCTGGAATTTTAATGGAATTGGATTTAATGTATAAATTTAGGAAAAACTGACATCTTAACAATAATGAACCTTCCTATCCATGAATACAGAATATATCTCCATTTCTTTAGATCTTCTTTGATTTCCTTTATCAAAATTTTCTAGTTATTCTCATGTAGATCTGGTATGAATTTTGTTAAGCATACCTAAGTATTTCATTTTTTGAAACACAAATAATGTGGTTTTTAATTTCCATATAAAATTTAGTCTTTTTCATTTTAAATACAGTTTTCACTGCTGGAATATAGAAAATCAATTGACATTTAGAAAATTTTTTTATTTAAGTATAGTTGGTATACAGTAGTATATTAGTTATATTAGTCTCATGTGTGCATACAGAGATTTGACATTTTAAATATCTTACCATGTATATTAACCTTGTATCCTGAAACTTTTCTATAATCTCTTATTAGCTCCAGGAGTTGTTTCGTTAATTCTTTGGGATTTTCTACATAAACAGTGATGTCATCTATGTACAAAAGCAATTTATTCTTTCCAAACTTGTGTACTTTGTATTTCCTTTCCTTGTCTTATTGTATTAGCTAGGACTTCCAGTACAATGTTGCATAGGAGTAGTGAGACAGGGCATCTTGCCTTGTTCCTGATGTAGAGAAAATGTTTCTAGTTTCTCATCATTAAGTAGGATATTAGCTGTAGTTTTTTGTAAATATATTTATCAAGTTGAAGAAGTTCTGTTGTCTTCCTAGTTTGTTGAGAGTTTTTGTCATGAATAGGTTAAATTTTTTCAAATGCTTTTTCTGCATCTATTAATATGATTATATGATTATTCTCATTTAGCTTATTGATGTAATGAATTATATTAATTGATTTTGGAATCGTGAACCAGCCTTGCATACCTAGGATAAATTCCACTTGGTCATAGTGTATAATTTTTTTATACATTGTTGGATTTGATTTGCTAATGTTTTGTTGGGGATGTCTACTCATAAGAGTAGAAGATGTAGTTTTTCTTCTTTATAATGTCCTTGGTGTTAGCACTGGAGCATTTTGAAACCACAGTGTGATTCTAGAACCCATGTTCTTAACTACTACATTCTATTCTCTGAATGGGTTGAGTTTCAACACTTGAGCTTCTATCATGAATGAGACAACATTAGATGTTTTTTAACATAATTCACACTTTTTGTGAATCAAATAGGAGAAAAGATAATCCTGGAATAAGAAAATTTGTCTCATTTCTAAAAGGAGTATAATAGTGTCCCCCTCATGAGGTGTTTGTGAGTAATAAACTCTACAGGGAATGATAAACACTTAACAAAGTACTTAAGCATTTCACAAACATAATGAGTTCTTGAGGTGACGGTCATATCAAAATTGATTTTTTTGTGCTCTAAACCAATATTTATACTACTATTAGATATTTCTGCTGAGAAAATGCATTAGTTCTTCAAAATCAGTCTCTCCAAAATTAAATCTCTATTTCCATTTCTAAAATCTATTCTCTTCCACATTTTCTGTCTCCTTTAATAGTTTCAAAGTTGATCTAGACACCAAACTATTAAATGTGGAATTATATTTTTAATTTCTCCTTTAAAGCAATTGATCCAAGGCCACTTTGTTCTCAAATCCTCTAGACTCCTACTCGTTCCCTCTGTTGTGATGCTATTCATGTTCTCCATACTTCTTCCCTTAACTATGGAAAAAGCTTCCTAGAGTATCTTCATTCTTTCACACAATCCACTTTACACCCTTTTGCCAGAACCACATTTCAGACGAAGGTCAACACTGTGCTTAAATTCACCTCATTACCTATTTTATTATAGCATTCAACAACATTATCAAGCTACACAGAATAGTCACATATCTAGCTACCCTACCTTCACACCTTCTATTCAAGCCAAATTATAGTAACTACCTTTCTCTGAGTACACGTTACAAATATATACTCCATGTATTTATTCATGCTATTTGTTTTATACAGAACATCTCAGTTCTCTCCCAAAATATCCTGTTTATCCATAAAAGCCAAAAAAAAATGCTTCTCTCATGAGGGTTTTAAACATTAATATAGCTCTTTGCTCTAAGCTTCCACATATTTTTCTCGAGCAACTGATAGAGCATTTCATAACCTGCTTTACAAATTCACGTGCCCACCTTCCTGCTACATGTGAGTTCCTCAAGATTAAGAATTTTATATAATTGATTTTTGTATCCACAGTGCTTAGCGTAATGCTTGGTACACAGCTGATATTCAACAAATCTTATTGAATTAAATACATGAATATTTTAAATAATACTCCTATATTTTGCTTTCCTATTTTTAAAGTGAGTTAAGACTTAAAACCTCAAAGTTACCATTGCAAATTGTGATTTATGAAAGAGAAATATAAAATCAAATATTTTAAAATCTAATAATAAAAAATAATATATAATCACAGAGATAAGTACATGTGTGGGCCTTTTAAGAAGAATGCCTGAGATTTCAGTCACCTTCCGTATCACTCAGCCACAATCTCCACTGGTTTTCAGAGCCAGAAGTTGTGATAACATAGTAGTATTGTAAAAACTGTGCATGATGGCAGATGAGTACTGGATTTATCAGGGTGATCACTTCAAAAGTTATATAAATGTCTAATCACTGTGTTGTACACCTAAAACTAATATTGTATGTTACATATATTGGAAAAAAATAAAAATATAAAAATTTAAAAAATAATAGATGATCACATTCTTATGAGGCAAAATATATACATGAATTTCAATCAATAAACACATATTACTTTTTATGTGAACATAAATACTATATAAGAGGTTCTACATCACTACATTAAAATTTAGAGGATGTCTATTTAGATTAATTAAAATGAGATTGTAACAGAGCACAGAAACTTTTCATCAATACATATATTCAGTAATTTACTCATGTAAAATTGTCATGGATTAAAGGACTGAAGCTTCTAGAGCAATCATATAACAATAAGGAGGTATACTTTTTCAAGTTCTACCATCTAGAATCACTGAAATAAACTATATGACCCTGCTGATCAGGGTACAGTAGAGGAACTCTGTACAGTCATATTCCTTTGTAGAGGCAGAGTGGGACCATGCCACTATTCTTACTAAAGTTTCAATGTGAGATAAAGTATCTACCTTAAGATCAAGCAAATTTTTTTACCCATGAACCTACTTCTGAGCGTCTCTCTAGCTGTTCATCAGAAGAAAGGAATGAGATATTATAGAGTAGAAGTAAACTAACTGTGCCCAACCTGTAGCCTATTATGTTAATCAGTAAGCTGAGATTGGTTTTTATATTTTAAAAAGTTGTTTTAAAAAGGAAAAAGAATGTGAGACATAGACTACTAATGGCCCACTAAACATAGAATATTTACTCTATAGCCCTATGGAAATAGTTTGCCAACCCTTTTACTTTAGGATAGTGCAGTCTAATAGAATTTTCTATGATAACGGAAATGTTCTATATTCTTGCTGTCTGATACAGTAGTCACAAACCTCAGGTAGCTCTTGAGTACTTGAAGTGTAGCTAGAGCAACTGAGGAAATGAATATCAATTTAATTTTATTTCAAATTTAAATAGCCATATCAATCGGTGGCTACCAGATTGGACAACACATCTCTAGAGCACCATTTGTCCTATTCTGATGGTTCTAAACCTTCAAATGCTAAGAACAGTGGATGGAATAGAAGCCACACTGTTATTATCTTTTCAGTAGTTACTCAGGTAACCTAACTCCTCCGAAAACATTTTTTTTCCTTCCATTTTGTGTCTTCTATCATTCCATAATACCCATTTCCTTCCAATGTGTCTTCAACCACCTTGCTAGCCAATTCTCTTCATGTTTAAAGTGGAAAAATAGAACACAAGGATAGTCTAAAATTATACTGCAGGGGGGAGATGTATTTCTACAAGATTAAGTCAAAACTAAATCATTGCCTTTAAAAGAGTATTGTTGATGAAGTTTAAATAGTTTGGGTACTTGGTTGAATGATACAGATCTCTCAGACACATTATGAAATGACCTAAAGATCCAACCACCATGCAAATGTAATTTCTGTGGAAATTTCTATTCTGTGTTCCAAACATCTGACTTAAAAAATTGCCACAAACTTTCTGACAAACTAGAAATAAATTGTGTATAGTTTAACAATAAAAATTACTTACAAGTTATTCAGTACTATGAGTCATAGAAAATATTTACTTGGAAACTATAGAAAATTTTTACCAGCTTCATATATGATGAAAATACTCTGTATTTAGAACGAGCTAGCACTATGGTACTTGTTTGCCTTTGACAATCACCTCTATCCTAAGGCATTTTCATTTTACCACAATGACACTTCCAAAATCAAATACATTCTCCTTAGCCTAACAAGTAAAAATAGTTTATTGTGAAAAAAAAATTGGAATACAATATCACCTTTAAAACATTTTCCAAAGCAGCATTATTCTTAATATGTTATTTCATTAACCATGCAGTTCAGGACAGGATTCTCTGTATAATGTGTATGCATTATTTCTTAGAACTTGGAATTATAGTTCCAGTTTGCTGATTCCCAAATCAACTAAATCAGGAAATGAAAAATAGCTTTTGTGCCAAAGCAATTGTTTTTGTTGGAGTTTATTTTTAACTGTAAGGTAGCCTACCTTCGACGTATCTCTTTGTTAGGCAAAAATATAAAATGAGCAATAGATAAATGTTGAGAATATAATTCAATCATTTTTAAGTAACTGTCAAATGTTCTCTTTAGAAAGTTTCAAAGGTAAATGGCTACATCTAGAGTAAATGATATGCAATTTCATAAAATACCAAAAGATTTTTGTTTGTCAAAAATGGTTAGTAAAGGAAAAGTACAGTTTCTGTGAAAGAAGGGAGAAGAAAAGAAGGAAGGAAGACTTGTTCCTTTACCTCTTTTGAATGAGAGTTTTTCATGCAATTCAATTGTACGGGAAAATGAAGTGTGTGCTTTTATGAATGTTTGGAAGCTCCAGGGTCCTCTTCATTAGAAAGACAATGTGCCCAGACAATTGAACGACTTTTCAACTTTTTCAGGATATTTTACCATCATTAATATTCAGAGAAATTGTCCAAAAAAATGCTTAACAAAAGAATGTATTAAAAACTCAATAAAAAACCTGTCAGATTCTAAAAAATATTAATCACTGGCAAATTATTGGGGAAAACTTTGTACATAGATATACCAATTATAATTTTAGGTTTAAATTTTTCTTGAAGAACCTAAAGGCCTTCAAAGTTCCTATGGTATTGTATAACTTACCAATAATGATATTTAATTAAACTGTATGTTAATTTGGACAAAGAGAGAGTTAGAAGAATTTTTATTTTTGTTTTGCGTATGTTCAGGACAAAGAAATTCCAGGAAAAATACTTCATTTAATATTCTCTCACAGATTTAGTTCCACGGAAATGAGAAATTCAAATGAATTATAACTAGCGTTTAAGGAATAATAATGGAATGGGAAAGTAATAACAACTTTGGCTGGACAGATGGCAAATCTAAATATTTCAAGATTAAGTAGAGAACTAAAAAGGGCCTTAGAGATCAAATAGTCTGTTTTTAACCAGTATATTGATTCCTTCCACTACATCTCATATATAGTTTCAGTTCTCATACTTTAGTTAACAGGGAGTTCTCTACATCTCCAGCCAGTAAACTCTACCTTAGAAAGAATTTAAATGTAAGAAACATCTTTTTGATAAAGATATAAATCTACTCACAATATCCCCCTTTTTTCCTCTCTTTAAATTCTGGTTTGGCTCTTTTGGGTGCCAGTGGTAATTCAAAGAATTAATCCAAAGCCCAAAATGGAGTGTCATATAGGTTTACTGTGAGATATGAGTCTACCACGAAAATGATGGGCTCTGAGGATTTAGGATACAAACAGGGTCCATTTTGTGGCAGATTAACACAGTAAAGATTATGAAAACACTTGCAATGGAAAAACTCCCTTCTGTGTCTGATTTTAGTCTTGACTTTGATTCACACTTGCAAAATTTTTTGAGGAAATTATTTTCTTCCCTCACACTATGTTGTCATAAGGATTTCGTAGGAAGTTTAAAATATTTTGATAAATATTATAGAACCATCAACATTACTGCTACTTATATTATGTATGTTATAGTGGTAGTAACGGTGATGGACTTACTTTTTCATGAAGATTTTCATGAGAATAAAAAACTAGATTGATCAAAATGTCATATTGGGAGAATAAAAAACCAGGGCCAGTGTTTCTTAACCCATGATGTACACGAGAATCATTTTGGAACTTCTTTGTACATATTCCCAATGATTCTCATTCATTAATTTGTATTCTACATTTCATTCCCAGATGAAATATAATGGACCACACTTTGAAAACCACAGGTTTGGCACCCAAATAAAAGAGACTAACTCTAACATAAAATATGAAAATGTTAATGATGAAATCATATTTTATAAACTTTGGAAATAAATAATTTGAGAAACATAATCAACTAAAAATTTATTGATAAGAATAAATTTATGTATATGGATAAATATGAATACATAGAAATATAAGGCCATCTACACATTTACAGGTAATAGTAATATATAAGGAGATCAAATGTCCTTTTGATTATCTTAATATTTGATGAGAATCTGGGAAAGCAACTACACAAGCAATTAGGAGAAGCATCCAAAAGAGGAATGACAGCATCACTCAGCCTAATGCTAGCTCACTTGCTTAAATAATATCTCCTTAGTAATAGGACAGATCTGCTCAAAGGCCCTTGAAAACAAAAGCAATCTATATATCTAAAAAAAAATTCACTTTGGCTAAGTTAAAAGTAGAGAATTAGAGTGGTAGTATTTGGGAAGAGTTAGTATCAAAGACTAGATAGAAAAGCAATAGTTAGCTCTAATATTTGCTATCTATGTTAACTTAGGCAGTTGCTTAGCTTCCAGAAAACTCAATTTTCTCTCTTGTAAAAAGTAAATCATAATATCTATCCCCTTCTGCTTCAAGATGTTGTTGTGTGGATCAAATGAAAAATAAATGAGAAGGTACTTCTGTATCTATACACACTACTATATGGACGGTACATGGGTAAAATCAGAGTCTTACTATACATATAACCTGCTTCTTCAAATACCAAAGTCAGCCAAATCCATGGAAAGGCAATGGCTTCAAGAAGAAATAATGACAGGTTCTGCAGACACTTTTCACTTACATTTCTGAGAGAGAGGTGGGAATCATTCAAAAGTATGATTTATACATATGGACACGAAATAAACATTCATCGTCTGATGAGTTTCATAGTGATTTCTAAAGTACATTTAATGAGTATGTCATCATAAACATAACTGACTCTGGGAAAAGTAAGCACTGGAACACATTGTCTACTAAATTCTGAAATGCATACCAACCATTTGCCATTATTATGAGGTTCTCATCATTCTTAGTTCACAGAACTGAGTCCCAGCAATACTTGTCATTAAGATTGCTTTAAAATTTCTCAGCTTGATTAAACTTTAGACAGACTTATTCCTGACTCTAGACCCTTGCTCTTCCTTTTTCAGGAACATTTACCTTAAAAACTTTTAATTGCAAATTCTTTCTCTGACCCTTTGAGAGGCAATATTTTTTTAAAATCTTACTGTCAGATTTACAACCCAAGACTGCCTTTCTCCAGGATCTGGGTGCTATCCCTTTGCTATATAAGCATCAGAGAAGATGGTACCCTTATCTCCCAATCTCTTTGGGAGAATAGAAGCCTAAGTTCAATGGATGCCTTACTCGAAGTTGTAAAACTGCCTCCTATCACAAAGATACAAGAAAATTTACTTGTTTGTTTGTTTGTTTGTTTGTTTGTTTTTGGACAAAGGCAACTAGTAAACACAGATGGCCTGTGTTTTCCCCCTCATGCAAGTGCTTAAAAATTTTCTCACTCTTTGTTTCCATGGAATTGGGATCGGACTTTAGTGTAGTTTTCTTCTCTATTGCAATCTTGAATAAAATTTTCCTTACCTATTTAACTTTGTTCAGTGCAATTTTTGCTTTGACATTCATGAACTTGTTTAGGACAGAAAAAATATTTCTTCTAATTTGCAATCATGAAAAGGCATACTAGAAGGAATAGCATTTGATGAAGACAATACAAACAGAAACTTTTATGTAAAGGCTGCTGTCAGCATATAAATTAGCATGAGGCTTAGGATGATTAATTTAATCAAGGCCTCAATATACTTGGTCCTGAGCATGGAAAGGTTTTGTGCAAATTGACGCACTGTATGACAAAACCAGTACTGTCTTTTCCAGATTGCCAAAATTCACTCAACACATGGCTGCTATGTGGAGCTTTGGCAAGTATGAAGATATGCTAAAGAAAATGTTGCCATCTGGTAAAAGAGAGAAAGGTGATAGGTTACAGACATTTTCAACTTTTTAATGAGATTTTGCATATTCTGTTAGACAAAACTAAATATATCCAGATAGAAAAATCTTCTATAGTTTTATTTTAATAAATTTAAATAAGAAGGAATTTATTCATTTACTGCATTCTTACCACTCTTCTATTATTATTTTTTTAATTAAGTTTATTGGGGTAACGTTGGTTAATATAATTATATAATTTTTAAGTGTACGTTATAATTTGGCATCTGTATATTCTACTGTGTGTTTACCACACAAAGTCCGGTTTCCTTCAGCTACCATATATTTGATCTCCTTTACCCACTTCACCCTCCCTGTCTACCTCCTCCCTCCTCCGTCATCCTCTGGTAACCACTAATCTATAGTCTATGTCCATGAGTCCCTGTTTGTTTGTCCTGTTCATTTGATGCTTTTAGGTTTATATCCCACATATAAATGATATCATTTGATTTTCAACTTTTTCTTTCTGGCTTATTCTGTCCTTGTTCTGTTCATCTAGATGTTTTTTCAATTTCTGAAATTATTGATATGACTCGTTTCTGAATTCACTGACTTTTTTCAGAAGTACCATCCTGAAATCTCTGTCATTTAAAGTGCATGTTTCTATGTCTGTAAGCTTATTTTCTGGAGATTTTTCTCTTTTTTTTCTGAGATGCCTTGTCGCCTTGGCTTTTCATCGTGTTTAATGGACTATTTCTCCACCTGGGCTTTAATAGAAATCTATTCTGCTGTTTTTTTTCCAGAAAGAAAATTACATAAAAGTCTCTCTTTAGCCTGCTGCAAACAAGGCGCTTTTCTTTTGGTTTCCAGTAGGTGGCATCTAAGCCTCTTGGATCCCTGCTTTATATAAAGTCTTAAAAATGCCTTATTATTTTCTTATAGATATTTTTTCATGCTCGCTACCCTCAGTTTCAGTCCCTGTCAGTGTCAGTGACAGTTTTGGTAGTGCTTGCTCAGATTCCCCTGGGGCTCTGTGGTGTTTGGTCTCCAAGGGTATGGGGCAGGGGCCCTCTGGGTCAGAAGTTGGGGACTGTGGCTCAGCCTTGGTTTTGCAACCATGCTGGTAAAAATCAATTGTTTTTTCTCTGCCGTCCAACTTCTCTATTTTCTGCCCTGAAGACTAGGCCCTGCTACCAGCTGTGTGGAACTCACAACTCTCCCAGGCAGAGCTGTTCAGGGAAGTCATCACTCCTTCTCCCTTCTCCTCCTCCTCCTACAGACAGCTTCAGCAGCTGCGAGAGGCAGCTTCTTTATTTCTCCCAGTCCACCGCCCGAAACCCGAGGTTCTGAGCTGTGGTAGCTTTTACGTGCAGATCTCAGGCTCAGACATGCTGGTGTGCAATTCGGATGTTTTTTGTTGAGTTTTAGATGTTTAGTTTATTGTTGTTTCAAGGAGAGAGATCTGAGGACGTCTCTCTGCCATGTTTCTGAAAAAAATCCCATTATTATTTTTAACAAATTATATTTCCATGTAACATGTTAATGAAAACGTGATCTGGCATATGTATTCGTCTGTGTAAACACAGAGTAGAACTGTATTCATATATTGTGTTGCCTTTCCATTACTGTAATTTTACATGGTCTTTCAATGAATGTGCTCATGTATTACATGCCTGATGAGTTTTAACTAAGCCTAAATTAAATATAAACTTCAACCCAGTTAAAAATTATGTGTATAGCATATACTTTTTTTAATGTAGTGCCAAACTATACAATCTTATTATTAAGTCATGGCAGTTTGTCCACTTGAAAATCATTTAACTGTTCCTGCTTTTGCTGTGTCTAACTGGTAGGGAGAGTTATATTTTACAGTTGAAGACTATGTGTGATCAATATCCATAAGATGTGACTGAATTAAAAACAATAATTCTTTTATTTACCATAGATATCTCTTAAGTCTTAATTGTTGATTTATTAGTTAATTGAGAAAATCCTTGTTAATGATCTGATGTAGCTCTGAGGAATGCTGAATGAGTAAGAGATTCTTATTCTGTAGAAATAATTTTCCTAACTGCATATGGCTGAACCAAGAGAAAGATTAGTGGAGTGGGCATTGGAAACCAGTGGTTCAATTTCTCTCAGCCACACAGTCATACATGACATACACACAGAAAATTATGTATTAGAAATTATTCATTTCAATGAAAATTCTGATCAATGGCCCTCTTCAAATATAGGAAAAATCCAGAAAAAGATAATATTCCCTAGAACTTAATTTTTAAGAACACATGGAGCATATTTTGTGATAGAACGTTTCTCAGTTTATCTTTTCTAAATTAATCTGTATTTTGCTTGGCTTTTTCTTGCACTGTATCACTCAATGCTTACACTTAGGGCTTACTTTGCTGCTCAGATAATTGTTTCTGGAAAGGAGATTGTTAATAGTTCTGGTGGCATAAATTCTCCAGAATTAAACCTGTGGTCTCCTCTACATTAGTCTCCTTTTGCTCATTTAAAAATCACTGCACTTCACAGCCTTTAAAGAAGGATTCCTCATTTTAAATGTGTTATTTAGGAAAGTAATAGATTCATTTTCATGAGACAATCAATCCTTACAGAGGAAGAAGAAAGCAAAACAATATTCACTGAAGCCCACAAGACACCACATATTGTCCTAGGTATTTCAAATACAATATTTACTCTAATTCCAACAATTACCATAAGAAGAGTTTATCATTTCCATGCTATAGATGAAAAAAAAATGAGAAGAAACTAAGGCTTACAGTTGTTAGGTAACTTGCTCAGAGACAAATTGCTAGTTAATAATAAAACAAGGATTTGAAACATGAGTTCAGATTCATGTTTTTTTAACCCCAGCAACAAGATGCATCTACAAGGTAATTGTATTTAGAATAAAAACAGCAAGGTTAAAAGCATTTTGAATTAAGTATTCTTGGATGCAAACTATAATAAGTTCAGGTGGAAACTCTTGGTATATATCAAATAATGTATGCCCACATTGCTCAAACTGCATAATTGTGCTCTGGTATGTCACATCAAATTCACTAAGTACTATGGAATATTTTTAAATTTGAAGAGAAACAGTGATACTTCGCATCTGTCAGATTACTGAAAACTACTAGCTTGAGGTAGTAGTTTGTGCTGAAAGGAATAGATTGTGCTAAATTCCTTTCGATGACATATCTTTGCATAGCTGGATTTTCAGTGATTACTATGATAAAAAGCAAGTACCAAGCAAAAAATAATGTAGAACAGGTAAAGCGTGGGTCCTGGTGGTGTCTAGTCTTGTTCCAGTATCTGAGAAGTTGTGCAGTACTCAATAGATGCACTAATCCCATTAGTAACTGTGCTTATCTAAAAATTAAATATTTTTTTTGTAATTTATGTGTATTATTTTCTTCAAACATCTAATTATTAGGACATAAGTACTTACTGAGTTACTTAGACTTTGTTGCATAATTAGTGGAACTCTAAGTATTTCTTTCAGTTTTATGACATAGTGACAACATGACTGAAACACTAATAACCCCATGAAACAAGAAAGTTTGAGAATGTCAGCAAACATTCAGCATCCTCTCTACTGCAATAAAGAGGTTTTAGGATTTGTACATATAGTTAATCATGCAAGTAACCTAGAAATTAAGATTTCTCTCATCATGCTTCTTCGATCTATTACACTGTAGAGCTAAAGTCAAGGTAATCTCAGAGAAGACTGTATTTCAAAGGAATATTTATTTCAAACCATTTCTCGAGATGAGTATATGGAGAAGCCTTTTGAGGCTGCATGACTGGCAAATTTATCTTCCGACCTGATCACTGCCATCAGTGCTATCCAGTGTTAGGTAAAGAAAGAACATAATTCCAAATTCTAGTTCTATAATTTACTAACAAAACTATTCAAAAATGTGTCATGCTGTCCTCACCTGCAAATTGAATAGCATTCAGTAAGAAACTCTGCTTCACATGGTTCTGTTTTGAGGTTTAAAAACAATATTAACCAAAACTAGTTCCAGGCACAAAGGAGATACTTAATAAACATTATTGTCTCCCTCCTGAGTCTACCCTCCCATTGCAGAAAGGCTCAATAATCAATACTTAAACCTTATAACCAAAAAATCACTAACATTCCCTTCTATTTTTATTCTACCCTGAATATGCACTATACATAAGAGCACTTATCTGAGCCTCCCAAGGCTTTATTTATGATTCAGTAAAGGTTCACATTGATTCTATTTGGGCCATTTCTACCATCTCCCTACCAACACCCCATTCTCAGTCTATATAATTATCCATCTGCCCATAAATACAAGACTAATATCCCCAAAACATAAATTCAAATATATCATCTGCTTCTACTCAAGTCTTCAGTGGTTTCCCATTATCTACAGAATAAAGTCAAAAGCACTGAGTATAATCAAGGCCCTCTATCACAAAACCAAACTCCTATTTTAAGTCTGAGGGTTAAGAGCAGATTCCAGAATTAGATTTCCTCAAATCAGAGCTCTGTGAATTTAAGCAAACTAGTTATTTTCTCCATGATCAATTTCCTTATCCTAAAATGGGAAATATAATAGAACCTACCTGAAACGGTGGCTGTGGAGAATAAATGAGTGAAGTATTTAAAAACAGTGGTTGGCACAGAGTAAATACTGTTTAAGTGTTAAGTTATTCCTATTACTACTCAAACACTCTTAACCTCAACAAACAAAATTGCATTATATTTTCTTATTTTTTTATTATTTATTATTATTTATGCCTACAGCACCTGGTCTTCCTAGGTGGTCTTCCATCCAAGTACTAACCGGGCCTGACCCTGCTTAGCTTCTGAGATCAGACATCTGGCTTGTACAGGGTGTCATGGCTGCAGACCATGGATCCTCGCTCCACTGGGGCATGAACCCAGTACCTTCTGCTTGTAAAGCAGATGGGCTAACCACTACACTATGGAACCACGTTCACATTATACTTTCTAAAAAAAAAAAATCATACATTGTTGGATATCTGTGACTTTTCTTATGTTTTTGCTATATTTAAATTCCCTTTCTAAGCTTATCTTTAGCCAAAATATTTGCAAATTCTATTAGTTTATCAAAAGCCTCTCTGTGAAGCTTTTCCAGTCTTAATTTTTTTCGCCTCTTATGAAAATTAAATTTCTACTATCAATTTTGCTGATAATTTTCTACCTTGTATGGCAATTTACTTATGTTCTTCATAGCCCCAATCACAATTTATAAGACAATATTTCTTTGTTGGCTAATCTGCTTGGGGTCTATTATTAAAATTCCAGAAATCCATGTGAGTGTTTTGTTTACCTTACACACACAGAGTAGATATCCGGTATATCAATGATGCACAATTACATGATGAGTGAATGATAAATGAATATACATCTACTACTCAAATATAGATTTTCCTTTCATCTTATATATACTACAAACAGTTCCTTCCACTGGTGGGCTTTCCCTATGATGGTCCAAATATCTTTTCAATAACATCCTTTTTGTTTATAAAATTATATCAAGAGAACTTTATTCTCTTAATATTATCCAGTGATATATGGCTTCAATTTGTTTAATTTTTATATGAAATATAGAGTGAAATAAGACACAATACCTATTTGCTTTATTCATTTTATTATGATTAATATAATACCGAATTAAAGTCACTATCTCTAACTCATATTGACAGCTTATTTAAATATCTGTGTATAACCCAGACAGCCAGATACCTTTGTAAAATCTTTAAGAAAATGTGTATTACTACAGATGTTTTGTTCAAAAATATTCCTTTTGTTTTGACTATAGCCCCATGTGTTTTTTCCATGATACAAATGTGCAAGGATATTACTGGATATTTTTTAATTTTGCAGAGGAATTACAATGGGTGAGCCAGGGAATGCAAACAATTACTTACATATAAAAATATTACATTTAATAAAACTAAAAAGAAGAAAATTAAATCATTTATTATTTAAGGATACATAAATATGTGATGAAGCTGTAAGAATTTATGAGAGGATAAACACAAAATTCAGTAATCTAGGGGAGTGTCAGAGTAATGGGAAAGGAAGACACAGAGTAGACAAAAGTTATTGGTGATTTTTCAGTTGTTAGGTTGTATGACAGGGTCAGGGAAGTCTTTATATTTTCTTCTTTCACCACACATATATATTATTTACATTTAAATACATGTTAAATATATATTAAAAGATAAAAGTTAAACTGTTGTGTAACATTAAAAAAGAAAAGAAAGAAGAGGAAGGAAAGGAGAAGAATTAAATGAATTAAAGCTACATAAAACAAAAAAAGAATTTTCTAGACTCACTTTCTTCCTTATAGTAAAATTGGAATGTGGACAAGCCAGAGGCCTAACATTATTTATTTATGCTTATGGTTATTATCTATTTATGGGAATTAATGACAAATTTGGCATTTGTGACTGTAACAAAATTTCCTTTTAAAATAAGTATATTTATGTAAAAATGTAAAACCTTGTGTGTTTTTCTAAACTGATAGGATTTGGGGCCTAATTGTGCTGTTATCAATTTTTATAAGATAATATGGAAAAAATTTTAAATGAGGAACCACTGTTGTGTGGGATTTTCTGTTACCAGATTCAATTACTACACAATCACAAAGAAACAGATTATTTTAATCATTTTTTCTTTTTTTGGAACTTTGTAAACCTAACGAGAGAGATACAAAGTCCTCTAAATTCTTACTTATGATGCAGTTATTATATAACCTCCAAAAATATAATACTTTGAGATTTCATTTATTTATATTTGTAATATATTATCAAATGCTTGAATTAAAATGAAGTAATTACTTTATATTTTATGTAGTACGTATTAGAAGTAGTATTTGACTACTTCAATTGCATCTAGCAATTTTAATCAGAATATAGACTTCTGGTGATCTAAGTTGAACCAATCATTATTTTCCCTGGGAAATGAAGGTTAAACAAGGACACACAGAGTTGGAAAGTGAAACAGCTGAGTCATGTGGAGCAGCACTGGAGCAAAGGGCCCCAAGTTCCTGCTGCTGCAGACCCCAGGATATTCAAGTTCCTGTTGGTGTTGGAAAATTTTAGTTGCCTTGCTCGTATTTACCTTCTTTTCCCCAAACCTACAGAACCCTACAGAATGCCCCATTCATGTAGTTAGAATAATATTATCTGATTCCTAATTCAAAATTTGTCCTAATTTGCTGAAGTCAACAACATAATCCATCCCCATATCACAGGTTTTGAATTAGTGGTGAATGTGTAACCTAGACCTCAGCCTCAGGTGTACTGGAGTTGGCTCCTACCAACTTCTGAGAGCCAACTGCTAAATTTCTTGAAAGTTTACAAGTCAGTTACTACACAGAGCTATTATTAAAAATTAAATTATATAAACTTATATTTAAATAATATAAAAAGTAAATACTCAAAATATATAAATTCCTAATAATTTTATGTTATTTTACTACCCTTTATTAGAATTTATATTCTTGAGATTATTTGCATTTATTTTGTCTGCATGGTAGAAATTCTATATAATGGTATGCTCTGCATATCTTTTCCCAACTCTGTAGTCAGTAACATCATGTAGGTAGCCAAATTAACACATATTCTTCCAATATTTGAAAACTGTTGTTCAAATGAACAAATTATTCACTCAAATCATCAACAAATGATTAATGAGATTTCCCAAACCTGTAGGACATTTTCAAATCATGATTGGGTTACAACCATAGATTGAGTACAGATATAAGAGTTTGGTGAAAGTTAACAAAAGTATTCTGTGAGAATTAACTGGCCATATGAAATTTACATTGAAGAATATTGTATACTTTTATTATTTGTAAATTATGTGCTAAACATTCTTTACATGAGTAAAATTTATAATGATCTCATGTACATATATCCATGCTAACATTTTCTTTTCTGAGAGTTGATTTTAATCATTTACCTAGTGCCTAAGCCAATTAGTTAGTCTATAATTTTCCATGAATGAACAAGTGCTAAATTCATCCAGTCACAGTGAAGCTCAAGACTTTTATTCAATAACTGAAATAGACTATCACTTTCTCTCTCAATATAAATAAGAATGTAGACATAGGAGTCTATGGCTGTAGTCCTATGACACAAGAAAATAAATCAAAATGATACAAAAAGCAATACAGAGAGATAAAAGGAAGCTAATTTCTTGAAGAAAGTTTTGAGGTACTGGATCAAACTAATGTTACAGCAGTCATATCAACTAAAGAATTTCCTCATTGTTTAAGGTAGTTTGAGTTGGATTAGTTGGATTTTCTGTCCTTCCTGTGACCTAGTTATCTATTTAGCTTTGTAAGCTATACCACTTTCCTTCCAAGAAGATTTCTTTTTTTCTCATGTTAACCAAAGTTTGGAGAATAAAAATTTTGGTATGTTGTTCTTATGGAAGTTATAATTTATTGTGAACAATAAAGAAGATACATTTTCAAGAAAACATACTAGGAGCCACAAAGGTAGAAGATTTGAGGTAAGTACTGCCTTTCAAGATTTTCCAGGTTGTCATGGACAATATACTTAGGTTGATAGAGATGATATTCTCCTATTCAGGCCCTAGGTCCTAATAGGTTATGGAAAACAACAAGTGAACTTAAAAGTCTTTTAAATTATCAATTTTATGGTCCTGAAATTATAGCATAATGACCTTTTATGATTGTGAAAATCATTTAACAAGCCAGGTCTCCTGGATCTAATACCCAGATTTAATGTATAATTTTGTATTATGCCTCTAATGCCATTGTCATAATAATGAAAATGTATATTACTATGTTTACATTATATTCAGCATAACCACATAATAAATGGCCAGTCTGTGGGAATATAGTATCAAAAGGCCTAGCAAGGAACCATTCTAATTTTATCTGTTGTTTGAACTACGAACACCTCAACAAATATAGAATTGGATACCAGGAATACTGCAAGGACTACAGATCCTCAGAGAAATATATCTTTTGGGAATTTATTAGGTTGATGTGGAGCAAAAGGCATTGCAATTATTTTCCAATTTTCCAGGACAGAAAACTGCCAGCCCATGGTATAGAGCAATGAATTAGTCAATCAAGTTATTGACTCTAGTTACTAAAGAAATAACAAAGGATGAAAACTTGCAGAGCCACACAGTATCTTTGCTACATTTAATGGAAGGGCAAAGTGTAATTTTAAAGTGACAGAATTCTAAAAGCAAATCTTCAAAATTCTACCTCAAGGTTTAGATTGATGCTTGTTCCTATATGTTACCAGACTTTTAAAACGCTTTCTTCTGTAGCCATAAAGCTGAAGCTGCTAAAAATCAAATGTAAAAATTGATAGATGGAAGGATTAACTAATATGTCAGTTAAATCCACAATTCCACTAATTCTTTTATTCAAATACTATGATACTGACAGGAAATTAGAGAATCTTAATCATTGAAATAAGGAGATCCAGGAGCATTCATAGGATTGGAAGAATCTCAACCCCTCCAACTGCTCCAGAATGTTCCTATTGTGTCTTTCTTGCTATACAGGTCTATTGATTTACCCAGTTCTGACATTTATAGGCTCAACTGCCCCAACTGGTAAAATGTAAAATCAGAATAGATAATAAAAGAAATATACCCAGAAATTTTGTATATTTAAAATTTTATATTATAAAAAATAAGAATTTGTAGATGAGTATTCTAAGAACATTCAGTCACGAAGGGCAGAGTATGATTTTGGATCAGACTTAATTCTTTGCTACAGGTGAACACAGTGATTTGCAATTCAACTGCTTTCAAGCAGCTAACTGTGATTCTAATAATTTGTTGGTTTTGTCAAAGCAAAACTAGATCAAAAGGTGACCCATGCTAGGTAATATTAAGAAACCAGAAAGCTTTTAGTCTGATGTAAAAGAAAGAATTCAAAGACTACAGGAGAGAGTAATGTTGGATTGGATCCATCCTGTACTTTATACCCACACATCCCCTCCCTATGTTCATTGCCAGGGTTCAGAAAACTCTTTACTTTTTAATTAGGAACAGACTGGTGGTGGAAGTCCTAGCTTTTTTGAAAAATGCTTTCCTAAGCTGATAATTCTAGTGAACAAAGGTGATGATCTCACTAGGGAGGAATAAGCCAAGCCCACTGGAGCCAAAACTGTGTGATTATCCTCCAAACACAAAATCTCCCCCTACCATAAGATTACACATTTCTTATGGCCTCATCTTCAAGATGTCTCAGCTCAAATTCAAATTCCAGTGACAGTAAATTTGATTATTCAAATGTGACTCTCGAATTAGCCAGTCACAGTTATAAATCAGACCTGATTACAGTCACTGGGGCATCACTGTGATCATGAAAGGGCAAAGACTTTGGTCTATTATGTTCTTTTCTACTTGGTTCTCAACATATGCACACACACACACACACACACACACACACACACACACACACACGCATACACACACACACACACAACCTTTGTTCCCTTAATCGAAAAATGTCACCACCTAATAAGATCTAAACTGTACCATGCACATGCACTTCCTCCGCCAGCACCTAACTTCCAGTTAACATTCTGTAACTCAACCACAGTTCTTTGCCTGCAGAAATACCCAAAACTCCCACTTTGCCTTTCCAACATAATAACTCATTAGAAAAATTAAACTAAGCCAGTATAGGGGTTTGTTATTTGCCCTATGCTGATAAATTGTCAACGACAGCATCCTAGGAGGAAAATATGTTTCGATTTATAATGTTTACTGATTTTTGTAAACACCTCCAC
This sequence comes from Eidolon dupreanum, assembly GCA_028627145.1. Taxonomy (NCBI): domain Eukaryota; kingdom Metazoa; phylum Chordata; class Mammalia; order Chiroptera; family Pteropodidae; genus Eidolon; species Eidolon dupreanum. The sequence goes on from CM053514.1 coordinate 29,054,930, forward strand.
TATGGCCAACTTTGAACTTCCAATGTAAAGACACTGAAGCACAGGATTGAAAAGATATGTTCACAATCAACTCTAAATAAATAAAAGCTAGCTCCAGCAGACCTAAATAACTATACAATTAGAAATTGGGAAAATTCTGAAGTTTGATGTCCTATTGATTTTTTCCTTAGGTATATTTAGCTCATTTTCACTTATTCTCTTTCCCTCAAAATCTCCCCTTTGTGGTAGAATTCAGTGATGTTCAGAAAGTGCAGGTATCAAGCCAGGATCCAATAGCCTCCTCAATGCTTTTGTATATCTCTTTCCTTATATATTTATTAAATTAATCCATCCTGTTTGAAGAATTGGAACAATTTCCACAGTACATACAGTTAGTGTTATAGCAGCATAATTTTTAAGCTTCCCTTTTTCAAGAAGGGGAGCTGCTTGGTTCATAAAATTAGGTAATAAAATATGAGTATCTAGTTGAGTCTCAGTTCTACCTCAGAAGGAAATTTTTAACAGTTTTTCTGCAAATCCAATATAGCTTTAATTCATTAAATTAAGTATAAACAGTTCATTTTATTTCCTTAGAACATATAATTAATTGACCCGTACAGGCATCTATTTTGCCAGACCGTACTTTACTGGGAGTACTGCATTGATCCTACACTTGTCCCCATTATATAATCATACACCTATTTTGCTTCAGTTATGGTCAGTATAAGCTCTATACAGGCAGAAATGTGTATGTTTTGTTTTAAAAATAGTTTTCAGCATCAAAAGGAAAGGGGAAAATAAGGAAGGGAGGGAAGAATATTGGAAGATTGATTAAATATGATAATCATGGAATCCTGAAGCTTGAAAACACCTGATGTTACCTCATCCAGCAGCCTCATTTACAGATTAGAAAATGGAATACTGGAGCAGTCAAAATACTTGTCCAAGTATAGTCAGTCTATAACCGCCAAGTCAGAACATAGGGCACAGAACATAGGAATCCTGATTCTATAAAAGGCAGTCTACTTTTAAGAAATGCTATAAAAGTGGGATAAAGGATGGAAAATTGTCATGGAGGTATACATATAGGACAAGGCAGAGCAGAATACATTTTTTTCTTATATGCCACAATTGTGTAAAAATCATGTCATTCTTTGTAACTGAAATAGGTAAAGTGCACCAAAACTCTTAGATTACTGTTTTCAGCTTTCTGATTCCTGTCCTTCTGAGTGAATCTTAAGGTAATGAAGTTGATAATGGAGTTTCTTTAAATCAAAAACACAGATGATTTCCTTCCACTTGGCCTCCAGCACTTCTGTGATGAGAGGCCATTCCAAACTCTTACTTTGACATTTCAGTTTGGAGGGTTATGAACTATTCATAAAAGAGACAGATTCTACATGTTTGTCTGAAAGATAAAGCTCTTTGTTATCTCCTTCTTTCCTCCTGAATAATTCAAATTTTTATACCCCACTAATGGAAAGATTTTTTAAAAATCATCTGATCCTACTCAGCAAGGTCAACATTTAAAATTCTAATAACCTACTAAAAGTTCACTACCAATATACTATAGTAAAAATAATAATAATAATACATTGAATTTTGTTTCCATAGTTCGATCTATGAATCTAAATCTATATACCTCAATGTATAAACTGATCTGTGAATGTATACATCTTGCTTCATCAAAATGCTAAATCAAAGAAAAACAAAAAACTAAGTCACTTAGAATATCAGAAAAGACTCAACTTTCTCATCTCGTATGATAATGAAATGAATCATATTATCATTGCAGGGTAGAACGTCCAATTAAACCTTCTTAGAATTTTAGGAAACTTTGGTTCTGGGACATAGTTCTGTAATGATACCCAGTAGATGAAGCTTTCACTTTCTTTAGTTGAAAGCTACTTTTTTCTTAGAGAAGAAAATTGTGCCAATCAAATTTGAATTTTTCTAGAACAAGTAGGTGATTTATGAAAAGACCAATACATGTCACTTGTAGCACTTTTCAGAATTTATGTTATTTCAGTAATCCTCCCAATATAACTCTAGCTGCAAATATATATAAAGAATCTAAAAATAAAATGAATGAGTAGAATAGAAAGGGTGGTTGAATAAGCCCAGGGAAGGATGGGTGAGTTATGGCTGACAGAGGTAACACACTTTTTTCAAAGGTGAAAAGAATTACAAAATTCAGATAATAATGCACTCAGTCTTTCTGTGATCCAGGTAATCCAGTTTTCATTTATGGAATGATGATGAAGAGAAAGAAAGAATTATTAATCAAGCAAGTACTATGCAAGGGACCGGGTAAGCTACAAATCTCTCTGACAATAAAACCTTGTTAAGAAGACATTTTAAATAGAAAAATGCTAACAAAGGAAGAGCTTTATTGGATGAGGTGTTTAGACAAACTATAAAAGAAACATAGGGTTAAACTAATCCTTGATAGTTCTACAGGATATTTAAAATTAGTGAAGGGAAAAGGGTGACAGTATTACAGATCAGAGAAAACTAAAAGGGACAATATATATGACACTTATATGAATTTGGAATCAGATGCAACTAACTTTGCCCTAACACACATTTAAAGATACAGGAAACTAGTTACTCAACCTCAATGTATAACAATAACAATAACAACAACAATGACAACTATTACTACTACTACAGCTTCATGCTGAATGCCTGCCAGGGATTGTTTTAAATAATTTTACATGCACAAATTCATGTGATCTTCACAAAACTTATGAAGTCATTGGCATTTCAGTTTGGACAGTTATGAACCTTTTATAGAAGTAAGCAGATTCTACATGTTTATCTAAAAGATAAAGCTCTCTGTTATCTTCTTAGATTGATTATCCCCCTTTTACAGAACTGGTATTGAGACATATAGATGTGAAGAAATTTGTCAAAGTTCATATAGCTACTAAGTGTTGTAGTTATTCAACAAGCTACTCAACAAATAGAAGCTATTTTTTCCTTAAAAATTTTTTTAAATAAACTAAAAAGTTCTATAAAACACTGAATAAAACAACTTTCCAAATCAAACTTTGCAAACTTCATATTTTTATTGCAGAGTTTTCCCATTTTCTTCATTGAGATTAGTGTATTATATATCTCTTATATAACAACTATTCGAAGGTGGAATAGGTTTCATAGAAATGGAAATCAGCCTAAAATATTTGTTAGCTATGAGTTATTTTTCTACACAAAATTACTGGATATAGTAAATTAACCCAGTGCAGTATTGTACTGCTGTATCAAAATGAAAAAAAAAATGAGTAATTTTATGAGTCATTTGTCAAATGCAGCTGAATAAATTACTGAGAGTTCAAACAAACAATAGGCAACATATGTTAGGGAAAAAATTAAGAAAGGAAATATTCAATATTTTGTGTATATATTTGTAGAGTTGTGTGCATGTGTGTATAAATTCATAGCAATCTGTAGACACAGTATGGATTATCCATAATTTTAATATTTTAAGTTCATAATAACATGTAGTGCTCTGTGTTTACTTTTGAAGTGCTATTTTGTTATTTTCAACCAAAAAACTAGGCAGATCAATAAAAAGCAACTCAATAACAAAGTCAATTAGATTGAAATATGTAGAAAATACTCATGAATACTCTTCATCTCAATCAGTTCGGAACAATGGTTACAAAAGCAGCAGCCTCTTCTGTATTTTAACTTTCAAATTTTATTCTTAACAAAAATAAAATTTGTATCTTCATTTAGGATACTTTTTTCATATTTGAAGCAAAACTGTATAGTAGTATATAGAAATTTCCTAGACATAGAAATTATTTTAGAATAAAATATAGGTTATTTATTTAACTTTTGAAGTCTAAAAATAATTCTAGTGTCCCCCTATAGCTTTCAGGATAAAATTTGCGATATTTATCTATAGCCAATACCCTCCAGGACCTGATGTTCTGACTACCTCTCTGTTTCAGCTCCCAACACTCTCCCACAGTCACTTAGAGTTCCTGCTTTATTGTCATATGTGAAACTAAACGTTCATGTGTCCTAGCACATGCTCTTATGTCATTCTGGAAAAGTTCATCATTCTCCCCCTTATTAATTTAGTTAAGTCATTCTGACTCCCTTACCACTGTCACCTTCTTTCAGGAGGCTTTCTTGATCAACGCTGTATAATTTTGTCTATTATTCTAAAGAGTCTTATATATCATAGCACTTGTGCTATGTGGCACCATAGTAGTTGATTTTTTGTCTTCTTTTCAGAACTAAACTATTCAAAAACAACTACTGTGTCTTACTTGACTTTGCCCTAAAGGGCACCTGGCTGTTGCAGAGAGTGACTTATTGACCAATTTCAGTAATTCACTGTCTGGTTTAGTTCTTCACAGTCATCCTACAGGATTCAAGTTATTAAAGCATGTTTTTAAAATGGAGCCTAGATGTCTATTTCCTGGGTATGTTCATGAAAAAGGAAAAAGAAAAATGATACTACATCAATTTTTCAGTCCTTGCTCCTCCACTATAACTCCCTTTACCTCTCATCCCTGGTCTCAGTCTAAGAGATGCTAATGAGCCTGAATCATGTTCTCTGGGAGAAAGTAATGACTAAGAGTGGAAGTGATATCAATGGCTCATCCTTGATGCAAGTATCCATCTTTCTACTACTGAAGAGAAAATAAAATTTGTTCATGAGATATCAGCATAATAGAAGAAATATAATGCCAAAGGCAGCCAATTTTTATAACAACCTCTCAGAACTCTGGTACATAAAAGTACAATTAGCTTCTCAGTCCAACATTATTATTTCTAAAGTGGCAGATGAAGTTGCTTATTAGTCTCTGATGTAATTTTTTCTAAGACCTATTGATTCCAAAACCTTATCAGTGACTTTGGGAGACAAATTTAATAAATGAAGACATTCTTCCAGCTAGGATCTTTGAACCAGGAAAATGTTATCTTAAGTTCCTGAACACATTTTGAGTCAAAATATGCTTACTGTTTAAACAATAATGTTTTTTTCCATCTTTTCCCATAGAGAGAAAACTTCAGAAAGATATCCCTTACACAAGCTAACCATTAGTAAACTTTTTATTTCTAACCCTCAAAGTAAGATGATGATGATGAGGAGGAGGATAATAATAATAATAATAATAATAACAACAACAGAATATAAGGTCATATTTTTTCCCTGCACACATTAAACACTGTTACATTCCTAATTTTTTCAGCTGTGGGATGAAATAACAATATCTTCTGAAAAAATAGTGTAAAGTCTGTGTCCATTTAATTATTGTATCAGCACTTAATCCCATACCATAAGAAAAGACTTCTGGAAAAGTTGTTAAAACAAGCCTTAGTGAAAAACTCACCACAGCTCCTTGTCAATAACGTTGATATGGGTAGTATTAAATAATACCTCCCCACAGAGAGAAAGTACATTTTCTTCAAAGTGTGCTATAAAAGAGATACTCAATAAATAGTTCTTGAATAAAATCTAAATAAACCTATCAGGTTATAAAGAAATTTCATTCTAATTCCAATTTACCTAATTTTATATATGTTTTTAATTTTTAGTGATTAAGTTCAACCATGTTTTTTAAAAGAAAATAAGGAAAGACTTTTTTAAATGACTTTTTAATAAATGTTTTCGTGAAGCAAATAGCTACTCTCTAATTTATTTCCTGTATGTATCTTCTATTCTCTATTCTTATATTTATGATTATCCATTCACTTTGTTCAAAACTGGAGATAAGTAAACCTACAAGCAAAATAATTTTTGTTTGTCTTATATAATTAGATCAAAGATGAAAAAGTCATAAAGTTTTAAAAGATGGCAAAGAAAATTTGTATTAGCATGAAGCATTGCTCTTCTTTAGTGCTAGAGGACATGGAAAAGGAATTTATGATATTTGAGTTTTAAATCAGGATATCTATTCTTCTGAATAGGTCAACATGCATCTTTGAAAAAGTTATAAAATTCTGAGATTTGAATGTCTCCCAAATGTCAGAATATTTTCATTTGCATCAAGCTCTATATACTTCAGGGATTTTTCTTTTACATAATTTCTAAGATAAAATTGTTACACTGCTGTCAATCATTTTAAATTCCAATGAGTGTTATCCAGTCTAAGATTCTCACATGAAATTTGGACTAAATTTTTGCTTGTCTAAGAATTTGTTATTCAGAAATGCCAAAGAGAATGTATAATTCTTTAAACAATTTATTTTCAAAATAAAAGAGAAGGAAGCACCTTACTAATTATCCAAAAATCAATAAGTCACATTACTCAAGTATAAATACTAGTAATGACTACCTTCGGGACATAAAGCTATGAATGATATATTTTTTCCTGCTTTGATTTTCCTCACTTTTTTTAATGAAAATTATTTCATTAGTATTGTTCTTATTCTTTATTGAAATTACATTTCCATCTTTAATGAAAATTGAAAATGTGTGTTTTAAACAATAATCTATTACATTTAGATGGTAAAAAGCAAATAAATACAGAATCAATGTATAACTTTTATAAGCAGTATGAGATACTTGGATTCTGCAATAGGAATGTTGGCACAGGTCTTTATTATAATTTCTACTGTCACTACATAAACTGAAACACTAAAAATCATGTGGAAGATATTTTTGCTAAGAAACCATCTAGTGGTAGAAAAATAATAACGTTATAAAAAACATGTAAGGGGGAAGAGGGGTAGTTCATTTAGTAGGGTGATCACTTTGACATGAGTCTTACTTTTTAAACAGAAAAATAAAAAAATAAAAAAAAAACATTGAGTTCTGAAGAAATGGTGAAGAGAAAAATTATTGAAAATTATCAGTTCTATAAGAACACAAATAATCCTAAGGGTACGAAGATTGTTTTCAAAAGAGAACAACAGCAAGTTGAAAAAAATGTCTAAAATAAAAATTAAATTTTGGGGGGGAAACAGAAAGGATAAGACACCGAAAATTGTTTACTCATATAACAAAGGACATTTTCCAAATAGAACAGAAGATCATTGCATTAGCTAGTTTTCCAGCAAGTACAGATTTCCAAGAAGGCTGAGTTGTGGCTCTATTCCACAAAAATGTCTATCTATTAAACCGGTATTGTCAAAGCTGTTTTTGTCATGGTTACTATCAAAAATTAAATTCTTTAAACTCTTCCAGCACAAGTAAACTCAACTCAACTGGCACACATAGAAAATGACCGATTTTAGTTTCAGTTGATTTCTATGTATACAGAGCAATGAAAATAAGTGAGGAAACAATATATAGTGTATTGCTTGATAGGTATAATAATGCTAATTATCATAGTCCACTAAAAAAAAATAGCACCTTATCATATGAAGGAAATTTCGTATGATTCCTCAATAAATAATATGTATGAAAACCATAGCAAAAGATTTTATTTTATTTTTTGAGACCTCACTTAGCATTGTGTAGGATTAATTTAACAAAACTCAGTAGAATTCTTGAATTTTTACTTTATTCCGTCAGAAATTTATTTAACGAATGAAGTGTGATAATAGTTTTTAAAGTGAAGTTGACAGATATCAAGAGAAAAGGTAATATCATTTGATTAATGAGTTAAATATTTTAAAATTATAGAATCACTACTTATAGAGCTCAAGGGGACTTTAGAAATCACTTTAAGTCAATATCCCCATTTCTCCACTGAGATAACTAAAGACCAGAGAGGTGAATTTACTTTATTCAGGTCACACGGTAACATTTTTCACTTGGTGTATATACTAAAAGGTAGTGACAACTGAGAATAAACTAATCATAGGGAAAAGAATTCCTTCAGATATTGGTTCAGACTCTAAGTATCTTCTACTTAGAGAAGGACAGTGAGTGGTGGAGCCAAGAGTTGAAAATCAATGTAACCTAAGAACAAGACACTTCTAAAGGCATGCTTCCTCATGTCAGCTGTCTCTCATTTTTTATTAAAGAGGACTAAAACTAATTGTTGCTGGAGGCATTATGCACTTTCAAAATATTAATTTTTGTTGTATCTGTAAAAGTGCAACAAAAGAGAAGCCCTGACTTGGTCCAACTCAAAAAGAAGAGAAAAAGAGAAATGAAAACTTCCCAGCCTTTATCCACAGTTCAGTCCCATGAGCTGGATTTGAAGCATCAGAAGGAAGGTATTTCTAAACTGGCTCTGATAGCAGTGAGAGTAGAAGGAAACAACACAGTTTTGCATCTATAGTTTGGGAGTTCCAGGAGGCAGCACCTGGAGAGTGTGGCAACTGGCCAATGGAGCCACAGCAAAGCTTTGGTAGACATGGTGGATCAGAGTGTCCACAACAGAGGCCCAATGAGAAGCTCTGGCCACCTGGCAAATTGAGACTTGTTCATGAGCACATGCAAGACACACATCCCAGGAACCTCCAGAAATATATGGGTGAACTTTTCAAAGGGCTGATATCTATTTGGAAAAAGTAGAAGAAATATGTTCAGCAAAATATGGGTAAAAATGCTAAAACAACCTCATTTGGTGAGACAAATCCAAATACTATAATAAAATACTGGTTTTATGACCATAGGTTATTAATGCTGACATGCTGTTTAAAGTCATATAGTCTAACTGCTTGGATTTCAGTTGAGGAAACCAAGGTCTAAGGATGTGATTTTCTTCCCAAGGTCACACAAGTAGACAGTGATAAGGCCAGAGCTTGTCACTACTGCTTTCAACTGAATCACGTTGCAACTTTTTTTCACTGCTTCTCTGTTTCATTTATTTAAAATAGCTGTGCATTTAGCATTCTAGGAGTTTTTTTTATTTCTGAGAAGTGAGAATTTTTTAATAGAATGTAGGCTCTGCAGTTTTAGAAATACTAGTTATTGTAAATACCAAATGCTTCCCTGAACTAGTTCCTTGAAAAAGCTTTAATATAAAAAGTTCTTTCTAAAATAACTCCTTTGTAATGCCAGAAAGGGCACCTGAGGACAATTTATCTTTTCTATGTCATTCATCTAATATCCTTACATTTAAAGTGCGAGTACAGAGGTTCAACTACAAGATAAAAACATTAAAATTGAATGCATCATTGACTTGAAAATGTATCATCCAGTTGAAACTTGCTGCTGCATCTGATCATTTTTTTATATTTTCAGAATAAAATAAAGTTAGAAAGAAGAATGGTATGTGATGATTAGGTTAGGAAGTTGATGATAATTTTAAATTAAGTATCATATGCTAATGTGTATTTAAATATTAAATTGAGAAGAATGTGGCCACCACATAACATAGAAGCTCAGACTTCCTCCATATTATATAATTAACAGACAATCGTTATCAACATTAGAATAAGAGTAAGAATTTTGAGTCCTAATTTTAGCTCACTTTCTAATTGCTTTGTAGTCCTGTGTGATTCATTTCTACTTTCAGTCCTTGGTTTTTAGAAGCGTATGTATATAGCCTTCCGAATCTAATAAAATACAGTCCCATCAATACTGGTAATGATTTACAAAGGTGCTGAATGAGTCATTAGTATCCAATATAATATGAGCTGATATTGTCTTATATAGATTATGAGCTGTTTTAGGTAACCAGGGAATGGTGGCAGTGCTTTTCCTACCATATATATTTATTTCCCAGTTCAGGAGTTGTATTGATGATCAAATAAAGAAACATATGTTGAAGCTTACTTTAAATTTTAAAGTTCCATTGAGATATAAGGAATTATTCAAATTAGCTATTGATAATGTTCCCATGAAGCTGATGGGTTCTTCCATCAGTGTGCTAATACCTTGCAACTGGATAGCAGTGCTCTGAGAATAAATTAGGAGACATATTCCTATTTTATACTCAGATACTCTATGGGTTGCTGATAACATGGTCACACTTTATCTTGACTGATGCACTATTCTATTTTCATCAGGACCAACTCTGCAATCATCACATTTTTTACTCTTGGAAAGCATTTTAATGCTTGTCAGTCTCATGCACATAAGTAAATATCTCATCTTTAAAATATTTGCTAATTACTAGTGATATTTAGCATTTCTTAATATTCTTTTTATCTTATTAAATATTTTATTTTTTTATCTTATTTTATTACATTTATTGGGTGACATTTTTAAATAAAATTATGTAGGTTTCGGAGGAGTTTGGAGAAATACTGTGGAGTGAGAGAAGTCTCCAAACCTCTCCCCTTGAAACAACAATAAGTTAAACATCTAAAACTCAACAAAAAACACCCAAATTACACACCAGCATATCTGAGCCTGGGATCTGCGCATAATAGCTACCACAGGTCAGAACCCCGGGTGTCCAGCAGTGGACTGGGAGAATAAAGAAGCTGTCTCTTGCAGCTGCTGGAGCTCCCTGTAGGTGGATGAGGAGGGGAGAAACTGCAGCGAGTTCCCTGAACAACCCTGCAGGAGAGTGCCATGAGCTCCACACGGCCAGCAGCAGAGCCCAGTCATCAGGGCAGAGAGTGGAGAAGCAAGATGCCAGAGGAACAACGGATGATTTTTACAAGCCATGGGTGCAAAACTGAGTCTGAGCCTCAGCCCACGACCACGACCCAGAAGGCCCCTCCCCCCATACCCACTGAGACAGAACACCACAAAGCCCCAGGGGAATCTGAGTAATCGCTACCCTGTCGCTAACACTGAAGGGACTGAGACTGGAGGTAGTGAGCACGATTAAACATCTATAAGAAAGAAAAAAAAGCATCATTAAGGCTTTATATAAAGCAGGGAAACAAGAGGCTTAGATGCCACCTACTGAAAATCAAAAGAAAAGCACCTTCTTTGTAACATGCTAAAGAGAGACCTTTACATAATAAATCTTTCTGAAAAAAAAAAGCAGAATACACTTCCATTAATGCCCAGGTAGAGAAATAGTCCATTAAACACCATGAAAAACCAGGTGACAAGGCATCTCAGAAACAAAGAGGAAAATCTCCAGAAAATAGACTTACAGACATAGAAATATGCAACTTAAACGACAGAAAATTCAGGATGATACTTCTGAAAAAACTCAGTGAGACCTGAAATGAGTCCTATCAATAATTTCAGGAATTGAAAAAACAACTAGGTGAGTAGAATGAGTATTTTAGCAAAGAGAGTGAAACCCTCAAAAAGAACAAATAGATCTTTTGAAGATAAAAAACACACTGCAAGAGCTGAAAAATGAAATAACAAACTTGAGAAATAGAGTCAACCAAACAGAGGAAAGGATCAATGATTATGAAGACAGAAATCAGAAGGAAGAAGCAGAAACTAAAGAATGAAAAATAATAAAAGAGAAATACAAGAACTAGCTGATACCATCGGGAAAGGAAATATAAGAATAAAGGGCATTATCAAAGGCGAGGAAATGGAGCAAGGACTAGAAAGCATTTTCAGACAAATAGTTGATGAGAATTTCCCAAATCTAAGGAATGAGCTAGAGCATGAAAATCAAGAAAGCAACAGAACATCCAATTATCTCAACCCAAAAAGGCCTTCACAAAGACAAATTGTATTAAAATTATCAAGCATCAATGACAAAGACAGAATTCTCAAGGCATCCAAGGAGAAGAAGATGGTAACTTATAAAGGAAAACCCATTAGATTATTGTCGGACTTCTCAGCACAAGCCTTACAAGCCATAAAAAAGTAGAAACAAATATTCAAACTATAAAGTGAAAGGAACTACCAGCCTAGAATAATGTATCCAGCTAAGCTCTCCTTTAGATATGAAGGAGAAATAAAAACTTTTCCAGACATACAAAAATTGAAGGAATTCTCTAGTACCTCTACTACATGAAATACTGAAAGGGGTCAGCTCAGCTAAAACAAAATGACAAAAAAATATATACATGATTAGGAGCAAGGTGACTGTCAGGCAAATAGAAACAGAGGAGTGCAATCCTTACTAAGAACAGGGCATTGTAAGTTTAAATAATAAGAAGAGAGTTGCTATAGCAAGATAGTAATAAACATTCAGCATGCATAGGGACAAATTGAGACAACAATGACTGAAAAGGGGAGGATTCAAAGATCCAAATTCGCAAAGGGGAATGGAGATAAGGCACAAGCAAAAAATGGGAGACTATATATATATATATATATATATATATATATATATATATATATACATACACACATATATATATATACACATATATATACACATATATGTATATATATACACATATATATAAAACTATCCTTTTCATATTCATAATGGTAATTACATATCAAAGATTCAGAATAGAAATATAAAACATAAAACAAGAAAAACCATAGGGAAAACCCACAAAAGCCAACCAAAATAAAGAAACAAACACAAGGTCAAAGAAGCCTTGGAAAAAAATGAGTTACCAGAATCCTAAAGATAAAATGGCTATAAGAAAATATCATATTTCACTAACCACCCTAAATGTAAATGGACTGAATTCACCAATAAAAAGGCACAGAGGTGCAGAATGGATCAAAAAACAAAACCCAACCACATGCTGCCTACAGAAGACACATCTCAGATCCAAAGACAAATGTAGGCTAAAGTGAAAGGGTGGAAAATGATATTTCAAGCAAATGGCATTCAGAGAAAAGTGGGAGTAATGGTACTAATATCAGACGAAATAGATTTCAAAATAAAAAAAGGTAAAGAAAGATAGTGGAAGGTATTTCATAATGATAAAGGGAATCAGGCACCAAGAAGACATAATGCTCCCAATCAGGGAGCCCCAAAATATGTAAAGCAATTACTAACAGAACTAAAGGGAGAAACAGACCAAAACACTATCGTAGTATGGGACCAAAATACCCTACTGTCAGATATGGACAGATCATCCAAACAGAAAATCAATAAGGAAATAATATCCTTAAATGACACATTAGACCAACTGGACATTATTGACATTTACAGAGCCTACCATCTCAAAACAACTGCTTATACATTTTTCTCTAATGCACATGAAATATTCTCAAGAATCATCCACATACTAGGATAAAGAGATAGCCTTAACAAATATGAGTTGAAATCATACCAATCATATTCTCTGATCATAATGCTTTGAAACTAGATATCAACTGCAGAAAGAAGTCAGGAAGAACCAAAAATACATGGAAATTAAACAACATGCTACTGAAGAATAACTGGATCAGAGAAGAAATAAAAAGAGAGATCAAGAGATACATAGAAATGAATGATAATGATAGTACAACATAAACAAACTTTTGAGACACAGCAAAAGTGATCATAAGAGGAATGTTCATATCATTACAGGCCTATCTCCAAAAACAAGAATGAGCCCAAATAAACAACTTAATGCTTCATCTTAAAAAACTAGAAAAGGAAGAACAAATGAAGCCTAAAGTCAACAGAAGGAAAGAAATCATCAAAATTAGAGCAGAAACAAATGAAATTGAAAACAAAAAATAGAAAAAATAAATGTAACGAAGAGCTGGTTCTTTGAGAAGTTTAATGAAATTGACAAACCCCTGGCTAGACTCACTAAAGAAAAAAAGAGAAAGGACACAAATAAACAAAATCAGGGATGAAAGAGGGGAAATTATGACTGACATCACAGAAATACAAAGGATCATACAATAATACTATGAAAAAGTATGTTACATCAAATTTAATAACCTAGAAGTTATGGACCAGTACTTAGAAAAATAAAACCTTCCTAGACTGGATCAAGATCTAGAAAATCTAAATAGACCAATCAACAGTATCAGAACTGAAGCAATCATCAAAAACATACCAAAAAGTAAAAGTCCAGGACCGGATGGCTTCACCAGTGAATTCTACCAAACATTCAAAGAAGATTTAATACCTATTCTCCTCAAACTCTTCCAAAAAAATCGAAGAGGAGGCAATACAGTTTTGGAGGCCACTATTACTCTGATACCAAAATTTGGTAAAGATAACACAAAAAAAGAAAACTATAGACCAACATCTCTCATGAACACAGTTGCAGAAATCCTAAATAAGATACTAGCGAACCAAATACAGGAGCATATTAAAAAGATTATACACCGCGATCAAGTGATCTTCATCCCAGAGGCACAGAGATGGTTCAACATAAGCAAATCATTTAATATGATACACTACATAAATAAAAAATAAGAATCATATGATCACATCAATAGATGCAGAAAAAGCCTTTGACAAGATACAATCCCCATTTATGATCAAAACACTTCATAGATTCAGTATAGGAGAAAAATACCTTAATGTAATAAAGGCCATATATGACAAGCCCTCAGCCAACATTATACTTAATGATGAAAAGCTAAAAAACCTCCCTCTAAGATCAGGAAAAAAGCAAATATGTCCACTATTGCCACTGTTATTCAATATAACATTGGAGGTCTTAGTGAGTGCAATCACGCAAGAAAAAGATAAAAAGCATCCAAATAAGAAATGAAGAAGTCAAACTGTCACTATTTGGGCATGACATGATTCTCTATATAGAAAACCCTAAAGACTCCACAAGAACACTACTAGAAACAATAAGCAAATACAGTAAAGTTTCTGAATACAAAATCAATGTTCAAAAATCCATAGTGTTCCTATACTCTAATAACAAAATGTCAGGGAAAAAAAAGTCAAAAAAATAACTCCTTTTTTAATTGCAACAAAAATAATAAAATACCTAGGAATAAATTTAACAAAACATGTAAAGGACCTGTATAACTATAATTGTCTTATGGTAGATGCATGATTGGCTAAAGAAGCTGTGGTACATATATGCAATGGAATTTACTCAGCCACAAGAAGAGATGATTACTGCCATTTGCAACAACATGGATGGACCTCGAAATAACCATGCTATGTGAAATAAGCCAGACAGAAAAAGTTGAAAATCACATGATATCACTTATATGGTGGATATAAACCTTAAAGCAACAAGTAAACAGGACAAAACAAACAGAGACTCATGGACATGGACTATAGACTAGTGGTTACCAGAGGGTAGGGGAAAGGAGGAAGGTAAACAGGGTAAAGGGAGTCAAATATATGGTGACAGAAAGAAATCTAACTATGGGAGGTGAACACACAGTGTAAATATATATACACCTTACTGTTAAAGTGTACAGATGAAATTTATTGGATTTTGTTAACCAATGTTGCTATAAAAAATTTAATTTCAAAACATTATATAGGTTTCAAGTATACAATTCAACATGATATATGTATGTTCACTGTGTGTTCACCACCCAAAGTTAAATTTCCTGCCTTCACCATATATTTGATCCCCTTTTCCCTGATGTACCTCCCCCTCCCACTTTTCCCTCTGGCAACCACTAAACTGTAGTCTGTATTTATGAGTCTCTGTTTGTCTTGTTCATTTGTTGTTTTTGGTTTTATACCTGTCTATGAACACAAGTTCTAAAATTCTGTAATGGTTTTGAATTTTTAAATTTCTATTTGGGCTAAATAAGAGTTTTATTCCAAGATAATTTAAAAACAAAAACAAAGGCAAAAGACATGCTCCTCTAAAAGGAGTGCACCACACTTGACTAAGAGAGTAACACTTCAACACAAAATAGAGGGCTAAAGAAGGAGGGAGAGGAAAGTGGCATATGATCTTTTTTTTCTCCTAATTATTGGCTCAAAGGAGAGACATCCCATCCTATCTCCCAATGTACACACACAATATGGCAAACCAATCATCAACCCACAGCCCCTAGATATGCCACTTGGGAAGTTAAGAACTCTCATTACAGAATTCCAAACTGGTTGTAGTCTGTGTCTCTATTCCATTTTGGAGTTGCTTGCCCCTCAATGGAGCATCACCTGAAAGTAACAATTGGGAATCAAGATCATCAACATCATGCTACAGATAGTTGGTGTGCCTTGTTCATCTGTCTATGATGATATTCCATCCATTTTCTTAGTAATCTAAGTCTTCCTTGTCTTGACTGATGGTTTTTATTATGTACTATAAGCAATTTTCTACCTGGCAATAATATATCAAGACTCTCTTCATGCTTCCCATTTTAGCCAACACCTTATTCTGTCATCATTTGGGCAGTTTAGAAGACAGTGCATGTGTATCACTACCCATTGTATATGGTATATCATACTCATGTTTCTACACCAACATGTACATGCCTCGGTCAACCTGATTGAGCTTACCCAATTATCCTGAATTAATTCTCCTTCTTCACTTAATGAAACCGAACTAATCGCAATCTTCACAACAACAAATGAGAGATATGAGAAATCTCCACCATGTGGCAAGTAGGAAAACTTTAATTCTCTGAAAGGGGTACTATAGCTCTATTAGAGCAAAGGATTAGCTTAGATTCACTCTCAAGCTGATAACACCATCTATCACTCTTCTGTTGTCCACCATACTCTTTAAGCTCAGTTCTTTGTGTGCTTACTTTGTCTCATTTACCAGCCTCATGGACAGAGGGCACACTTCTACCATCCAGCCATCCGGGTAAGCACACATAACAGCAAGGAGACTAGTACACATAATAACGATTTGATAATTGTGAATTTAACATTTTGTACTTATAGTGAGTTCATGGATAAACAACTTATGTTGGAATTATAACAAGACTGCACATAAAATCATCTAGAAAACTCTGTTTATTAAATAAATAATATAAAATAAATCGGTTATCATATTTCCATTTGAAGCGACAGTTTTATAAATTGTTGCCTGCAAAGTTTGGTGAACTGTTAACCTAAAAATAAAAGGCCTTTCAAAGTGAGCGGCAACAAGCATTTATTTGAGATCAAAAGTAATAGCTATTCAGGAAGCTTTGATTCAGGCAGAAGCCCAAATTCTGTTTTGATCAGGAGGCAAAGGCAAGTGGTTATTTATGAGAAAGGAAAGGGCAATAATTGCATCAATAGAAAGAAGGCATTTCTATAGGTACAGAGAAACTAACATAGTGTTGCTAATTCTAAATAATGTTTCTAATTTTCAGTCTGGTAGCCATCAAAGAGGCATAATATCTGCTTTCTTGTTAGCTTTGCAAATAGTTCTTTGGGACACAATGTTGCTTTAGGCTCAGTCTGAGGTTATTTTGCCATTTTAATATTCCAAAGTTTTGAGGCATAAAATGTGCAAGGCATTTCCTCTGGAATGGTAGCTCCGACTTCATTTTAAATTGCCTCCGTTTACATTATTTTTTACAGAATAATACCTCAGTGTGGAGAATTAATCTGCATTCAACAAGTGAGCAGTTTTATCCCCTCCTCATCCACATAATCAGTGGCAATATAATTTCCAGCAGGAGAAAAGCATAAAACATTTTCAGATATTATAATGAATTCAATTACAATAACACCAAATTAAGCCTATTTTCATTTTGATATTATAAAAAAGCAGCAGGAGGTTTGACTAGATAACTTGCTTTTACTTTATTAAATTCCTTATGTTACAGTCAGCTGGACTGAGTGCTCCCTAGGAGTGAATTAAGAACATTTGGGCCTTGTCTTTACATTCAAAACAGTGTGGCTCCAAGTCAGGCTTTTACAATTCACTTTAACTTGGGCTGTCATAGGAAGATTAAAAAGAGCTTCCTAGTTTCTTGGCTGTATACTGCCTTTCTTAGCAGAAGGGTTTTCCTCATACCTTCAGGCCATGAAATATCATGCTGTGGCATTAGGCAAATGGAAGACTGACTTGTCTCAACAGAACCATCTCAACTGTCTAGGACAAATGTCATGCAAATATGGGGATTGTCCACATCCCTGGCCACTTTGGAGAAAACTAAAACCTTACAGCCTTCCCTCCCTTTGATCAACACATATTTATGGCTGTTTTATTCTACCTCAACAATGCTGATTAATTAAATGTTTGCTTAGTGGCCTAAAAGAGTTAGTATACCTCCCAAAGCTTCAGGCAGACACTAAGAGGATGTAAATTTAGCTATAAAAGAAAAAGGCACTTATAAAATGTTAGAGTCTTTATTCACAATGGGATACCAGTACAAGAAGAAAATAAAAGGTCCCTAAATAAAACTGAGTCAACATGAACAGTCTTTAAACAGTCTGGACCACTAACATCAAGCATCTCTCCATCCTCAGCCAAGTCTAGTGAAAGCTCTAATGCTCAGCTTTCCAAAGGTCCTGACACTTTCCCCTCTCAGCTTCCTCACTCACCTTACATTGTGGTGTTCAAAATCTATTTCCATAGCTGGTTTATTACATTTCATTTCATAACAGTTGGCACATTTTACCTAACTGCAACCATGTTATGAAGTCAGCCACACATTATCCTATCATCAATTGTAGGGGATGTGAATCTTCTTGTCTATTGTTAAAGATTTGATTTCCTCTAGTAAAATGTACTTTCCTGTGGCAGCTGCACAAAAGCATTCATTGCAGCTGAAAAGGGAAGGCTGAGAGGCAGGGCCACCCACTGGCCCTAACCTAAAGGGAACACTAGTGAGTCCAATGGGGTGCCAGTTTTCCTTCCTGAGACAGAAATAGCATCTTTCTCAGTGTTCTTCTCAGTGCCTGCCTTCTAGCTCTTTCACAGGGCCAAATTCTGTACTGAAGAAGAGGAAGGGCTACTTTCCTGCTCAAGAACAAAACTAAAACAGTTTTTAAAAATCAGTGGTCAATCTGACTGTACCTAGTAAGATTGTCCATAGCTTTTATAGAAGCACAGAAAATGCAAACCTCAATTTTTCATAGCATTGTTTACATGTTTGCAGGTGTGAAGCATTTAGTTAGGAAAAGGGGATGTCATTGATTTTGATATATATCAAAAACGATTATGCATTGATGGGATACTTTGGATATATTATAAATTGTGCTGTATAAGAATATTGATCAACATGAGAAATTTTCACATTACATAATAAAACAGAACGTTCAAATCATTCCTTTTCACATCCCTCCACTCTCTTGTCCTCTCTTTGTTATATCCACTTTACAAAATGTTAGCCCTGGTTAAATCCAACTGTCTGCCTGATCCATGTCTGCACCTGACCATAAGAAAATTGCTAAAGAAAAGTACTCAACCCTGCTGACTGATTTCACCTATTATTTTTAAGCAGAAATCTTAATTAAACCTCAACATGTGTCTAGTCATTTAGTTCCCCCATAAAGTAAGATGTTATTTCAGATGTTCTCTTTACTCAAACTGCCAATATTCCTTCCCCACCCCTCCCTCCCTCTCAGTTAAAGACAATCTTCCCATCATCTAATTTGCCTGTTGGCCTCCCTACCTGCAATGTGTATGTAAATGCTCTCCTTCCTCTCTGATTCTAATAAAATTTACTGTCCCTAATCTTTATAAGTCCAAATACTCTTCTCATTCCCTATCTTTCTTTGTTCATTCCAGGGTTTTGCTCCTGCATTTAGCCTCTCATTCACCTGAATCATATTCATTCTCTCTCATTCTCTCTCTCTCTCTCTCTCTCTCTCTCTCTCTCTCTCTCTCTCTCTCTCTCCCCACCCTCACACACTCCTTCCTTTCCTCCTTATATCACCTGGCCTCATTGTTTATCTATTTAATGACAATACAGGACAATTTACATCTCCATCTCTTTCTCCTCTGAACATATAGATTTATAAAAATAAATAAAATTTGTACTGACTGAACATCTTTTATAAATAATGAGCAATTCACACCTATTGTAACCAAAGAGAACTCTGTGTTCTCCCTTTCCCCCAGACATACTCCCACCACTATTCCCTTTCTTGAGAAATGGTGGCTCACTCACAGTCATTCTTTTCCACCCTTTTTTTCCTCATAGTCTATGTACAGTTTGCTAGCAAGAACTGTAGAATTATACGAAATATCGTCTAACAGTAGCCACTCCTTACCTCCATTATCTCCTTACCTACCACTTAAGTTTAACTTATCATCATTTGTCATCTAGAATGGCTCTCTAGCTAATCAAGCTTTTCCACTATCGTCCCCAAAGGTCACTTCTGCACAGTATTCAAAGTGGCCTTTTTGTAAAATGTAATTCAGGTTATATCACTCATATATCCAAAACCATTCATTGACTTCATACATATAGCATACAGTACCATTATTCATCAAATTATATTTTTCCTTTTAACTTATCCATGGTCATATGATACATACTGTTAGGTGATGTTTTTAAGACTAATTAATGCATCCATTCAGCAAATATTTATTGACTGTATACATGTTTCTGGCACTATTCTAACCTCTGGAGACACAAGGATGAAGAAAAAAAGAATCTTGAAATAAGTTATACTATTTCTTTGGATGTTTCATAAACGTTTTTCCTGTTAACAAAAACGATAAATATTTACCATACTAAATATGTAAAATACAAAAAAAGCATACAGAAAAAAAGCATAATATACTAACTACATGGTTACATTATTTTTTTTTTCTCTCATGCTTTTCTGTATTTCACTTACTATGTTGTCCCTGTGGGCAAAACCTATGTTCTCTTCATCCCTTAGTATCCAGATTAGGACACTCTGTCTCTATTGAATTTTGGAATTTACTTCAATCCTAAACTGGTTTCTCAATGGCTGAGATAATTTTTTCCTCATTAAGGTCCCATCCTCTAAGGGGCCAAGCATATGCTTCTGTCGTCTTTCTGGAGAGCTATCCTTTGAGGTATGCACCACGTCAAGTATCCAATAGCCATATTGGATATATCTCTAACTCTCAATCAGAAAAGCAAGAAAATCTCCAAACTTCAGACGTGTGTTTTATAGTTCTGCTAATTTAACCTCCAGAGTAAGCAAAATGACAGGGTTGGCATTGGTGGTTCTTTTAGAATAACAGCCAGATTAGAGATCCCAGGAGATTTCTTGGTTGATCCTAAAACTGTCATCAAGTTTGTGATGCCATTCATAAACAGCAAGAAATATAAAATTCAAGCAAAACCATGAAAACTTCAAATAAAATCAAAAGCCCTGTGAGAATGTAGTTTTATCACAGAACTACCGCACAGCCTGGAGTCATAAAAAGAAGCACCAGGGAACTGATCAACGGAGGCTGTAGTGACAGTAGCTAGGAAACACGTTTTCTCTTCAAGGGCAGATCATCCGATGGCCCCATGTGATATAGTGCAGTGCTGCAAGTCTCATGGACAACAAGTTAACTCCAAGCAGGGTCAGCTGTCACAGCAAGGTCATGTGTGCCCAATAGTGTTTTATTAGCCCATGTGAATGTTTCAGCATTCTCAGCCTTAGGAGATGTGACCACTCACCAAGCACACTACTCAATTTGCTCATTTGGCACCTCCAATGATAAACCATGTCCATATAGCACAAGAGAACAGACTAGCAAATAAGTGGCAAAGTAGTTCAATTTTATAATTATAATAATAGCAACAACAATAAAAACACTTTGTATTGATGGAACACTTTACATTTTATAAAGCACTTTTATATTTATTCCTTTATTTCTTTTAACAACTCTGTGAAATTAACTAATTTACAAAGTATTATTGCTTTCATTTCACAGAGTTGGAAAATTGAAGTTCAGGTTTGCTAAGTAACTTGCACCTTAATTTGTCGCCTAAACTCAAACCCTAATCACAAAGAGAACTGAACATGGACTCTATCCCAGACCTGATTTCAAGTCTAAAGTTCTTCCTCAGACAGAGTCTTTTTAATGATTCAGTTCTTTAGAAAAAATAATTTCATAAATTGGACAATTTAGAGATAAACTGTTGTCCAGATATTTTTTTCCTAGTGTAGGAATATGTTCTTTCACAGTAGAGCAATTTTGTGGTGCTTTTAGAATTATCAGTTGAGCATGCCATGTTTATTCACAGTAGAAAATTTATATTTGTTCTTTCCTCAAGTTAATAATGATAAAATTAATAATTTAATAATAGTAAATATCTATTGATTGCTTTGTATGTGACAGCCTTTAATTTTAAACCTCATAACAATTTAACAAAATGAGTTTTATATCTTATTTTTCAGGTGGAAACTCTGGTCTAAAAAGGTTAAGAAACTTGAACAAGCCCAGAGAAAAAATGGCATAGCTGAGATACAATTTCTATCAGTCTGGTTTAAAAGCTTGCACTTTTGCTAAGAGGATGAGCAGCACATAGCAGAATAGTTAAGGAACTATCTCTGAGGTTGGTATAAGGAAAACCAGACAATGAAAACCTGCATTACTTTTATCTCATCGAGAGATAATATACAATATTATTTTCCCAGGAACTATACTATTGTCCCAGGAAATTTTTCAGATGATATTTATTTTACAAATACAATTAATGTGACATACTAACACACTGAATAAATTCCAACGTGATATCAATTTAACAACAAACATTCATTGAGTTAGTATTGAGTTCAGAACACAGTAAACTCTCTAGTCTTAGAAATATGAAGAATTCAAAATTTAAAAAAAATTATAGACATATCTGCAGCCTTGGAGGGCCCTTGGAGGAATCATTGCAAACTATAGCAAAAGGCAAATGGAATACAAGCTGGAGAGCCATGGCTCTCAAATTTAGTAGGTATTGAAATCACTTGGAGGACTTGTTAACAAAATGATCATTGAGTCTCACCCCCTGTATTTTGGAGGCAGAAATCCTGAGAGGAGTCTTAAAATTAGCATTTCTAACAAGTTTCCAGGTGATGTTAATGATGCTGCTCCAGGGATCACATGCAGAACCACTGTAATAGAGGTTCAACAGAATTCTGTGAATATAAGTCCTGAAACAATAAATTGCATAGAAGAAAATATAGGCACTAAATTCCTGGACATTTGACTTAAAGAGGACTTCATGAATTTGACCTCAAAGGCAAGAGAAGTAAAAGCAAAAATAAACAAAGAGGACTATCAAACTAAAAAGCTTCTGCACAGCAAGAGAAACCATTAACAAGGCAGAGAGGCAACCTTCTGAATGGGAAAATATATTTGCAAGCAATGCCTCCAATAAGGGCCTAATATCCAAAATATACAAAGAACTCATACAACCCAATAACAACAACAACAAAAAATGATCCAATTTTTAAAATAGGCAGAAGACCTGAACAGACACTTCTCCCAAGAAGACATACTAATGGCCAATAAACATATGAAAAGATGCACAACATAGCTAGCTATTAGGGAAATGCAAATGAAAACCACAATGATATACCATCTCCCA
The DNA here is from genome assembly GCA_028627145.1 of Eidolon dupreanum. Classification (NCBI taxonomy): domain Eukaryota; kingdom Metazoa; phylum Chordata; class Mammalia; order Chiroptera; family Pteropodidae; genus Eidolon; species Eidolon dupreanum. The sequence continues at coordinate 29,077,923 of CM053514.1, forward strand.
TCTGTTATAATAGCTGTTATCAATAAGACAAATAATAACAAATGTTGGAGAGGGTGCAGAGAAAAACGAACCCTCATATTCTGCTGGTAGGACTGCAAATTGGTACAACCACTATGGAAAACAGTACGGAGATTTCTCAAAACACTAAAAATTGATCTGCCATATGATCCATCAATCCTTCTACTGAGTATTCACCTCAAAGACTTGAAAACTCATATCTGAAAGATATTTGCACACTGATGTTCATAGGAGCATTATTCACAGTGGCCAGAACATGGAAGAAATCAAAGTGTCCTACAATAGATGATTGGATAAAGAAGCTGTGGTACATATTAATCAGCTATAAGAAAAGATGAAATACAACCATTTGGGACAACATGGATGGATCTTAAGATAATCATGCTAAAGTGAAATAAGCCAAACAGAAAAAGTTGAAAACCACATGACATCACTTACATGTGGGATATAAATCTAAAAGCAACAAGCAAACATGACAAACAGAGACTCATGGATATGGACAGTAGACTAGTGGTTACCAGATTGTGGGGGAGGGGGAAGATAGATGGAGTAAAAAGAGTCAAATATGTGGTGACAGAAAGAAATCCAATTATGACTGGTGAATACACAATGCAATATATGTATGACTTACTGTTGAATTGTGCACTTGAAACTTACTGGATTTTGTTAATCAATTTCACCATAATTATTTAAGAAAAAAGAATTCTATGAGAGCATAGAAGAAGGTATATGCCTTCCAAAGCAGAAGTAAATTTCATGGAGGACCAAGCCTTTGAATGTGCTTTGACAAAGGAGTAGAATGTCAGATATTGAGAAATAATAATGTGCTTCAACCTCATGAGGAGGCATAATACTTCAGGCTCTTCTCTCTTCCTAGTAATTTGGTAGGCTCACTCTACTCTTTCAGAGTAGAATGAAATTTATGAAACCATGTCTCCTTGTCCAATATCTCAAGATATATTGATGTTTTATTGGCATCAACCAGGGTCCTGACACTTCAGAAAGAAACAAAAACAGTTTTAACACATTTTTAAGCCTTATTAAATTCCTCCTTTAACCCTTTTCAAATAATTTCAATTTTCTCTGAAACTATATGTTCTGTTTAATTTTAACGAACTCAACTCTCATTCTAGATAATCAAGAATAGGAATGAGATGTTAGTAGATTAGTTTAAACTGATTGTAATGAATAAGTAGTCACAACTCAAGTGAGTATTCTTTGTACTCTTATCCTAAGAAGCAAAACAAAAGCAAAACAAAAAACAATTGTAAAATCATTTAAACTGCATGCTGGAGCTGTAGAATAATTAAAGGGATAAAACAGTGATTCATGAGAATAGTTTTATTCCCAATTCTGCTATCACTTTACCACTAGAAGTAATTTGAGTTCTCATTGCTCTAATTTTTGTATTTATAAAATAGAGATAATATTTGCCTTGAGACTTAGTTACTGCTTGAAAATGCTTTCAAGACCATTGGGAAATTAGAAGAATAAAAAACTATTACTCTATATTGAACTTTGGAACTCAAACAATAAAATAAGAGGAATCTACACTCTTTCAGCAACAAACCAGTTGAGAAGGCATTTTTCTACTATTGTTAAGCTACTCGTTGTCATGAAAAATGTATACTGGACTCCAATATTGTGAAGTACCTTATAATCATTTCTTTTAATGATTTTTATTCCATTTCTCCTGCAGATGGAACAACTAAAGACAAGATAATTAAAATGCTATCAGTCTCAGAGTGAGGAAACTTTTTTCCACAAAGGACCAAGTGACAAATATTTTAGACTTTGCAGGCCACATATGAACATGTGATCACATATAATCATCATCATGAGTCTTGTTGAAAACTGTAACAAATAATCACCACTAATCATTATCATTTTTGGTTTTTCCATAAAAAGCATCAGCATCCCTTCCCTCTTCCATCTTATTTTATTACTTATTCAGATTTAGTCAATAATAAATTCTTAGGTAGAATTTGCTACCTAAATATTTACTTTTTTAGTGAAAAAGTGGATCATTTTTTAAAATAATACTGTTGCTTTCAATTTCTGTTAGGCTTCCCCAAAATTATTTATTAAGTCAAGCTAGTTGATTTCAGCACCCCAAACACAAGCTATTCTGTTTCATTCACATTTTGTATTTTGTTTTGCCTGCTGCTTCATTGCTTGTGTTTCCTCATGAGCCTTTAGAGAAAATAATGTTATTCCTTTGGTTGTGCAAATTGAAAACCTATTTTTAAAGAGCTGTGTCCCAGCCATTTTGATTATCCTACATTCTATTCCCCTCTTCATTTACTTAAAAAATAGAAGCTATATATAAGCCCCTTTCTCTCTCCTGAGTGTAGTTGTAGAAGTCTATTGTTTTCTTATTAACACTTTAACTTACATTTCATTTTGTTTCCTTATTGCAGTGATAGTTTACCTTCCTGTTTACTTTTGTTTACATCTCATTTAAAAAGTTTTGTTTAAAGTACTTCATATAAAGATTCCTAATCATGTCTCCTTTTAGTATAGAGTTTCACAATTTAAGTTGCAAGAGTTTGCAAAATGGTAAGTAGTTTAAAGATTTTTGCTTCCTAGTGGTTAAAATTAAGATTTTTAAGATTATGAGCTTCTCCTTTAACTGAGATAGACAGCTACACTAAAAAAGAAAAGAAGTTCCTCATAAATCTATACAAGTCAATCAAATATTTCTTATTTTTGGCTAATAAATAACTAATTATATGAGTATTATGTTATAGAAAATAGGAAAGACATTTAATTTTAATATTTGACTGTATTTTATAACAATATATTTAGAGGCATTTTAATATGGTTTCCTTTTCCCTGCAGTGTATACCTCGGAAATAAGCTTAATCAGTCCTGACACATGGAAGTCACACTGTCACATTTTTCACAGGTTCATGTCATAATAGGAAATCAGTCAGTTGTAGAAATCTCTTCACAGAGCTATGATTTAGCATTGTGTCCTCAGCTTTTATTGAAGGCTGATATAATAATGGGCTCCATGAAGAAACTCTTTATAGTTTTGATAAACGTGCTACTGAAGACACCGTTCATTATATTGTTCAATGCCCCTACACAAATTCCCACATTTTATGTTTTTCTCAAGATTTCAAGTAAGAAAATGTTTTCCCTTTGATGATTATCTTTGGTCTCTTTCTTATAATTTAAAAAAAAGGTAAAACTTATAAGTAAATTCAGCAAAGTTGCAGGATATAAAATCAGTATACAAAAATGAGTTTCATATCTATATACAATGAACAATCTGAAAGGTAAATTAGAAAACATTCTCATTTACAATAGCATCAAAAGAATAAAATGCTCAGGAATAAAGTTAACGAAGAAGGGTAAAGACTTCTATGCTGGAAACTACATAAAATTGATGAAAGAAATTTAGAAAGATGTAAATAAATGGAAAGACATCCCGTGTTTATAGATTAGAAAATGTAATATTGTTATAATGTCTATATAATCCAAAGTAATCTACAACTTCAATGTTATTCTTATCAAAATCTCAATGGCATTTTTTTGTGGAAGAGAAAAAGCAATTATAAAAAACATAAAGAACCACAAGGACCCTGAACAGCCAAAATAATCTTGAGCAAGAACAAAACTAGAGGGCTCACACTTCCTAACTTTAAAACATATTGCAAATATTTAATAATCAAAACAGTATGGTATTGGCATAAAGACAGACATAGAGATCAACAGAATAAACATAGACCAGAGAGTCCAGAAATAAATACAAACATATATGGTCAAATGATCTGCAATAGTCTCAATATAAATGCTGTTGGGAAAACTGAATATTTGCACATAAAAGAATGAAATTGAATCCTTATATCATACACAAAAATCAACTCAAAAATGAATTGAAAGCTTAAATATAAGACTTGAAATTATAAACTCCTAGGAGGAAACATAGAAGAAAAGCTTCATAATATTGGTCGTGGCAATAATTTCTTGAGTATGTTAGCAAAAGCACAGGCAACAAAAGCAAAAATAAACAAGTAGGATTATATCAACCAGGCTTATGTACACAAAGGAAATGAGCAACAAAGTGAAAAGTTAACCTATGGGATAAGAGAACATATTTGCAAACCATCTGTCTAATATGGGGTTAATATTTAAAATATATGAGGGACTCCTACAACTCAATAACAAATAGATGATAGATGATAGATGATAGATGATAGATGATAGATGATAGATAGATAGATAGATAGATAGATAGATGATGGATGGACAGACGGATGGACAGATAGATTTAAAAATGAACAAGGGATTTCAATAGACATTTCTCCACATAAGACATAAAAATGGCCAACAGGTTCATGAAAATATATTTAACATCACTAATCATTAGGGAAATTCAAATTGAAACCACAATAAAATATCACCTCATACCTGTTATGATGGCCATTATCCCCCTCAAACAAAATAAAACAGAAAAATAACAAATGTTGGTGAAGATGTGAAAAACTGAAACACATGCACTGCTGATAGGAATGTAGAAAGGAGCAGCCACTGTGAAAAACAATATGGAAGTTCCTACAAAAATTAAAAATATAACTACCATATGATCCAGCAATCCCACTTCTGGGTATATATCTCGAAAAAATCGACAATAGAATTTTGAAAAAATATTTGCACACACATGTTCATTATAGCATTATTCACAATAGTCAAGTGGTAAACAACTTAAATATACATCAACAGATCAGTGAATAATACAAATGTAATATATACATTTAATAGAATGTTATTTAAAAAGAAGGAAATCCTGTCATATGCTACAAAGTGGACGAACCTTGAGAATGTTGTGCTAAGTGAACTAAGTCAATCAAAAAAGAACAAAAATGTGTGATTCCATTATAGGAAGTATCTAAAGTAGTCAAACATAGAAGAAAGTAGAAGAATGGTGGTTGTCAGGGGCTTAATGGAGGAGAAACTGGGAGTTTTAAAATATGTACACATTTTCAGTCATGCAGGATGAAAAAGTTCTAGAGACCTGCTGCACAACATTATGCTTATAACTAACAAGTGTACTGGACACTTAAATATTTGTTAAGAGTGTAGATCTTGTGTTACGTATTTTTTGCCATAAAAAAAATTAAAGTACAAAACTTCTGGAGAAAAATATGAGAATATCTTTGTGACCTAGAGTTAGGAAAACATTTCTTAGGTACAATACCAAAAGCATGATCCATAAAATAAAAACTGATAATTGAACTACATCAAAATTACATACTTTTTCTCTTTGAAAGACACTGATTAAGGGAAAGAAAAAGCAAGTTGCCAACTGAGAAAAATAATTTTCAAGTCACATATCTAATTTAAAAAAATTGTACGCTGAATATATAATGAATTCTTAAAGCATAAGAAAAATATTTTGAATGCACAGTAAATCAAACAAAATATACAAAATAAGCACACAAACATATACTCAGTATCATTAAGACAATGGATGTAGGAGAGCCAACTTAGAAGATAAAACACCTGATCGACTAAATAAACATCATCATATGACAACATTGAGATCTCTATGGAGTGAAGAACCATATATTTGCAGAAAACTAAAGATTGGGTTATTTTATTTTTCAAAATTAATTGAAGCAGGCATCAAGTTTTTTTCTAATTTTTATGCACTGTAGAAGAAGGTTCTATGCATTCTTTTTGTGATGAATGTTGAGAATGAACACTATGAAAATGGGCAAAGCATCTCAAAGCATGCCTAAGGGATACTTTGACAGACCAAAAGTCAAGTAACTTAGCTTTGCTTAGCATAAATTTTGACATGACATGATCTGGACTTAATGATAGTCACATATAGCAAACTCTATACAACTCAGAGCTTTTTACAGATAATTCAGAAATCATTTAAAATACCTGAGAGACTTTTGACATAGCCTTTCTGTTATATTTAATATTTGAAAAAAATTTGTAAGAAATTTGAAAACATCTACAGAAAAGCTATAAGGTATATGTAGTCCACTTAATCACTAAATATCTTGACCTATAGGCCTCCCATTGAGTATATTAGCCATTGATAATTGGCCTGCTTAAAAGGCCCCTGCTTGAACTTTCATGCTTTGGAGATCTAGCTATTCTTCCAGAAGATAGCATTGAAAGTGCCATGTTACACATCTGTGTGATCTCTGCTAATGATACTTTATAATTGTTTTAGTTAAGTCATTTTAGACATAACATTTATTATCACTATGGATCCAGTTGTCGGGTATTGAGTTATTTCTTTGAAGAGATAAATTTTGAAGAGGTGTGGAAGGAAAGAACATGTTTTATAAAATGTTACAATGAAGCTCACAACTAACATTTGAATAGCAGGAGTCTTAAGTATGCTGTTAAAAATCTGTAATGGACAGTTAAGGGAATTTCCAGACAGTGAAAGAAATATGAACCTGCCAATCAAGGATTGCAGTGCAGATCTTGTCTTTATTCAGTCATCTTAAAAGAACAAGTTAAAGTTTGAATGGAAGAGGCTGCCATCGTTGTTCTACATCTGCTTGCTGTCATTTACATTTCTTTGTTGAGCCTATGTCTTCATAAGCTTTTTAGCAGGCATATGTTGAAAACTTCTGTTTCATAGTCAAGATCAGAGACCACAGATACTGATTTGTTTGTTTTATTCTGTCTTTTTCCATGACTATATCTACTGCCTTATCTTGATTCATAAGCAAAACAGGAAAACCTACAAAACTGTGTTTTGTGGTTTATCTAGGAATAATACAGAAAATACTTCCATTATTTTTGGTCAAGAAAATCAATTTTGAATATTTTATTTCAACCTAAATAAAATTTGTTTGTTTGTTTTTTTAAGGAAAACAGTCGGGTAGTTTCTTAGTTAAATATATACATATTATGTGACCTGGCTATTCTATTACCTAAGGCAAATGAAAGAATACATCCGTACAAAGACCCGTGCCTCATTCAGAGCAGCTTTATTAACATAAGCCAAAACTCAAAGTATCCTAAATGTGTATCAATAAGTAGATGGATAAAATTAGCTGAGGTATATTCCTACACTGGAATACTACTCAGCAATAAAAAAAGAATAGGCTACCAGATGAATATTGATATAATTATGATGTGTAAAAGAAGCCAGAATAAAAGTACATACTGCATGATTCCATATATATAAAACTCTTTGAAATGCAAACTAAGCTATAGGGACAGAAAGTCGATCAGTGGTTGCCTGGTGTAAAATAGGGTGGGAACAGTTACAGGAGGGGTTCTAAGAGGACACAAGGAAACTGTTGGAGGTAGTTGTTATGTTTATTATCCACACTGTGATGAAGGATTTGCAGATATATACATATGCCAAAACTCATTAAATTGCACACTTTAAATATGTTGGGTGTGTTCTGTATCAATTACATCTCAATAAAGCTATTAAAAGTATTCCTCATGTGGCTCTGAAATGATCTGAGTTGTGCTTAGGAAGAGTTAACAAGACAACATTCTCTAAGGTAAGGGAAAGACCTGAGACTAGGATATCGACGAAAAGCAACCTTCAGTCATCATGTCAGAGTTAATAAAAGACTGGATTGTGACAGAATCTTGGGAATATTGAGAAATGAACTATCATGTTTGGTAGCATTGGCTCACCTAGGAGGATGTTCCCCTATCCCAAAAACAAAAGCTTAAAATTAATTTGGCCCCTTAAAGTCCACTGTAGTTTTATAAAGCATAACCACTTTTCCCTCAAGCTTAGTCTCAAATTTAAGAAAATTCTTAGAATCCAGGAAGACATGGGAATACTGCATAAACTTTATCATATTAACTAGATTCACCATCATGCATCCAACCAACAAGCATCTTTTGTTCAACTACCTCCTCTGTGCAAGGCTCTAGACTAGTCACTAAGGTATAGGGAGTTCCATACTCAGGTGCTGACAGATAGGGACTGGCATATACGTCTAGCAAAATGAACAACAGAATTAAACTATTACAATTTAGAGTTGGTGATGAATTACTGATCTGGTGTTGATGCCCAAGGTCCCCAGATTTGGTTTTTAATCTGTGTCCTATGTAATTATAACATATAATTGTTAGAGTATTATTTATATACCAATTACTGTGTTGACAAGTATAATCCAAAAGTCTAACATCTATCTTGAGCAAAAGTTTTGTTCCATACATCAGTTTTTGTTTCTCTGGAGTCAGGCTGGCCTCAAGACAAGTAAAATGACATATAAATGCAACACTGAGTTTTATTTTCCTCCATTGATTCTAAATAATTTGGCTGCAATTCTTTGGGGATGACATTCATGAAAACCCCTATAATCTTAGTTATTGTATTTTTTAGCTATAGGTTACTTCCAAAGCTGTGATTTATCTAAATTGTATTTTTGTCACAGGGTTATAAAGGGGATAACATAAAAATTCTATCAGAATATTGTTAGCGAATTTATAAAATTACTTTCTGTATCCAGTTAGACCAAGTAATTTTTTCATTCTTTGCTTTTAGGTCTGTTTTATCTATCATTGAAAACTATAAGAGAATAAAAGTTAAGCACCCAAACTAAAGATTCTTTGTCTAAAAGCATATCTGTGAGGTCAAAGTTATCATTTATGAGGCTCAAGGATAGCCCTTAAATAAACGAACAATCTAAGCCTAAAGCTATAGAAATGAACACTGATATTTCCAGAAATCTTCCTCTTGTCCACTTTATGCTGTTCCCTGAAGTCTGCTAGTAACTCGTTGGTCCCAGTGACACATGCACACCACTGAAGCATATTCTCACTGCTGCTGGATCCAACCAAGGCCTCTGTTCACACAAAAAATGAGAGTTTCCCCAAAGAGAGGTTTGTCTTATGTAATGAATGCTCTTTAACACAGCTATCCCATTCAGTGGCCAGCTAGGAGCTAATGATACAAAATACTGAGGAGCAGCTGATAGCCTCTGGTCTTGTGGACATGAAGTCTATTGCACTTTCAATGTTAGAGCTGCACAGAATTTTGGAATCTCACCTTATTCTCTTGATGTTATATTGAGCACAGAGTGAATATAACACGTTTTAGCTTCTCAGTTCTATACCCTTTAAACATATGTCTGGAACCTTTCATCTTAGCCATTCAGGAAATTTCTTTGGACCCAAAAGAAACGGAAGAGCCCCAAAGAGCTAAAGCAGCTAGCATAAGAGTCAAAGGTAAAGCTAGCTGGAACTAGTGGCCAGATAATTGTGTGCAGTACAAAGCAGCAAATTTTGAGCAGTAGTTGGAAGATAAAGCTGAACAAATAACAAAATAAGAGAGCACAACTGTCAAAACCAGAATAATTCATTATCTGTTTTCTAAGTTATCAGTTCATTTAGCTGCTGGGTTACAAAATTGAAAAAGTAAAACAAGGAAAGACTGATAAATTGTCACAGATCAACAGAGGCAGAGAGGACATGGCAACTAAATGCAATGTAGTATTCTGGATTGGATACTGGAGCAGAATGAAATTAATGGAAAAATTGGTGAAATCTGAATAAAGTTTGTTATTTAATTAATAGTAATGTCTTAATGTTGGTTTCTTAGATGTGACAAATATACCAGAGTAATGTAAGATAATAGAATTAGGGAAATTAAAATCAGTGGGGTTTTACAGGGATTCTCTGTACTATCTTTGCAACTTTTCAGTAAATTTGACATCATTTCAAAATAAAAAAGTTTATTGAAAAACAAATAAGACAATATTCTTATCCTGAAGTAGTTATAACATAACTGGGAAGCTATAATAACAAAGAGACCAGCTCAATTCTAGAACTAAATAGTTTACTAAAAAGGATTCACAAGTAGCAATGGTACATAAAATAGGCAGAGCTCTTAATCCAATTTGGAGTTTAACAAAGAATACTTGAGCTCAATCCTGAAGGATCTGTAGGAAAAAAAAGGAAAGGGCACCCAGAATTGTAGGTAGAAGAAAGGGCATGAAGCATATAGAAAACTAAGACATTTCACTAAAAGAGAGTGAAATCAAAACCGATAGATGAGAAAGGAGTGGGAAGAGACAGAGAAATAAACAATTCTCTCAAGCAAGATGAGTCTGCAAAGGAATACACATTTTAGAAATTTAACAGAAAGAAAAGGAGCTGGAAAAATTAACAATTAGAATATTAATGTACTCTAGATAAATTAGTTTATAGTTTGGTCTTTAAAACATGTATGTTTAAGATACTCAGGAGTAAAAAGTAGCATCATTTTTAAAATGCAAAACAAAATCAGGCAGAAATAAAGCAAAATGTATATATACATAAATAAATTTAAAAAGAATAAAGAAAATGTAATCATTGACTAAAAATAGTAGAAGTTATAAAAATCATTTTTCTAATGTCAATAACTAAATTTACTGACTTTTTTAAGTGCATTTCAGATCACATTATTATTACTTGTACTCATGGCTTCATTATGGGTTTATTTCCTTCTTGCTAAATTATATCCTTGTTGAGAGTCTATGGGTATAAATGTAAATTCCATTAGCCTTTGAATAGCTAAATTAAAAGACTAAAAAAATGCTGAAAAATCATTTCTCACTTTAAACACATTAAACCAAGATGATATTATAGACCAATTTTAGTAAAACTTTGACTCTTCTGGTATAATCATGATTACAAAATTTGATAATATGTGTGTTTTAAAGTTTTAGCTAATGTAATAAAATTTTTTTAAAAAGTAAGAAAAATTGGAAAAAATTATTATTTTTCACAAGAGATATAATTATCTGCATAGAAAATCCAAGAGTATCTGTGAGGAAACTGTAACGTAAATTATAGTACATCCAGACAATGGAATATCATTCATTACTAAAAAGAAATGATCAAGCAAGCCATGAAATGACATGGGGGAAACTTAAATGCCTATTAACCAAATAAAGGAAGCCAATCTAAAAAGTCTACATATTGTATAATTTCAACTATATGACATTCTGGAAAAGGTAAAAATATGGAGATAGTAAAAAGATCAGTGATTACCAGGGATTGAGTAGGAAGATAGAAACACAGAGGATTTCTAGGATAGTGAAAACAATTGTTATGCTACTGTCATGATGGATACATGTCATTATACATTTATCCAAACCTACAGAATGTACAACACCAACAGTGAACCCTAAGGTGAACTACAGACTCAGAGTGATTATGATGTGTCATTGTAGGTTTATCATTTGCAACAAATGTACCATTCTAGCAGGGAGTACTGATAATGAAGGAGGAGTATATTGCAAATCTCTCTGTATCTTTCTCTCTCAATTTTGCCATGAACCTAAAACTACTCTTGAAAAAAAGTCTTTAAAAAGAAAAAGATATATGAACGGACAACGAGTATATGAAAAGTTACTCTACAACACTAATCATCAGAAAAATACAAATTGAAACTATAAGATATGAACTCACACCAGTTAGAATGGCTGTTTTCAAAAACAAACAAAAAAAAGTGTTGTTGAGAATGTGAAAATATTATGGAAAACTTTTATAGAAAATTCATGAAACATATTGGAGAATATAAAATACTTAAATGTAGCATATCTCTCGGTTGAAAGATGACATCATAAATGTTAATATCCACACATAATCACCGAAATCAACATAACAACAGTAAAATCCCAAGAAGGTGGTACATGGAATTTGACAGAATGATTCTGAAATTTAAATGAAAAATAAAGGTGCCAAGAACAGTCAAGACAATTTCTAAAAAATTAAGATAAGATGTGATTACTTCCTTACTGCATATCAAGACTCACTATAATGCTCAGGATTAAATAACATGTCATTGACCTATGATTGGAAAAAAAAGCAGTAAAAACAATAAACGCTGCAGACCTACATATACATGTGTATTTATTTATTTATTTATTTATTTATTTATTTATTTATTTATTTATACGCACACACACGCCACACACACACTGTATATGTTAATATGTTAATGTTGACATTATAATTCTATGAGGGAAAATAAAATATTCAAGAAGCTGACCAAGAGGAATTGTTTATCCACACAGAAAAAAAATTTAGATCTCTACTTCATGTTATTCCAAAAATAAAAATAAATCAGTGATTTAAAGACAAAGTGGACCAAAAGCAATCAAGAAGAGAATATATGTAAATTGTTAAATTTTTTGACACTGAAGCAAGTAAGGACTTATTTAGCAAACTATAGAAAGCACAAGACACAGAGTGAATGATTAATATATTTGAATACTACATCAATATATAAATATTTTTTATTTTTAAAAGGTATCATAAAGTTTTGCAAAACTGGGTGGTTTTCAATTAATATAAATGGCAAAGGATTTAAATCCAGAATATATATAGATATTGACTCTGAATGGTAATTTCAAAGAATAAAACCCAAATGACCTATACTCATAAAATGTTACTTTACTCACTAATCAGAAAAATGCAAATTAATAACAACACTTCATATTTATCTGTTAGTAAAAACTTAATCTTAGCAAGGCTTTCAAGCAAAGCATGTGTTTATTCACTTCTGGTGGGATTGTAAATCAGAACAGTCATTTTGAAAAGCAATTTAATAACATGTAGGAAAGGAAGATGTACATACCTTGCAACCCATGGTATTCCACTATTAGGTATATAGTCTAGAGAAATTCTTGCACACAAGCACTGAGAAGCATGTGCAAGATTGTTTATTATAGTATAGTGTACTCTAAAAAAGTAATAAAAAAAAAGGAAATCACCTATATATCTATCAATAGAGGATTAGATTACGATAAAGTCAACATTTATATTGCAATTAGAAACATGGATAGATCTCAAAAACAACATAGAAATAAGGTTAAAAGATACCTACAATATGATACTATTTATATAAATTTAATAATTTTTAACATAATTTTATATATTCTATATAGATGAATACTTATTATAGAAAAGTATAATGGCATATAAGAGAATGATAGCACCAAATTCAATTCAATATGATTATATAATCAAATCTAGGGATGGAGGGAGTGCATTGAGATGGAAATGGGTACACCAGAGAATTAAATGTGTTTTATAATTGAGTAAATACAGTAAATAATAAAATTCATTAAATTTGAATGGTACATGCAAGTGTTTTTTAAAATATCTATAACTTTCTGTAGTTGTAATTATTTTCTAATTTTCCTGGCTTTATTGAAATATAATAGACAATTAGCTGCTCATACTTAACTTGTACAATTCAATGAGTTTTTTCGATTTTTAAAATACAAAAACAAAATTATAAATTTTATAAATATATCATGAAGATGATTAAAATGTCCTAATATGTAAATTCTATTAAGAGTTTAAAGCTGCCCTTCTGTGCAGCATTTTTTCCTGCCCCCAGACTTAGCAGGACTCCCTACAATCAACCATACCACTGAGACTGAACCTTTGAAAAGCAGTCACTACTGTAACACCAGTATTCTGTTATGAAAATTTATGTTGGCTGGGTTGCATACTTATTCTATGTTCATTTCTTCACTACACATCCTTCCATCACCTACTCAGCTTGCTTCAAGACATGTTCATATATGTACATGTATGATTTCACATTTTGAAGGCAAGAATTGGATCTCGATCATCTTTGCATTCCCCCTAGCCTAGTGCTTAATAAAATGTGCAATTCACAACTTTAGGATGTAGTAAAGGCTGTCACAAATTGCCTCAACTTAATTTTACAGCAACTTCCTGTGTTATTCCCTACATAGTCTTCAATCTGATTATATTGCATTAACACTGCTTCAGAGCCTGGAACAACTGTGATACTGTACACATCCTTGTGAAATGAATATGCTATACTCAGTAATGAGAGAAACTGAGGAACATGACCTGTAGTAACTACTTATACATATTCCACTCCCATATAGGAAATGTTCAATAAATGCAAGCTCAATAAATAAGCACTTGAATAATAATGATATATGACATTGACATCTTTTGAGCAAAAATTACATGCAAGAGATTTTGCTATATGTTTTATATATGTTAAATCATGTTGCTCACAATATAAAACTCATAATATGCTATACATCTATTCTAAGATAATACTTCCCACAGTTAATTGATTATATAAGGTCTATTTTCTCAAGTAGGATATATAAAAACAGAAACCTACCTTTCTTGATCCTTTCTGCATTCCCAGAGCCTATAAAAACATCTGGCATACAGCAGGCATTGAACAAATATTTATTAACTGAATGAATAACTAAATAAATGGTCCTATGAGCTAGGTATTATTATTTCAGTTTTACTGATAAGAAAACTAGAATATTAAATGACTTGCTGAAAGTAACATAGCGAGAAGGTGGCAGAACCAGACTTAAGTGCACAGTTGTCGACACACAATGTAACACTTGCTTCTCATTGGTGCCCAATAATGAGGAGGTACTGCAGCCCAGAACACTTCTCTAAGACCCTTGTGAACTTCATAAGGAAATTTTAGCAAGCTTCATCATAGTTTCTTCTTAAAAATAGTAAAAATGTAATACTAAATATATAACTAAGGTTATTACCGGCTTTTTAAAAGAATAAGGGATGCAGCATATTTGTCTTCTTGGCAGCAGTATACAAGGTTCAGAGACTGATTCTGGCAAATTGGGCAATTTTTGAGCATCTTTGTAGTTATTTATTGATAGATTCTGAATTATTTCCATTTGTACTTTAGTTCTGCTTCCTACATATTACAAATTGATCATGTTTTTGACATACTAACTTTATCATTAGGGTCTCATTTATAATGTCTGAAGACAGTTAGATTGTTGATAAATTGTTGATAAATATCTAGTAAACATGAGGATGAAGGCTTTGGGGGGACATGAAGCATAATATATGCATTTGATGTTTGTTTTTTATGACTCAGCATCAATCCCTTAGAATGAACAGAGTGATATCATTAAACTTTTCCAATCAGACAATTTTTCACCAGATTTGTTAAATATAGGTTTAGGTAATACAATATCCTGCCATTGTTAAGTTCACAAGCATACTTCATCATATAATGATGATACCAATGTTCTTGACACTTTGGTAACTGTCTAATTGGGAATATCATTTTCTATTCATCATTAGCAATGAAGTTAAAGTGATTCTTACATTATAAAAAGGTGCAAACTATTTATTAACTGTATATAGATATACATATACATACATATGTGTGTATGTGGAATACACACACACCCTCATATAAAGACAAATCATGAATGCTAAACTTTTTTTAAAGAACTGAAATGATTGATGTCTAAAAAAAGATGCTGAGCAGGATTGAACAGGTTAAGTACAAAGGACTTTTTAATAAAAGGTTAGCAGATACAAAATATGACAAAAAGAATCTAAGTATATTACAAATGTGTGAAACCTTACTGAAAGGAGTGAGAGAGTAAGGTGTTGACCTAAGTAACTGGAAATGAATGAAATCTGTAAGATCAAAAGCAAAAAGAACTGTCCATAACAGTGTACACTAGTGAATAAAGTTGTTTCTTTCATACAAGGGCATGGGTTAATTACTGAAACCACTGTATATGTATACTGGAATTGAACAATTAAGTATATGGATGGCAAATGGTGGGAGTCAGGTTTCTCATGGTTGAAATGAAGATTACAGACAAGCAAGAGGAGGAAGTTAGAATGATCATTGGATTAGAGTTGAAGACATCAGCATGAACTCATACCTAGCTTAATTTGTATATATGTATACAAATATATATATATATGTGTGTATGTGTGTGTGTATGTATATATATATACACATAGATGGTTGCATATAGAAATAGTTATATATACACATAGATGGCTGCATATAGAAATAGTTATAGATATGGGTACATACATGGGTTAATATACACAAATATATCTCCTTGCTCTTGTAACTAAGAGGGTATAGAAACAATGACACCCAAGGAGCAATGAACATGCCTAGTGTCAAGATCTTGGTTTCTAATGCCTTCATCCAATAAAAGGGGATGGGGAGCGGGCTCCTTAGAGAACTGTCTGATTCTAAGACTATGGCAGAAAATATACAAAATGATCCTGAAGCCAGAAAAGAAAAAAAGTGCTCAAAGAAAAAATTCCCACAATGATAGGGTTATGTCAAATGGATATAGAAACCAAATGAAGGAGCTCCTAATGGCCAAAGTTAGAATAATTTGTCCAAACAAATAAATAAAATAGCATTGGAATACAACCCAAAGTAATGACTATCCTTGAGTACTTACTGATATAATTAAATAATTGAATAAATAAATGGGGGAGAAGAGACAAATTTTTCACGCAAGAGAACTCAAAACAACTTTATGAAGATACTCTGTCCACAAGGAGTGGAGCATAACTTCCTACTGCTTTATGTGGGCTGCACTTAGGACATTCTTCCAACAAGTACAAAATGGGAGTGATATATGAAACAGTAACTTTAGAGTAGAGAAACCTGCAAACTCTGCCTCAAGCCAATGATCATGATCAACATCAACAGTGATAGCATGCTGAGAGAACAGACTCTTAATTTGAAATAATGAAAATGGCACTTTCCTCCTGTGGTCTTTCCTCCAAGAAATTATGAACCTAGTTTAATCATGAGATAAATATCATACAAAGTCAAACTGAGAAATATTTTTAAAAAACACCTATCTAGTACTCCTC
>CM053514.1:29095075-29197709 GCA_028627145.1 Eidolon dupreanum
GTATTTAGGAAAATCAGACTAACCATATCTATAAGAGAAAGTCTATTACCACACTTATTGATTATATAGTACTTTCTCTAGTTCTATTGTGAAAGGCAATAATTTTTCAAATTATTACTCTGGATTAATAATTCTGCTTTATTGAAAATATTGACTTGTTATAAAATGTTAAAAGTAAATTCACCCTGACTATGAAACTAAACACTTTATTAACTTACAATAAAGAAGCACTAATGACCATCAAACTATTTGAGAGTTCAAAATGGAAAGGTAAATATCATTCAAAAGAATGGATTTGTTCATATTTGTCTCCTTTTTCTGGGATATTAACCTTCAAACCACAATAACACTTGCCTTTATGTAAGTCAGCATTACTCACACTTGCACAGACTTGGCCCACTACAAGTAGGGAATGTATTTCTAAACTTTTGTAACTATTTTATGGATTAATTTATTTCTCTTTAATCTAATTAAAAACATTGTGCTTATAGTTTTTATATTTCATCGTTCTAGTAATTTCTTCTAATTTTACTTTATAAAAGTATCCCTTAAAAATATGGAAATCAATAAAAAAATATTCCTTCACCAAAGATAGAGAATCAAAAAAACTAGCAAACAAAAAGAGTAGGTGTAGGGAAATGGAGTTTTGGTTTCATTTTATTTGTAAAGGAAAGTTTTGATAAAAATTTTGGCACTGAGGTTGTCAACTTCTTGGAAGATTTCTTTTTCCTTTTATTTCCTCCCCCTACCTCCCATTTTGCTTTCAAGTATAGGAATTTGATCCTGCATTGATTTGATTAGGTCAAATATATGTTTTCATAGGCTTCATTGAATCAGATTTTATATTTTTTCCACTTTATTTCATTTATTAATCATCTCAACAACTATATTTTAAATTTTTCACATATGCACTTGTTTTTAATAGCAGCTTTAAGCCCAAATACAGCCAATTTCATATCTTTGGTATTACAGTAGGTAATTGGTTACTTATCTCTCTTTTTCACTCCTGCCAAAAATTTATCCATACTCAGTGAGTGTCAGTTACAAAAGGTGGTCTTTGTCAAGCTTTCTTTTCAGAGGCTTTCAGTGGTTTAGAATAGGAACTAATGAGAAAATTCTTGCAATCAAGAGACTATGCTCCCACCACTATCATCACATCTACTTGACAACAGAGGAAAGCAGTGGTATGTTTAGTTTTCTCCTCTTCTCCACCCTGTGTATCGCCACAGCTGTCTATAGATGATAAGTATATTCTGAGAGTATAAAAAAGAAAAGAAAGAAAACAGGAAGTAAGAACGACTGTTCATTTCCAACCCCATGAAATAATCAAATTCTTTATCTTAGGAGCAAATTCTCATTGTAGTAAGTAGAAGTAGAAGTTAGATTTCTAAAGGACAACTAAAAAAAAAAGACCCTGAAATAGAAGGTGCTAATAGATGGGAACTCAGTTAAAAATCTGCCTATAACTTTATTTTTCCATTTTGTTTAAAAAATTCTGTAAGTTGGTTTTACCCTTGAACAGAGAAATAAATTGTCTTTGAAGTGTAATTAAAGTGGCTCCTAAAAGGTAATTCTTTACTCTTGGCAATGAAAAGACTGAACTGCTCGTATTCACAACAGCATAGATGAATTTCAGAAACATTATACTGAGTGAAAGAAGCCAGACACAAAAGAGAATATATAATATAAATTCATTTGTATGTAGTTTACCAAGAAAACAAAAGTAACCTATGTTAAAAAATATCATAATGATTACATCCTGAATATAAGAAGTTGAAGCAGGTATTAACTTGAAGGGAACCTTCTGAAGTCATGATAATATTCTATATCTTGATAAGAGTTTGGATTACACGTATGTATGTATTTGTCAAACTTTGTCAAATGGTACACTTAAAATGTAAAATTTATCTTAAAAATAGGAACATAAGCATATAGAGAATCAGTTAATTATATGCATGCAGAAGTATCTAAGGTAAAATGTGCAGATGTCTGCAATTCACTCTGAAATTTATTCAAAACCAAGATAAATGATGGGTAAATAGATATAAAGATAGATGAGTAGATATGCGACTAAGCAAATATAGCAAAATATTAATTATAGAATCTAGGTGGGGATTTTGGGTGTTCACTGGACAATTCTTACAGCTTTTCTGTATGTTTGAAAGTTTTTATAATGAAAGGTTTCGTAGGGAAAAGGCAAATTTTTCTTCTTAGCCCAAAAGTATCCCCCCAAAACATCAGGTCCTCTGAAATGCCCCCCATTAAGTACTATAAGACTTGTTAGGTTATTTTCCAGTATCTTTTTTTTTTTGAAATATAAATTCAGACAAGATGTAAAAAATGGTGAGTTGCTAGAAGAAGAAAAACTATGATTAAGCAACTATTTTTAGATGCGGTACTAGCATTAACTAACTTAATTCTCGTGAAAAATATTTAAATTAGGTATTGTTTTTAGTACCAGTGGTCCCTTAAGTTTTGTTTACTTAAAAGAAAAGAGAAGTTAGTGTTTGGCACAACACTATAGATTTTACTAATATCTTGATGCCTTTGAGAAAATAGAAGAAAACATATGAAAAAAATATCTCCCAAATAAACATTCTGAAGAATCATTTAAGAAAGAGAAAAATATCATTCTCAACTTTCCTTCATAATCCAACCCCTTACCTTAGGTAATACCTTAGGAGATTCTTTTCTGTCTTCTGGTGAGCTTTAGCCTTCTACAAAATTTAATTCAACATCCTTGTACTTGATCATAGCCAAATATTAATCTTCAAATATGCAAGATTTACAATCATACAATCTGTCTTTCCTCTATCTATATCTCACATCCTGGAGAATTGCAACTGGCTCCAACCAAAGGCACAAAAGGAACATGAGGAGTTTTGTTCCATGAAAAAACTGAAATTTGTTTTGGGAGATAAAGTGTCAGATTCTTGGTTTAAGCTCATAAAATTGGGATAGAGAATAGGTTCTCAAGTTTACAGCTCTCCAAATTGGATATCTAGCACAGTTCACCCAATTTTAACTGAACACACTCCTTTAACCCCATAAGTAGTTATCATTCAGAAATTTATACAGAAATCAATAGTTTATAGAGCTTATGAACTTGTCCAGAGCCACACAGCTACAGAGTAGGAGACCAAAGCTCAAACACAGAACTGTTTGATTTTTTCAAATGTACTTTTCCTCTGCATCAAGTTATGATTTACACATAGTGTCCATTGGTTTTTTGGATCTGTTTCTAGACATGTAGCTGAAAATTGAACATTGAAAACAATGGCAACTTTCTTCTGAAAAGAGAACAGGATTGGCATGCAAAACACTACCTAGACATGGTAGGACTGGATGGAATATCAAAGCCTGGAGCACAATGAAACAGAAAGCAGCAGAATGGGTGAAAAGTCCATAGAAACAAAAGAAGAAATCATCGAAAATAAACTTCACCCATTTCTCAATTTGTCAACCCTATATGTTATTCTAACTGATTATTTTCATGACAAATACTGGATTACCATATACTGCAGCCTGCCCAGGACAGCCCTGGTTTACAACTGTTGTCCCTGTACATTATAAGTTTTATCATCACGCTATCTAGAAATGAAAGATATATATTGAAAAATGATTCATTACAAAAAAATTTTATAAAGAGACTTATTGAGTGTAATTGTAATTAAATGGTCACCAAAAGTATTTTGTGCAGCTACCATTTTAGTAATCCTGCTGTTGACTCATTGGCTTATTACTTCTTAGAAAATCAATCTAATTTGGATGACTGTTTAATGGAAAAGCTTTGAGATCAAAAAAATTTTGTTACTCTCCTTTCAAAAAGTGGTCTTTCAGGTCCAGGCGTATTGCCCAGATTCCCAAGTAATCTTTCCTCATTTATCATTCTTATATTATTACATAAGTATCTATTTCATTTTCAGTCTGAACTTCCATTTGTGAAATATGAAGTAAATATGAAAATCTTTTTAAAGAATGAGAAACCATTACCTCTAGTTTTTAAATTTTAGTCCCCAATTTACTTTATATTTATGTCTTATTTTACATATGTGATGAAGTAAATAGTCACAATGTTTTAAAGATGACATGAACTGAATAAAAATTTCATCTAACTTCCCGCAAAAGCTAGATAACCTTTCTGAGTCTGTTGAGATATTACATAGTGACAGTTTATTATAAGCCGTTTATACTTTATCAAACCGCTACAAAGATATGTGTTATCCATATCATGCAAAAAGGATTCTTTTTGGCAGAGTTCAAAGTAAATTCTGATAGAGGGAAGAGGGAAATACAGGTGTTTATCTCCTAAGGGGTCTCAGTGAAAACTGGAGACTTACCTGTTCATATCATATCATCAATTAAATTGTTCGTATAGCATCATTAACTATGCAACCTAGGACACATCATCTTACCTCTATAGACCTCAGTTACTTCATTTGTAGAATTTAGATACTGGATTTAAGAACTTTCCAAGGTCTGTGGGTTTATAAGGGCCTCTCTCCCAGGCCATAATGAAAGAAATGGGATTAAAATTTCAAAAGAGATAAGAATTTATTATTGGTGCTTTCCTTTTCCACACTACTCAGCCTAAATGTTTCAGATTTCAGTTCATAATTTCAAATCAGTTTTCATGGGATGATATTCAGTTCAGGTATATGTAAAAAGAATAAAGTGATTTGTCCTCTATGACACTTAAACAGGAAAAATCTCACAGTAATGATAATACTGGTAAAAGCCCTAAGTATCTATTTCAAAATTTCTCCATAAAATTCCCCATGAGCTTTCTTCTTCAATTCCATTCTGTTATTACATCCTTTATTTGGGCCAGAGAGACTACGATAATTAAAAATTCCCAGTTTCAGCAAAATAAAGATTTAATACATAGGTCATTGTCTCCTAGTTTTCAAATGTCGCTTTTGATGTTACCTGGAGAATATTTCTGAATTATACTTTTTTGAAGTTGCTAACACACAGCCTAATGGCTAATGATTCTCTTTCTGTAACAGGTAAGGTAGCATTAATATCAGAAGGAGGATATAGCATATAATGTTAACACACACAATATCTATTATTTAGATACATCATTTACAAATATATATAATTTATACTACTGTCTTGACTTTTTGCAATATTCTCATATACCTCTATTATTCCTTAGTTAATTTTTCTTTGACTTAATGTATTTAATTCAGTATTTATTTATAAATAAATTATATCACTATAGTTTAAGGGGAAAATAGTCTATTTTAAATATGTTCTAAGAGAGACTTAAAAACTACAGTGCTACAAAGCTGTTAACGATGGTCTTCGGTCATGCCACCTCCTGATGCTCATGCCCTTGTGCCAGCCCTTCCCTTTGAGTGTGGACTGGACATAGTGACTTGCTTTTAATAAACAGTATATAGCAAAAGTGATGGGATGTCACTTTCATGATACCCAGGCCGCACTCTCACCAGGACAATTAAATGTGAACCTTTAGAGGTGGGACTCAGACGTCAGTACTTTTAAAGGTGTCCAGATAATTCCAATTACAGCCAAAGTTGAGGAACACTACTCAAAATTTAGGACTGCCCTGGGGAATAGCCTTTGGACCTTCTCTTTTCTCTATCAACCATTATTCCTTCAATGACCTTACCAGAGACTTTCATTGTTTTAAATCCCACCTAGGTGACTAAGAGTCCTAATATCTAAAATATAATTAATATAATATAATATAATATAAATATGTTATATATAAAAGAGAGAGAGAGGAGTTGTATCTCCAGCATTACTTTCTCCCTTGAAATCCAGACTCCTAAAGCCAATTACTAATTCAGCTGGATACTATTTAAAATAAGTATTTAAAACTTAACTCTTGACCTCACCCCCAATCACTGCCCCTCCGTTATTTTCCCCTCAGTAATTGGCAACTCCATCCTCATACACTCAGAAAAAAAGTATATCTCACATGTAATCTATCA
Source organism: Eidolon dupreanum (assembly GCA_028627145.1). Classification (NCBI taxonomy): domain Eukaryota; kingdom Metazoa; phylum Chordata; class Mammalia; order Chiroptera; family Pteropodidae; genus Eidolon; species Eidolon dupreanum. The sequence goes on from CM053514.1 coordinate 29,101,039, forward strand.
GCAAATCCGATTGGTTCTATTTTACAAATGTACCCAGAATGCAACCTTCCTGTCATCTCCACTGCTACCACCCAAGTCCAATCCACCATCATGTCTCACTTGATATAGAGCAAAACCCTCTTAACTGCCCAGCTGCTTCCATTTTTGCCCCTTGCAGTACTGATCCACACCAGCAACCAGAGCAATTCTTCTAAAATATGTTAGATTCTTTCATTTATGAGATCAATGGTTCCCACTCTCACTAAAAGTAAAAGTCATTACAGAGTCCTATGAGGCTCTATAAGATCTGCTTTTCCCAATTATAGACCTCGTGATTTCATCTTCTATCACGCACTCCAGCCACACTAACCAACTTGACATTCACCAAACACACCAGGTTTACAATCACTTCACCGCCTTTGCACTCCATGATCACACTGCCTGAAACATTCATTTCACAGAAATTCCTATGTGCATTTCCTTATTGTCTTCTAATCTTCACTCAAGTTACCTTCTCAGTAAAGATTCCCCAGACCCTATTTAAAGTTACCACCCCCAACTTCATATCCTCCTTCCTTATTTAGTTTTTCTTAATAGTCTTTATCATGATTTAAACATACTATACACATGCAAATATGCATATATGCATACATACATGTGTATATATACACATACATATATACATATTGATATTATTGTCTGCCTCTAACCACAAAACTGTAAGCTCCTCAAGGGAAGAGATTTCTATCTGCTTCATTCACTGTTGATTTTGTTCACGAGAACAGTGTTTGACACACAGTAAGTACGCTATTAATATTTGCTTAATTTCTATATGAAATTTTAGCAGTAAACCTTTTTTGTTTCAGAAAAAAATTATGATATATATATTCTTATCATTTCCATAAATAATGGCAATTACATAAACTTTGAAGAAAAAAGAGATGTTTTAGAATTTAGAGATAGATAGATTATATCATAATTTACCTTGAATAATTCATGAATTTTTATTAAGCTTCCCATCTGAGATTGTGGTCTTAGATTCTATGGACAACTGCTCTTTCTCATGGACATAGTATATTATATTCCTCTGTCACAGATTACACTGTCAGGGCCCATCCATGGAGTTGAACATTAAAATAAATCTATATAAATATTTAATTACAGCCAGCTCTTCATTCCTATCCTGTGAAATACATGTTTTTATACAATGAAGAAAAATGGTAACAGCCACCTACTCCATTATTAATCACCATTGATTCTTTTGCATTTCTTACTTGTTAAGAACATTATTATCAATGTGATGTGGTTGTACTCCAAGTAACTAAGCCATCACCTAAAGCCCACTATTCTTTCCTAGTTGTAATCTTTAAAGATTAACTGTTTAATTTCTACCAAGCTATCAGCTGAGTACCAAAAGGATCTGTTTCTTGTTCATTTAAATGGATTTTCTCATTTTATAGACTAATGTATAATGAGGACATGAGCCCCTCTTTTGTCTGAAAAGCAAATTTTTTGATAAAATATTGTTGCAAGAAAATCCATTTTAACACATAATTTGCACTGATAGGTTAGAGAAAATTATTCCACATAAATGATTCTGAATAAAAGAGATTGATAGAATGATTATATCTTTGCCTTGTACTTATTATGTGTCAGATACTCTGTTACATGAATTATCTCATTAAATGTTCACAAATATTGTAATAAATTACTAAGCCCAAAATGGAGTCACTCCTGCCTGGGTGTCACATCAACAAACTCAAACTTTGATAACTTTTGTGTCTCTGTAAATGCTCTTCCTGATCAGAAGTACAATTTATCCAATCAGCCAATCCACAAACACCAAGCCATCTCACAACTCTATACTTAATTCCTTGGTCCTTGTTCATTTTCTATTTTTCTCTTCCATGTTTCTTATTCTTTATCTTATCAAAACTTCCTGCCTTCTTCCCCATTTCCCATTTCCTTGGACCCTTAAGAACAAAGACGTTTCATTTCATGAGTGTTAAGTTTGTTTTGCACCTTCTAAATTGTCTTTTTTAATTATTTTATACACGAGAACTCTGAATATGGATAATATTCCATTTTATAGATGAAGAAACTAGAAGAGCTTGTCTAATTTTAATAGCAAGAAAGTAATAGAGGCAGAATTTGAACAAGGCTGTATGCTCCAGAACCGAGTTATATACTACATGAGAGTATACTATACTTATTCATCTTACTAGCCCTATATTCACAGTATCTAGTAAAGAGCCTAGTAAGAATTCAATAAATATCAACTGAATACATTAATAACAGAGGCAATATCCAGACCATTAAATGATTTAGCAAACATGTTAGTCTCTCAAAAACATTAAATACATAGTGTCAAAACTTTGTTCCTTTAAACAACGTGAGCCCACTAATGAGGAAGAAGAAAAAAGGCTAAACATATGGTAACATATATCTGGCCACACCTCTAAAACAGAGGTCAGCAGACTTTTTCTGTAAAAGGCCAGATAGTAAATATTTTAGGCCTTTCGGGCAATACAGATCTCTGTAGCAACCACTCAGTTTTGACACTGAAAGAAGCCAGTCATAGACTAATTAATGTGTGATAAGTCATCATAAAACTTTATTTATAGACATGAAAATTTTAATTTCATGTAATTTTCACAGATCATGAAATATTATCCTACTTTTGATTTTTTTCAACCATTTAACAATGCAAAATCCTCAGTTTGTGGACCACCTATATAAAAGACAGGCAGCCGTCTGGAACTGGCACACAGGCCATAGTTCACTAGCCCTTACTCTACACCACTCTAAACCAGTCTCCTTAAAAATAATGAGATTTTGAAAGAGAATGGAAATGTGATTCCAAAATGAATGAAATTCACCCAAATGTGCTAGAGTTTTTGTATAAAATCACATATAGGAAAGAGAGCCATTTAAACATCAGAGTTATGACAGATGAACAAGGCAAAGAGCAGTGAAGTAGTAAAAATGAGAGAAAGAATTCTGTTTTCCAGTTTACTAGCTGGAATTTTGTCATTCGTAAGACAATGAGAGAGACAAGAGGACACTTATTTTTAAGCACCAGCTTCCATCAGAAACAGTTCAGAAAGATAACATCAGTCATCTAAGGCCTAGCTACACCTCCTTCGACTAAAATAGCAATTAAATGATTCTTTTTAAGTGAGCTGATTCAAATGTTTCATGCTCAATCGTTAAAATATACCTGAATAATTAAAACATACATAAGAAGAAAGACTACAGATCTGGGTGTTCTATTTTTCATCTATACCAGAAAACTGAAGGAACCTCCATTTCTGTCAAATCAGATTTTTTTTCCCTGCTTTCAAAATGTGAATCTGAAAAACAAAATAAATGAACAAACAAAACAGAAACTCACTCATAGATACAGAGAACAAACTGATGGTTGCCAGATGGAATGGGGATTCAGGGATTGGTTGAAAAAGGTGAAGGGATAAAGACATACAAATTGGCAGTTACAAAACAGTCACAGGGATGTAAAATACAGCATAGGGAATACAGTCAATAATATTGTAATAACTATGGTGGTTCCAGGTGGATACTAGACTTATCAGGGGAATAACTTCGTAGATTACATAAATGTCTAATCACTATCCTGTACACCTGAAACTAATATAATATTGAATGTCAACTGTAATTGAAAAATTTTTAAAAAAGAATTCCTGCTCCCACCCCAAACTGCTGAATGGTGCCATAAAAAACTCTCACAATCATGAAGGTAAAACAGATGCAAAACCTTTTATCCTTCCCTGCCTACATCTTTCTTTCTGTCTTAAGAAATCTATCCAAAGATTTCTTCACCCTTCTGGAGCCCTAACCCAACCCCCTCCCTCTCTCTAGCTTTCCTCTCTGCTGATGACCTTGCTTCTGTTTCACAGACAAAACGAAGCTGTTAGGAGGTATAGCCTTCGTTTTCCTGCCCTCTGTGTGGCAAACATCAGGATCTCTTTTCACTCCTACTTTCAAGTGTTAGAAGCTGAAATGTCCCTTTGTCTTGTTTCAAGCCAGAACCTCCACCTGTGACCTGTCCCTCTCCACCCCACCCCAGTCTCGTCTGGAACAAGGACTTTGTTCCATCTCTTATACTCTCTTCTGTTTTTCAAATGCCCCTCTTTCTTGCTCCTTCCATATAGCCTGTAAACAATTTTGGCTCTTTCCAAAGTTAAAAACAAATTCACAAACCCCAATCCTCTTCACCTGCTGTCATCCTCCAGCTACCACCTTATATCACACTGAGCCTTCACCGCCAGTCCCTCAAAACTGTCAACTCTCTTTGTCCACATTCTTGCTTTCCATTCACTCACCATGACACGCCCCCCCCACCACCACAGTCCACCATAGTACTGAAATATCTCAGGCAAATATTCCCAATAACCTTCTCTCCCTTGCATTAAATGTGTAATTTTATTGCTATGTTAATGAAAAATTATAAACATAATTCCCTACATTTTTAATTCCTCAAAGGTTTAGTTATACTATTTTTTTAATTCTCATTAAAGAATTTCAAACTGAAAATTAAGTTTTGATGTGGCACTTATAAAATATCACACAATAAGAATGAAATAAGTCAATTTCTGTATGGTTAAGATAACTTAGGGTCTAAATTATTCCAAATTCAAACCACACTAGTTTTACCACTAGAGAATCAATCACTCACAACTCCAGTGCTTTAAACACAAACATACAAAACACATAATTTATTTCCTCTCTTTTTTGAATTCCTCATTTTGTCTGTTTTTTAAGTAATAATTATACCTCATCAGAAATGTAAGAAGTGAAAGTTTTTTCCTACTCAAACCTCCCCCAAACAACTACTATAATTGCCTCTAATCCTCTCCAACCTCATCCTTATACAACATATATGTGTATGTGTGTAACTGAGTTACAAATTTTAATTAATTCTTTTCAGTTCTCATTTTACCTGACATCTTCTTAACATTTGACATAATTGATTCCTTTTTTTATTTAGAAACTGTCACTTCTCCTCTTCAATGATGTTGATCTGAAACACTTATCTTAAACGCCTCTCCTTTAGCACCATTTCAAACAGTGACCAATCTGTCAATGACACCACCTGACTATTTCCCTTATACACCTTTCTATAAATATACACATTTTATTTGTTTAGGTAGTCATATCTCAGTTGGACAGCTGCATTAAACTTCAAATTAGTCTCCTTGCCTCTATTTTTGTCCCTTGCTAATATTATTTTATATTGTCACTAACATAATATTATTCTAATGAAATCTGATCATGTCTCCTCTCCAACTGAAGTCCCCTAGTGACTTCCCTATGCCTACAGGCTGAAGTTCATACTCCTCAATACAAAAAGGAAGACCCTAATTTGTCATACTTACCTTTCACCAAGCCACTCTTTCGTACCTCCTGATTCAGTAATTCTCAAGTATTGGGCTTGCTCCTTCATCTGAATTGCCACTATCACATCCTCTCCATCCAACCTCTATAGCCTGATTAATTAATATCTTTCAATACTCAGTTTAAGCATTCATTTGGATAAAAACTTTCTTTTCTCCTAAACCCTCAGGTAAAACTCATCATTACTGTTGTGCAGTCTCTTGTAATTTTTTTAAAAAAAAATTTAAACCTATCTTCACTGAATGGACTGTAAACTACTTGAAGGAAAAGACTAAGACTGAGTTGTTGCGATATCTCCAGCAATGATTTCTTAGGAATACTTTGTATGCTCATTTTTCCCATAATTGAAACTATTTATTGCATGACTAGTATGATTTAGACATTATTCTAGACCTTTCATGTGCATAATCTCATTTGATATTCACAATAATTCTATCTCTATTTTATAGAATTAGTAACCGAGGGAATCAAATAGTCTAAGTAATTCATTCAAAGTTATACAGCTAGTAAATGTGGAATCAGAATTCAAATTAAAGTATGATGGTGTCAAAAATTATATCTTCTTCCACAAAGTAGCTCTTACTTAGCATTTGATATAGTTGTTATTCATTCTGTCCTATGTGATTTGCTATCATTTATACCCCATGTTCAATAAGAGACAATGAACCCCACTTTCTTCTTTCAGCTTGAGAAATTACTTGATATGTAATCTTTCTTTTATCAGATCTGCCTACATGGAAATCAAGAGAGATGAGTACCTCCTTAACAAATCCAATATTGTAGGTTGTTTATCCACTTTGATAAGAAAATATAAAGTCAGTGAATTCTGGAAGAATTCTCATACAGATAAGCTACTCTAAGTGCATCCTGCATCCTTCAGAAGCTTTTGCATATGTGAAGGAAATGGGCCTTTACTGATCTACTAATTATTTACTTCTCCCATTCTACCAAACAGGACTATACAAGTTTACTAAGTTATATGTTACCCTGGTTATTCCAATGAGAATAAAATAATTTTTCATGTTCTACCTATAATCTTAATGTTCTACATAGGTCCTAACCTGGTCCTAATTTGTTCACCATTATTTTACCAGAAAAGCAGGTAAAGGTGCTAGTAAATGGAATATTTGTATTTAGTTCATGTCATAATTTTGAACACTGTGAGGTTTGGAGGTAGAGTGATTGAAGCCACAGAAACCTATCTTTACCACCTTCCTGATAGTTAATTGATTTTAGCTAAGTATAATTTCTCTAAAATTATATATTAGCTCATAAATCTTTCTATTTTATTTATATTATTCATAATGTTGTATGTGCATCCACACTTCTGTATTGAACCTCAACACTCCAGCTTGGACACTGAATATGATGTCAAGAGGAAAATAAAGGAAATATGTATTTTGCAAATGGGAATTGCACATAGAATTGTCAATTTCCATTAATGGACACGATATCAATGTGCCAAGAGAACACCAATTATGAACTAAGCATGAAATATATTCTGTGAATTGAGCACTAAAACAACTCCTTTTATTTGCAAATATATAGTGAAGTAATTTTCTTCAAAATATAAAATGAAAAGGAAATTAGCAATAATTCTTTTATTCATAAGAGAGATTTTAACTATGATGTGTGTGAATAAAAAGTTAAAGGTGTAATGTAAATTGTGCAGTATAAAGAGGAAAAATGCTGCCACTAGGCACAGTGGATCTAATTAAGGCTCGTGAAACAATAGCTGTTTATAATAATTTCACTTCTTTGCCTCAGGAGTAGCCATTTCATTCTAGAGAAGCAATATGCTTTGCCAGAATAATCTGTTTACCATTACTGATCTAAAGGTATCATTAAAAATGCCATATCCTTGAAAAAAAAAGGGACTCAACAGTCACTAAATAATTTTTTAGGTATTTTGACTTGTTTCCTGATAAATTATGTACACAACAGTGACTACATGTGCATTAAATGCCTATTATGTCACTGAAATTTCTAAAACAATGGTTCTGTGTACTTTATGTCGAGTTTAATTTTCTTTAATGTTGACTAAATGTCATTCCAATATTATCTAACCCAAAATGTTAATAGTGCTGAATTGAGACACACTGCTCTATCCCCAACACTTGTCCATCTCCCCTCCAGCCAAGCTAGTGACCCATGGCTCTGGCATCCATGTGGATACCAGGAGCCTTCAGAGCTGGATTTGAAACTGAAGCATCTGGAGGTCACGGAGACACAAGGACCTGAAAACAGTAGGATAGCCTCAAAGGTAAAGGTGAGCTCAAGAATCAAATGAACGGGGACTGAAATTGAAGATAAATTAGAAGTTTCAAATGAAATATCAAAATATAATAAATGCTGCATTGAAAAGGGGGATGCTAGACCACATAAAATTTCCAAAAGATTAATCATTCTTCCATGATTCTTGCAAATATCTTGGCTATTTTGAAGGTTAAAAATAAGCATGAGAGCATTTGGGTGTGAAAGTTATCTTAGCAGATTGCTGCATTTATACCTGGTCCCAACTCTTGAGGAGCAGATGAAAGGGAAGTAGATACCTGTACCTCATCGCAAACTGGTAAGGAGTTCACAGGGATCACTCAGTCTGATGTATCCCCTGTATTTATGGAGCCATAGTAGTCAACTGTTGACTTCTCCTCAGACAATCTACAGGTTGAGATGGGCTGGCTAGCAGCTTTAGAAGTAGCATGCTGCTTGGTTAGGATAAGGAATATGTTTATGCTTCCCATGTACCAGTTGAGGGTCAGTCAGCACATGGGTTTTATTAAAGCCTCTCTTATAGGTCTGCCTGTGATGAGCCCTCAGCTGACAAATGTTCAAGGTGGAAAAAGGAATTGCTAAGAGCTACAGAGGATGTAAGTGACCAGCTGAAATAGGGAAAATTTTATCTGCAGCAAGAAAACTATGGGAGAGACACTCCTGAATATGAAAGAGTCTCCGAAGACCCTACAAAAATGCCAGGGAGAGAGAATCAGCTTTAATCATCAGTTAGACTTTGAGAGAGAAGAGTCATATTATAATGGTAGCAAAGAAGTGATAACTTTTACATCTCCCTTTTCTCTCCTTTCTCCTCACTGGTCTTAAAAATTAAAGGAAGAGAAGAATGCTAGGAGTGAATCTGCTAACAATCATTGCAAAGCAGGCCCCAGATGGCCAAGGGGTGGTTAGAAAAGGCTTTAACTTTAAATAATGTTCTGAGTTTTGTTATTATTTAACTGTACATTATCCTTATTGAATTGAGACAAGTTATTGAAAGCAACTATACTTCTTCCTCTTACCTAAGAATGAACAGAAAAGTTTTGGTGTCTGCCCTTGTTTGTATCCAATGATAGGAGAGTACAGTCCCTACTGAACACTATTAAAAACGATCAGTGGGATGCTGTCCTTTAAATAGGGTTATTTTTAGGATTACAGTTCCTGTACATATACTGATTCCAAAAGTGTGGACAATGAGGCAAAATCTATATTTAAATTGAGGTATCTGGCACCAGTCAGTCCAATAATATGAATGTATTTAGAAAAAGAAAACTAAAGAAGACACCAGGGGAATTTTCTGTACTTCCAGGATTCATTGCACAACTCCTAAGGGAGGGGAGTGTAACTTGAAAATGCTAAGAAGATTTGGACATCATTCAACTTAGGACACCAAGTCTCCCCCCAACCCTTGCCCCCACCACTTCTAACTCTCCCTCATTCTCCATATGCACTAGTCACTCAGTCCCATCAAGTCTACTTCCACAATATTTCACAGTTGCTCTTCTTTCTCACTGCTCTGGTTTTGTTTCTCAAGTTCTCATTGTACTATATACTGCCAATTTGCCAAGAGAGTAGATTTCAGGTGCTCTCACCTCACACAAAAAATGATAACTATGTAAAGAGATAAATATGTTAATTAGCTTAACTATAGTAATAATTTCACTATGTATATCTAATCATCATGTTATACACCTTAAGTATATACAATTTTTATTTAAAATAAAAGAGCTATATTTTTAAAGCACAAGTTTGAACAAGTCATTTTCCAACTTAACAACATTTTTAGGGCACCTACTTCAGAAAATAAAATCTAAACACCTTCACATGGAATTCAGGGTTCTCCATGGTCTAGTCTCAATCTACTCTGTTGTACTTATCTCTATTACACACACACACACACGCACACACACACACACACACACACACACACACACACACAATGCCTTATCATCCTGAACTGCTTGCCATTGCCCAAATAGGTAATGCATTTTCTTGTCACCATGTTGTTTCTCATATTTTGACTTCAATCTCAAATTCTCTTTCCCCAGCTATACCTTCCACCTGTTTCCTTCCTCCTGCTTTTGAAACTCCACTCATTGCTCTAGGTCCAACTATTATTAATTCTGTGAAGCACCCCCATGTTCATTGCAGCATTATTTACAATAGCTAAAATATGGAAACAACCTAAGTGCTCACTGAAGGATGAATGAGTAAAGAGGATATGATATATACATAATGGAATAAAAAAGAATGAAATATTGCCATTTGCAGCAACATGGATGGACCTTGAGGGCACTATACTCAGCAAAAATAGTCAGAATTACCACTCCTTCCTCTGTGCCCCAGTTTTTTTTCTTTCACTACACTTATTTATACAGCTATTTCCATTCTAACTTATAATATAGATCATTTTTGTTTGTCTATCTCCCCCACCAATGAATAAATCTCTTGATGACTTACCTATAATAGACTGTCAATAGATGTTTGTTGAAGTGAATTAAATTCTACTGACCAAAGCAATTTCCTTCACACTCTTAATTTTTCTAGAATACACCATTCTCAGATTTTATTGCCTACTGTTTCTTCCTCTTTCAGCCGAAATTACTTAGAAAAAGCAATAGGTTTCTTTTGTAAAGAACTCATCACTAATTTTTAAAAATGTAGAGAGGTGAAACAGAATAAAACATGTACCTTGTACAAATCAAATACTGCTAATGGTAAATAGATGAATTTTTAAGAACAGTGACTTTCTTCTATATTTTAAGTGAAGGGGAAAAAAACCTTAAAAAGAAAGTAGCTAAACTTAGTTTCAAAGATATCCAATAATTCTTACCACACCATAAAACAAAATTTTTTTATTTGATAGTATCAGCACATAGTATTCTTTTGTTTCATTTTTCTAGTGGCAACATTAGGTGTTATCCTTCTCAGTAGACTGGAGCAAAGATGATGTGATAGAAAAATTCAGTGATTTTAGTGCTCCAAAAATCTTATGATCTAGAGCCCATTTCATAAATGCTATTTTCAGTTTGCCCTAGCAGAAGTAATCATCCTCTCCTCTATGGTAAACATGTTACTAGTCTGAGAGTATTAGAATTCTGTGTTTTTTTTTCTACTGAATATTGGATTCTTTGAAGACAAAGGCTATCATAGTCAAATCTGTATTCCTGGCATGGTGATTAGCATTTTATAAGCATTCAATAAGTATGTGCTAATTATATAAAATAACAAAAGGATGGTGATGAAGTTTAACAGCAATCTGGTATAATAAGAGAGAAGAGGGACTTTGGAGTCAAAAGACTTGAGCATAAGTATTACTTCATATTCTAGGAAGCATTTTTATATACAAAGCCTAAGAATTCTATGAAGTGATATGGTAACCATTACTACTGTTGACAAAATAGTTCCTTCTCTCTTCTATGCTTCTAATAGAATTGTATTTCCTGACCCCCCTTTGTGGGTTGAGTGGGACCAGCCAATGAGTTGAATATGCAAGTGACATCGTTGTCATCTCTAGACTAGAACATTTAATTGGCAATGTGAGATTCTTGAGCCCTCTCTTTTTCTTTTGGAATAGAGACAGGCATCATTCAATATGCTCTGTTAGCTTGGGTCCCTGAGTGACTATGACTAGAACAATCCACCCACCCTCTCCTGCCAATCTTTGATGGACATATTGCTTAGGTTATCAAAATTTTTAAAAGGTTCATTAAATCCACTGAGATTTGTAAATCATTGTTAATACAGCATAACCTATGGTATCTGACTGAGATAGGCAAAACAATCATTTGGTCTACAACTTTAATAGGTAACAAAATTGAGTTGGAGAGAAAATAAGGGTCATTTTCAATGTTGTATTAGTCAATAGCTAGTAGGGTAGTAAGTAGCAGAAGTGGTATTCAGTACCAGATTTTCTGACTAAATGTAGAGAAAAGGAAAGAATTTTAGAGTAAAAGCTTACATTTACTAAAATGGAAGCATTCACAATAATAAATTCCAGTATAATTACCTTAATATATTGTTTGTTTTAGTCTTTAGTAAAAAAATTTAAATTTATTTTTAAACCTAAAATTATTTACAGTTTTAATTAACAAAAATATCTGAAATTTTTAAATTGTTTATACATAAACTCTATCTTGAGTTTTTAAAATTACCTCCTTAATTGGAAAAAATATAGTATTTTTTTGTTTGGAAAATGAACTTGATTTCTAATTAAGCTATCGTCAGGTACTTTCCAGTAATTAGACATCTTATATATCCTTGTCAAATTTGCATGTTCTTTTTAGAAATATTACCAGAATAATGAGAAATATTTAATATAGTTACAATTGTTAAACTGAGTGTTATGTATATTATAAACTAAAATAGACTTTTGTGGTTTTGTTATGTAATGTCAGAATTTGCATTTTTGTTGCTAAAATTCAAGATACTTTCCCTCATTCTCATTGTGACAGATAATATATAAACAAAGTAATGTTTCTCTTAAACCATAAAAAGTATTTTGAAAAAAAGTTAATTGAATACCTTTTATATTGTGCTATGTAGGCTATCATGAATGTCCCTTTTCTTTTCCACCAGCAATTTCTATTTTCAGAGAACTGAAAACATTCTCTCTAGTTTTAATGTTATTCTTCAAGGACAGCATACAAAGGGACTGAGGAACAATATACATTGTTGAGAAGCCATTTAAATTTGAAAATAGACACATACACAAAAGTTGAAACCCTGGGTGGTTTTCAAGATTATTGTATTCCAACGCAAAATTTAACTACTTAACGATCCAGGATCAACTGCTAAAGTACCTATTCAGATGCTTCAGAGAAAAATAATATCTCCAAAACAATAATTATCAAATAAGTAATTTACATTTTCTACTACCATTGTCATTCCTAGATATACTAGTGTCAGACTACTCGAAAAGTATAACACTAGAAAAGGAAAATAGGCTGAATCAGTTAAGGATCTCTAATTGAAAGCAATGGAAATAACCCTATTAACATAAGAAATGAATCCATAGGAAAGATAGTGAGCATCTCTCAGAATCCCAAGGAAAAGTTAAATTCTTAAGGAAAACAAAAACAAAAAGAAGAGTCTCTTTATGCCAACACAGCCCGAATTAACTGATTCCAAATGTTTTCTGTCCTTGTAACAAGATCTGGATTCTCACAACAAAGAAGCTGATATATTAGCCTCAATTACATACAAAAACTCTGGCCAAGGAAAGGGGTATAATTCTTCCATTGACTGACTCCCCCCGCCAAGAGTGAGGGCTCCTTTTCCATGGGACAACTGGCACACTGTTAGCGAAATAAAAAGGAAGAGATGCTGAGCACTCAAAAATCAGATGTCCAGCAGTTTTAGGGTCTAAATACATATGAGCTCTGGGGGGCTTTGCTATGTTCTATTTTAATCCTTCTGAGAAACCAATAAAGTTTTGAAAAATAGGACAAGATAACAGACAGGGTTCAGATATAGAGAGGCTTTTTTTCATATATCCTTGCCTCCTAAGATTCCATCTTTAAGATTCTGTAAAAGTAAACAAAATATACAATGAATATTGCAGTCTCCTTTTCACTGGATCGATTTATCTAGTAAATTCTGAGATCTTATGTGAGAAAGCTCCTTTGTTAACTGGTAATGATCCTATTTCCAAATAAGGTCATATTTTGAGGAACTGAGAGTTACAACTTCAACATAAGAGTTTGGGGGAGTCACAAAATTCTTTGAGATTCTGCCTTCATGGTGTACCAAAGGTTATTGTGTTTTTTCTTATCCAACTTGTAGCAGCTAACCTGTTCTGATAGCAGGTGATCTGTGGCTTCCTACACCCTGTATTTTTGACTAGGCATAAGCTATGTATTAACATTTTACTCTTTCTAGCTGCCCTCACACAATTTTGCTGGTCTACAGTTACTGACATCTCTTAATTGCACCAGTTAAAAGCAAAGAGAAAGGCTAGTACTAGACTCAGAGAAAAGTATTCAAATGGTTAGGGGAAACTGAGAGAAATCTAACTTCTTGCATGTGAAAGCTGTCTAATCTTCCACAGCCACACTACTGCACAGGCTTCAGTTGCTCACTCCTCTCTTCAGGTACAGAATCTGCAGGCCATCGCTGCCACCAGTGAGAAAGGCCAGGTTTCCCTCGTCAGAGCTAACTCTATCACAGACTGTTTAATCTCTCAGGGGTGTTCAGAATCATAAAAATAACTAAGCCTTTATGCCAGGTCTACAAACTACTAGAGTTGTTGCTCTAGAAAACAGTAACATATAAGATTAAATATGTAAGTTTATTGATATTGACTTCATTGCAGAGAAATTTTCTCAAAAGTTCATACTTTGCTGTTTGATTGCTTTACATAGCTCTTCAGATAATCTCTCACTTTGTAACATATGAGTCTTTACACATGGATTAGGATATCTCTAATTATGTTGTTTAATTTATTCCAGCTGCATAGAAATGGTTTCGGTGACCAATCATAGCAAAAAGTTTCTATTTCTATTCTAATGTGTTAAATACTTTCTAGGAGAACTTCTCCTTTCAATGTATTAAACTTAGTCTTATAAAACCACTTTTGAACTCTTTTGTGTGCAAGTAATATTATGTTCAAATTTGGTGTGGTCGCTTCTAGGATTAGAAGAAAAAGTAGAAACACAATGGAGAAAATATTCCACTTATAATTAGATCCCTCTGAAACACTTTCATTAAAACTCAGATTATTTCAAAAGATCCTTATTTTGCCTTTGTACCTGAATTTGGAATCAAGAAGGTGGCTTATGATTAGTTTTAAAATAGAACTTCAGGATTAATTGCTATATTTACTGGAGTTTTCAAGTGTGAAAAGGTCCAGCAAGTTATTTTGAAATGCAAAAGTATGTGAAATAGCATTTATTCTATAATTGCCATTTGTGGGGCAGTAATTGCTAGTCACCTTTGTCAAACACAAACATGAAAGATATTGAGGTCAAATCAAATTTGGAGCAATTTCATCCAGACATAATAAAAATTAAATCACACAAATATATGTATAGAATTTGGTTAATCAAATTCATTATTTTTGTGAGGTCACAAAAAGATGAAATGTATAATTAAACTTAATACCTACTTCATTTATGTTTTTCAAAGTGTCTTAAATAATTTTCCTTAGTTCTTTCTTATCATTCAGTTGTATAGAGTTTAAATCCCTTCAACTTTACCTTTTCTTAAAATAAAGTTGACAACATAATCACAGAGTAAATTATTATTAACTCTCATTTTTCTCTCCATATCCATGATCTATTCCTTTTCACTTTGTTCTGTGCAAGTAGGGGCAAAAGGAGTCACTGACCTGAATCAGCTGCATCAACATTTTCTTATAGACTTGACCAACATTGAGCAACATCAGGAAACAAAAGGAGAAAGAACTGGTTGCAATACTTATTCCCCTAGCTCCCTCCTACAGGGTTGCCATGGTCTAGCTGTCTCTATTTTATATAAAGACCCAGGTCTTGTCAATCAGACTTCTCAGTGTATAAAGTTCTCTCTATTTCCAGGTACTGGTAATCATACTCTCTCTTTATACTTCAAGGGCAAGGATTAGTAAAGAGTTTCCTTGTTACTAGCTCCAGTATACTGCCCTATTTGTTGTATTGTATCTATAGTCTTCCCATATATTTAAAAATAGTTTTCCTTAAATCTATTCAAAATATCCTAATTTGAGTATCTTATCTAATCCTTGCTGGAAGCAGGACTGATTTTATTATCAACCTAATGAGATATACATACTGGAAAACTGGTGGAGGAATGATATAGAAAAGCTGAGAAACTGAACACTAAGCTGACAGTGGAGTAAACTAGAAAGAAATGAATTTCCATAGCAGAATCTTGAAATGGCTCTGATAGAGGTAAACATAACCAAAAATAGGAAGAAATGTTGAAAATCTGTTAAAGAACTATTTATACTTCCATATCACATCCTCCCACTCCATGCTGCCTACTAGCTGTCCCTCTTCAATCATGGCAGAAGACCAGAGGTTGTAGAAATCACAGAGTCTCACTTAAAAGCTTATAGCACTTGACAGTAAACAGGGGAATTAAGGAAAGATTAATACCCTGAATAATTAGGTTTCAGACTTTCTTTTCCAATTTGGCTCCCAAAACCCTTCAGGCCAGAGTTTGGAAAAGCATTTGGAGAATCCAACAAGCTCCAGAGAAAAGATCCAGACATTGAGAGCAGGAATTTCTTAAGCAAAAGGTAAATTTAGAATTACCTTGTTGGAAACTCCACAATTGCCAAGCCCCATCTATGACAACAGCATTACCAATATGTTTTTAATGGCCTATTATTAAATATTAACACACAGTCAAGCAGCACCACATACTGATAAAAATCTCTACGGTGAAAGACAAGGATCTAAACAACCTACAGAAATAATCAACATGGAGATAACAATAACTGAGCAGAGAAGTAAAATTCAAATAAAACCTATAGTAATACCTTCTAAGAAGAAAAGATCTTGTATCCATGAACAAGAACAGAATGCTACAAAAAAAATTTTGAAAACAAAAATATGAACACCTGGACATTTAAAATATGATAGCAGAAAGTAAAAACTCAATTGGAGAGTGCTGGAAGATAAAATTGATAAATTCTCCTTGAAAATATAGCAAAACAAAAAGTAATTAAAAATGGAAGAGAGAAGAATGCAAAAAAAAAAAAAAATAGGTCAATGCAGAAAACCTAATACCCGAAAAGTAACAGTTATAGAAAATAGAAAAACATGTAGAAGTAGAAATCCTCAAAAAAAAAAAATTCTCTGTAACTGAAATACATGAGTTTTCATACTCTAGGGAACAAACTGAGTAACCAGATCATGAGTAAAAAAAGAGATTGAAGCACATTTAGAACACTGGCAATAAAGGGAAGACACTAAAGGCTTACAGGAAAAACAAAAAAGGATTATAGGAATCTCAATTATGTTTTAAGCCTTCTCAACAACAACCATAGTTACTTGAATATAAAAGACCAATGCTTTCACCAATCATGAGGGAAAATGTTATACAATCTAGAATTCTATCTCCAGCTAAATTATCAGCCAAATATGAGGAGAAAATCATGTCATTTTCATACATGAAAGGTCTCAGAAATTCATCTGTGTGTATAGGGGGCAACCAGTCTAGGTAGAAGCAGTTTAGAAAGCTCTGAGAGAAACTTCAACAGATGTTGCTGATATACTACTGGGTAAGAACAAACACTTCGAAAAGAGATTTAGATGTTTGGCAGAACATTTGAGATTGATTGATAAATATATTTTTCAACAAGTAAGCAAAAATAATAGAATCATTAATACCACAGGACAGGTGAAGTTATATTGGTGATAAATATGTTTTAAAATTAAGCAAAAACAACCTAATTCACTCCAAATAAGCACGAAATAAAGAATAATCATAGTTTTCTACATGGCTCTATTCTAAATAATTTGTACATACTTAGGAAGATAAATATGAATATTAATGTAACCATAAAATGACAGAAATATATTGAAACACTGGAGGAATGGGAGGTGTGTATGTAAGTAACAGCAGAATGAAGAAATTCAGTAAAATTCAAATAACAAAGTCTGATATTTAAAAAACAATATAATAGTAAAATAAGTATAATATTTAAAGATATACAAGTTAATGCCAAAAGAATTAACTAATAAATTATTAAAAGTTTAAAAGCTGATTCATTATTCCTGGTTTGAAATTTTGAACTAATTACTGTTTTAGCCTCTCAATGCATTCAACCTACTCAACCACCTTTCCTCCTTTCAGAACAAGCATAGATCCTTGATAAGAGTTATTCAACAACAAAAAATAAGAATGTATTCATTCATTAATATATCTGAATTATCTAAATATATTTCCTCAACCTAAATTACCCTTAATGGTAGGCAAATATGAAAAATGCAGCCACTATTTCTGCCCTTTCCTAAGTTATCTACCATCTGATTTTTATAAAGTTAGTATAATGTTTTTGGAGACATTAGTTGACAACTTGGTCCTGTCAACACATTTTTCAAAATTTCTTAAATCATGAGAAAAAAGTAGATCAGTATTTCTTTAGATGCTAAAGATTAGCTTTTCATGTAAAATTTTTTTGATGTTTGGCACTAAAAGTTCTATCATATAAGAGTTAGTTTCAACATCAGAACAAGAAAGGGATTATTCCCAATTCCTATACTAAATGAGATATTATATCATCCATGAAGGGTTTTAACCAATTGTCAAAAGATGAGAGGTTTTCTAAGAGGACAAATGTTTCAGCTGTATACAAGTTATACGGCTCCTTCATCAAGTAGGAAGGTTACAGTGCCAGACTTCATGAGTAAAAGATGAACAACCAGGGACAAGCAATGCATAAGAATTTTCCCAGATGTATAGTCAATCCCCTTTCTATCTGACCCTAATTTTACATATATTTCTGTAACTCTAAGACCTGGATGTAAAATGCAGTAGTCAGGGATATCACATGGATTTATGGCCTTTTCTGAAGCACTGGGCAATTCATGCCCTGGGCAAAGATTATAATCATTCATATATGTGGGGTTTCTTTATTCCTCTGTGGCAGATGTAACATTGATTTCTTATTTCAGGAAGTCACTTAAACATGATTCAAGTTAAAGATATAAGTGAGAAACCCATTTAACTATTTCTTAGCCCCAGCACAAAAAATAAACTCAATGAAATAGGAGATGGCTTTTGTAGGAGATGGCGAAGCCTTTAAAGAAGCAGACACATGTTAGTTTCCTTCAAGCCAATTACCAATGAGTGCTTAATCACTAGGTTATACACTTCAACCCTTGTGGTAACATAAAAGCTGGTGAAGGGGGGCAGGTTGGTGGGAAGGGGGTGGATAATTTCAGTACTTGTCAGCTTCAAGTTCAAACTAAATCTAAATATTCCATATTTCATGATACTCCCCTAAAATCCCTTGGGGCCACATTTATATCATTTGTACATAAATAATGCAATGATCCTTCAAGGAAAAGACAACACTGTATCATTTAGTCCATTATGATCCATGTGAATTTCTCAATTGACATATCAATGCCAGGTTCTGAAATGGGAAATTCACACCCATTATTACTTCTATACAGATGTGATCATCAAGGCCATGAAGCTAAATACAGCTGTTAAAAAAGAGGTCTGAAAAAAAGTAGAAGGATGCATAACATGAAAAAAACTGGGAGTCTAACAGTACGTTACAGTTAAGAACTATCTGCCTCCTTTAAACACAACCTCAACAAGGAAATCCTCAGGACATTGACAGTATCCTAAGGGAATCGTGGCAAGAGACAATAGCCAGGATACCTCTTAGGATCCAGGAATAACTGCAAGTATTTAATATAATCTTACTTTTCCCTCACAATAGCTCTCCAATGTGATATTATGATGCCAGCTTTATAAAAGAGGAACCTGAAGCTCAGAGATAGAAAGGAATTTACCCAAGTTCCTAAGAAATGGCCAAACTGGGGTTCAAATACAGTTTGAATGATTCCAAAGCAGATATTCTCTCCTGGGTGGTCTGAAATGATCTACTTGGGGAACAATTTACATGTTTCCGATAGGCTCTATCTTTTAAAAAAGACATGGAATAATTTAAGTGTGCTAAACTCCTTACAGCATGGTTAAGAGTACTTTTGTTATTACTTCAAATAATCATTTATTTGGATTTAAATTGAGCCTTTCTATGAGAGTCATTTTTCTATGTTGTTATTGTTGATGTCTTAGGTTTTTTAGTTGTTTTTGTTTTTCTTTGTTTTTGCAGAGGAGGGTGAGTACAAAGAATTTATGCATTTGGTCCAGACATGTGTTTCTCTAACAAGGGAATCTGAGAAAAACCTTTGTTTCAAATCAGTTTTTCTTCCATGTTGAAGTAGTGTTTAGTCAAAGAAATAAATTGGCTGCAAATTTTGGAGGCCCTACCTCAGTGCTGGCTCTGTGCTTGCAAGTAATGAGAGAAAAAGTGAAAACTAAATCTCTGAATCAAGAGTAGTGGATGAATCTGATCTTTAGCAGTGCCCAGAGAGGTTGCCTTCCACTTAAACACCTCTAAACACACTGCAAACCTTAGCACAGAGGGTCGGTGAGAAATATGCTTTAGAAAGCATATTGGTAAGTCCTGTTCCTCATAAATAGAAACCATGAATGTTTGGGCTTAAGCCTACAATTCTCATTTACAATTTGAGTCTCAACCTATTCCAAATGGTTCACTGGCATCTCAGTCATTGAAGAAAGTTTTTATAACATGGGAGGGAGGGGGAGAGTCAAAGTCAATGTCATTTTTTTCATTGTCAATAGGCAAGGCACACCAAGGATCAAGGCTTCTGAATGATCAAAAGAGATAACAAAATAAGTTAAGTTCTAAAATTTTGCTTGGTTCATGTTACTGCAATAAGGTGGGATAATATTGACCCAGTCCTAGCTCTCCACATTAATATTCAATCAGTAACAATTTTTTTTAAATCTTAAATTTAAAAGAGTCTACTAAAAGATATCCTTTTAAAAATCAGTCACACTTTGAAAATGGCTCCTTGATATTGAATCGTCCTAAATATCTTGAAATAGTGCTACTTCCATTGCTCAAAAACACTATAATACTTAACCAACCCATGTACAGAATAAATTTTGCATAGAGAATCAGAAAATATCTTGGTCGTTGACTTTGAAGGATGGAAAATATCAGGAAACGAAAGTACTAGTGGATTGCTGCAAATATATATTTGTTTACTGCCATTCTGGGTGAGACTCATCAGATAGCAGTCTGCAAAACATTTAAAAGACATGGAATGGACCTGGCAAAAGACTATAA
Organism: Eidolon dupreanum; assembly: GCA_028627145.1. Classification (NCBI taxonomy): domain Eukaryota; kingdom Metazoa; phylum Chordata; class Mammalia; order Chiroptera; family Pteropodidae; genus Eidolon; species Eidolon dupreanum. The sequence continues at coordinate 29,121,536 of CM053514.1, forward strand.
GATTGAATTGTTGCCAGCATAATCTTAGTAAAGTACACAAATCTTTCGAGACAGACTAAAGGACTATGCAAACACCAAGTCATTCTTTTCTCTCATCTGGTATGGAAATGATAAACAGAATGAAAATCAACCTCACGTTGATCCCTCACTTTAATGCACTGACTTGTTAACCTAATAGCTTAGTTTTATGGGCCAGCTATTTCAAATGAAGAGTCATACTCCACGGATCCATATTTTACAATACCAACTGTGCACCATATATAAACAAGTACTGGAGGCACATGAATCAATGAGACACATGAATAAACATGTCCATGTGACAGTAGGATACTGTTAAAAGAAAAGGAAACAGTAGTTGAAGAAAAAAAATCACTCCACTTAGAGAACTTCATATTCAATCTTCTGCTCTTTAATGGCTGTGAAAATTGAAAACAGGAAGATATGATACATTACTAAAATAGTAAATATTCCTGTGTGATATTTTGCATAAAGTGTATATATTCTTATGATTTAAATCTCTCATTCTTATAAACACGGACTCAAATCAAAAGGAAAACTGACACATATGAAGTGCTTTGCAGAGCTTGTTTTAATATTTTAGCTTTGCATTAATTAAGTAGTTTTTTAAACTATATGTTCTGTTTCAAGCCAGTTAAGTAAGCTATTGTGCACACACAACCATGAGTACATGTTTTGAATGTTAAAAAAAATTTTTTTGACTTCCTAGTACCTTAGAAAAACAACAGTTTTTGAATGTGGATTGAATTTCAGGAACTTAATACCTGTTTTGTTTCATGATATAGTTCATGTCCATGATCAAGGGTCATTTCTGTATAATGTACAGTACATACTAATTTCTCAGATTTGGCCTACTTAAAGCAGAAGCCTCTTAGTACTGCCACGAGAGTCTGGGAAATCATTAATTCAGCTCAGAAATATGAATGGTCTTGCCTGCTGCCTTTCTGGTTTAATCTTAAACTATCCCAACTCATGACAAAGGGAAAAGTTAGACTCATCGATTTTATTACCATATTTCATCAATTTTAAGACATTTTTGTGTATTTAACCCCCTGAAATTATGATGTGTCTTTAATCTATAGCATCTTAGAATTAATTAGAAGCATTTTTCTTTCTTAATGGAACATAAAATAAATGTGTATGCTACAATTGTTGACCTTTTGGATTAGCTGAAATATGATGTAGTTAAATCTCACCATTTCTTAGTATAAAAAATATTATTTCAAATTAGTAAAAGCAAAAGATCTGAATTGCAGTGTATGTTTTTAAAATACAATTTTATTACTTTTAACTAGTCTTAATGGCAGTTGGCAACCTACAGACTTAGAGGAATTTTAAAGTATAAAATAATAACAGTAAATATGAGTGATTAATATATACCAAAGTCTATGTTATAAAATTCCTACATGCATTTTTCTTATTTAACCCTCCTAGCAACACTATTTATCAGGGATTTGAAGGAGAATAAAAACTTTTTCCATGCCTAAGTTATGAACCAACTGAAAAACAAAACTGACAGTAAGATAGATTGGAGAACCAAGTAAGTACTAACATTATTACTGATAGGGCTCACAGGTAAGGAAATGGGGTGTCTTCACATAACAGGGCTGATATAAAAAGAAATAACAGAGTTGAGAAATACTTGCTCCCCACTGACACATATGAGGTAGGATTAATATTATTCCCATTACAAAGAAGAAAACTGAGATGCAGAGCTTTCCAAATGGTGGATGCTAGAATGTAAAACAAATGACTTTTCCAAAATCTTATCAACAGTCTCGCCAGTAATTATTTTGTGAAAACTTTCTTCACAGACAGAAGAACAAACTTCATGTCTGCCCTCCTAATCAATGTGAACAACAGGCAAGTCGCTTAACCTCTCTGTGTCTCATTTTTCTCATCTATGAAATGGCAAATAGTAATACCACCCACCTTAAAGGGATGTTACAAAGAAGATGACTGATTCATGTAACATGCTTAGAAAAGAGTCTGGCAATAGTAAGAACTCAATAAATATTGGCTACTAATAGGTTCATCAATATGAACTTGCCATTTGTAAGTCAAAAATGGCCAAACAAGAGCAATTTCTTATAATTCAGCCCACTATCTGAAAGCATCATATTTGACCATCATTTCAAGGTTAAACATGGACTCACTGTGGTATCTTTAACAAAAAACAAAATTGAGTATTCATGAAAATACTTCATTATCTAAAGAGAAGCTGGCAGGGTAAGGGTTCGAACAAAGCAACAGTTTCTCAGATGTAATACGATCCCATTCAAACACCACACCAGATGATAGCGCTGTTCTAATTATTATTATTTTTTTCCATAGTTAAGGTGGGCAGGCAGAAAATTAAGTAAAGATACTAAATTAAATTATCCTTTTGAAATTTTAACAGTTCTAAATAAGCTCTCTGGCTCTTTTTCTTTTCACTTCAGAGTGCCCATAAGCGAGATTATTGAACTTTCAGTGAAGTCACCACCCATACTGCAGTGCAAACCCTAAGAATATTATTAAAATAGTAACAAGTAAGCATAACCTTTCCATTGGAAAGGTTATGTGCTCCAATATTAAGAAAAAAATCAAACATAAATTTTTATTTAATCTAATTTTTTTTACTTTTTCAAATTTGTAGAAATAAAGTAAAAGAATAAAAACATTTTTTAAATGCTAGGAACTTATTTAAAGAGCACCTTACCTCCGTTGCCCTTTTCTAAAAATAATGCTTGGTTTTCCTTAATTTACTATTGTCCATTTCTATCTTCCAGGTATTTGAATTTCTTATTTCTTTAGAAACATAGAGGCTGGAGACAACTATCTTGTGACTTCGGTGATCATTTGCATCTTTGAAAGCTTAAGAGAAGGTTATATTCACTCCATTTTTATCATCACATTATTTTTTACCTGATTTGATTATTTTCATTAATTCCTTCCCCCATTACATTCATTTGTTGGCTGGGGGTGAAGTGTATTATAAATTTAAATTCTGAGATACACAGCAAAATTTTCTAAGATTTCCCCATTCCTTCATGAATAGTAAATTCAGTATGTACTTAATGGGAACAAAAATACATTTTATATTTGCTCCTTGTAATTCTGGTTGTTGTTAGCCATATTTTAGCCTTTGAGGGTAGGTGCCAAAGAAAATATTACACTAATACTCCCCCTTTTCACCCTTCTTGCTAAATATACATTTATCTTTCCTAATATTTATCACAACTCATTATGGCAATGTTTATAATACAGAGACATTTAATATTCATGTTCTACGTTGAAATGAGCATCATTGCAGCATATTTTATAAGTTCAGTGCATAGGGGGTGAATGAATTCATCTCTCAAAAAACTCCGTACAGCTGAATCTGTTGGGGAATTTCACCCAGTTTGAGCTTTGACTTTAGAAGATGACTTGGGGGTTGGTTTTCTGGAGGAAATTATCTTTCAGTGGCATCTGAAGATATGATGAAGAAATTGAAAGCCAAACATATGGGAGAAAAATGAAGAAAATCATTTAACTGAAGTATCAAGAACAACACTATAGCCATGAAAAAGTCAGAAATCATATTCAAATGAGAGGACTGGCTAAAGAGTTAAAAACTGGGGCCATTATTTAATGGAACAAATGATAAGAAGCCATGGAAGATTATTTAATATGATCAGAAAAACTGACAAACGCCCAGAGTACTTAACACTTAGCATGCACTTTACTCCTTCAGCAGCAGCATCAGTACACTGAATGAATGTTGGGCTAATTGGAATAAACACCCATCTATTTTACTCAAGTAACATGTGGTTGATGTCATTGTGTGATTTATGGATGCTGCCCTCTGGACTTTACCCCCTTTCTTTTGCTGTGTATTTCTATGAATAGGTCTGTTTCTCTGCTGAATCTTCTCAAAAATTTACTGGTTTGGAAGCTGTCAACAAAAATTTTAGGAGAGAATTGTTGGTCTATATATTTAAATGACAAATTAGTTTTGTTCATGAGGCAGAATGAAAAACAGATTGATAGGAAAAATTACAGATCTCAAGGAACTTATTAAAAGATTAGTGTTGCAGTATAAAATTCTTCAAGCTCTGGCTTGAAACCCCATTTTCCTGTAGAGTATGGACAGAGCTAAAGAAATTTCTATAATCAACTATCTAAACTATCTAACATTTCTTTAGAGAAGCAATATGAAAAAAAAAACACATTTAATAAATATTTATAAATCATTATCTTATAGGTTTGAGATATTTTACATAGAGAGATAGTCTTCACCAGGAAGAATAGCATTTAAAGTATTCCAGGAAAAAGTTGTCCATTGAGAGGACTTATTTTTTTGGCTTATTTTTATACTTATTTTATACTTATTTTTATACTTCAGTATAAATCAAAATAACACATGCAAAGTAGTGAGATGTATTGCTTACATAATAAACTGAACTAAAGATCTTTAGAAGCCAGCTGAACTTTGAACCCCCCTACATGTTAAAGCTTTTGGCTTTGAGGATAGTTCATGTTTATATATCAACTGTATTTCCCAGATATCATTAGGAAACCTATGTCTCCAAATGCAAACATTAACTGAATATGACAGCAGGGTCACTACATTATTTTTTAATAATTTAAATGTAGTAATCCAATATGGTATGAGACTAAGACATAGTACAATTTTGAATGTAACTAAGCTGATAATTTCATAGGTCAAAACCTTTGTGTATTATTTTATTTCTGTCAAATGCAATGGCAGGGGTAAAGTTATTCATGGCCTAAAGAAGTTTTCAAGGTGGCAGAGGAAATAACATTTTGTAGAAACTGCATCACTATTTCAACACCTATTCCTGTCTTTTTCTTAATTGATTGTAAAACTTGTTCAAGTTATTTAAGTTTCCTTTAATATGGCTCATTCTCCATCAAGCAGGGAACTGGCATTTAGCCTGTAAACTAGTACTATGTGACCAGCAAGAGAATTTGGGTTAATTTAAAGTGGAATTGTAATCCTAGATAATCCAGTGACTTTATCTCTGTGTATGGAGACTTTGTATTAGAATAGGGAAGAGCAATTAACTTTCAAAGGACAGAAGGTATTAGTTTACAAATAACACCAGACTCCTCTAAATAATGCATAGAGGTTAATTCAAAGGACAGTACTATTTTAACCCCAATATTTTAAAAAGTCTCTGGAAATTAAGTGACCATAAAAAAAAAAAAAAAAAAAAAAAAAAAAACAGACACTATTTAAAATGTATATATTTTGGGAACCTACAAAATAAATCAAAACAGTTTAAAGTTATTTAGCTTGGCATTATCCAAAAGACTATGCAGTTTGTCCTTCTGATTGACCCTAATTTTACAATCTCCAAATGCTGTGCCTTGGCATAGATGAGTTCAGCTATGTGATACAAGCTTCAGATGGGCTTGTCTTGAGCCTCACCCATGGCTCATGGTTTCAGTGGCTCCCTACCCAAATACATATTAAGAAGCCATCATTTGCCAGGCCCTAGAGATTATATAGTGCATAAAGAGTTCACATTTCAATATTTTCTCACATATACTATTTAAGACATAATACTTGCCCTCATAGAAGTGAAGAGACTCTAGTTACAACAGTTGAGTGCAAAAGAATATGGAGTCATAAGAACAGCTAAATCAAAACAGGCTCAACAAATCATTGCCACTGAGAAAGTGGTCTTTCTGTAAGGCCTAGGACCTTTCATTGGGTTATGTAATAACTTGGGGATCTCCATGGCTACATTATGGTAAAGATTTCTATTACATTATGGATCCTTATACATCAATACTATGTCCTCTGCATTTTGAATAAGTTCCTGCTAAGCCACATAAAGTGCTGTTGACACTAGATGTCCCACACATTCACTTTATAAATATCCAGAGAGAGACTATTTGCAAAGCATAGTGCGTATGCCAGGTTTGAGGATAGGAAATACAATAATGAGTAAAAGTGTGTCCCTAAATCACAAGGAAATTACATTTAAGGGAGGAGAAATAAATAATTATGCAATACAAGCTATTTATTATGGGATAATGGAAGAGAAAGTAATTGTATTTATTTGTGAGGATTTATTTGTGAGGCAAATTTATAGAAGTATTGGCATGAGGAAAAGGACAGAATTTTGTAAAGGGGAAGGACATTCCAGACAAAGAGAATGTCATAATTACATTCATTGGAGGTAGGACAGCACCAGATGTTTTCAGAGAGTAACAAACACTGTATTTTATTCTGGCTATTCAGTAGCAAAAAAAAAAAAAAAAAAAAGTAAAAGTAAATAATTATGACAATTTGGAACCAAAGCAGAAAAATGTTTGAATGTGAAACTTAGGAATATGCATTGCACTGTACAGGCATTGAAGAATCAGTCTTTATGCTGAGAACATTCAGCCTTACCCTTCATGGTAGAGATGAGAAGTTTAGTGATTTGCCTGACATAACACAAATGATTAATAGTGGAACTACTGAATGTAAGTCAGCCTTACAAAAGTGAGAATTCAAGTCCCAGACATGAGTGAAATCCTCAAGGAAAAAGAACTGAAAAGAACTTATCACTAAGGAGTGAATGAAGGAGGAGTTCATGAAAGATTCTGAGAGTCTTCCAGAGAACAAGAAGGAAAACCAAGAAAGTGCAATGTCGTGGGATCCAGGAGTAGAACATCTTGATAAAGGTCTTGTATTGAGCAGAGATCAAACAAAGATGAGAATTAGAGGTAATGTGATTGGTAGCTGGGAGTAACTAGTGACCTCTCATGGGTCTGGTGTAGGACAACTGTGGGAGTAGAAATTGGAATTAGAAATCATTTAGAAGGAATGAGGAGACCATGATATTGGGCAGGTAAGAAGAAGAAGAGGAGACTGATAATTTTAGCAGAGAATATTGTGAGGTTTTTGAAACTGCTGAGAGCCAATCATATCTGTAAACAAAAGGTGCCTATATTGGCCATGTGATTTTTTTCCATCTCCATATTAAAATTATTTCTAAAAAAGGTAGGTATCAAAGTTACTGAATGAATTCAGAGACAGCTTAACATATCTAGAAAATAAAATAATTGTTCAACAAAACATCTAATGAATATGAGTGATATTAATGCATTGCTTAAATGCAGTCTCTAAAGGAATTTTAATTCTGAATTAATAAGCATTGTTTCTGCACATAAATATGATTTCAAAAATAGGGTAGAATACATTTTTTAAAAATGGAACAGAACACAAAAATATTAAGGAAACAAGACTAAAATGGCAAATAATCAGCAACACCACAATCACCACCAACCTGAGAAACTGCGTTATTCTTTCCTATCTTCAACATTCTGTTACTATTAGATTTCTGGCTTTAAAGAAAAGTGTCTTCTTTGTTCCCATTGAAATACTTAAAGAATGTTTACTAGATTGAGTTGTGCCAATTATGACAGACATGAAAAGACCAGCACAGTGCTTGAGATAAGAAATGTGAGAACCACAAATCCACTTTTCTGAGGGCTTATTTCATCAAAAGAGAATATAGTATATAGTATTTAGGAACATCAGCTATGGTATCAGAAAGACCTGGGCTCAAACTCCACCTCTCTTTTGCCTATGTATGTGAACTTGGAAAAATAAAGGTTAAATGAGCCCCAGTTTCTTTATCCATAAAATAAGCCTAATAGTGTTAATGATAATACTTTTTTAATGGGATTTTTGTAAGGACTATATGAGTTAATGCAGGTACAGTGTTCAGCGCAGATACTGATGCATTTTAAACTCTATTACCATTAACTTATTTTTCCCTTTTGTCCTGATAGCGTAATAATGTAACATATCATCTACATTGCTTCTATGAACCACTCCTTCATGTTTTCTTCTTCTATCCTCCTCTTTGCTGATGCTGCCATTGCTAATGTTAATACTTCTTTCCCTCCTCCTCCTCTGCCTCCTTCTTCTTTTCTCTCTCTCATTTTTCAAGATAAATGAGTATCATCAGGTCTGGTTAAAGAAATAAGTACATTTATTTGCTCAGGCTGCCATAACAAAATACCACAAACTGAATAACTCAAATGACAGAAATTTATTATCTCACAATTTTGGAGGTTAGAAGCCAAAAGACCAAAGTGTTAGCAGGTTTGGTTTCTTCTGAGGCCTGTCTCCTTGGCTTGCAGATGGTTGCTTTCTCTCTATTTCCTCAGAGCACTGGGGCCTTTCCTCTCCGCATGCATCCATGGTTCTTCCTTTTCCTGTAAAGACACTAATCATATTAAGTTGGAGCCCACTCATAAGACCTCATTTGAGCTTAATTACCTCTTTAAAGACCTTATCTCTAAATGCACTCATATTGGGAGATATCGGTAGTTAGGACTTCAACACATGAATTTGATAGGCAGACATAATTCAGTCCATAATGGGAAAGAAAAATATTATTTTCCATTCTTTGAGCCTACATATTACTTAGACTAGCTCATGTGGGAAGAATGTCAGTTTATAAAAATAACTCCTAATGTTGTTAAGTAAGTCATTTGTTTCCCTTTGGTCAATGCCAATGTTTCTAATATATATATAAAAAATCTACCCCCTAAAAAATTTGAAAACATTTATCCATAAAGATACATGCACCCTGATATTTCCTGCAACATTATTCATGGTGGCCAAGATGTGGAAACAACTGAAACGCCCTTTGATAGATGATTGGATAAAGAAGATGTAGTACATATATACAATGGAATATTACTCAGCCAAAAGAAAAGATGAAACAATGCCATTTGAGACAACATGCATGGATCTTGAGATTATCATGCTAAGCAAAATAAGTCAGACAGAAAAAGCTGAGAACCATATGATTTCACTCATATGTGAGATATAAAACTGAAAGCAACAAATGAACAATACAAACAAACAGACTCATAGACATGGACAACAGTTTAATGGTTACCAGAGGGGAAAAAGGGAAAGGGGGAGGTAGATAAAGTTAAAGGGGGTCAAATACATGATGACGAAAGGAAATTTAACTTTGGGTGGTGAACACACAGTATAATATATACATAGATCTATTATTGAATTGTATAATTGAATCTTATATAATTTTATTACACAATATCACCCCAATAAATTAAAAAAGGAAACATATAAAAAGATTAAATATAATTTCTCTATTGTAAAGAAATATCTATTTTATATGTTTTAATTTAATCTAATATTTACTTGGAAAAGTATAATGGTAATAACACATTTAGAATTATATCAAAGTTATTGAGATGAATTTCTAAGTACATAGTATAGATAGTTGCATTTTAATTCTATTTTGTTGGTCAGTGAAAATACCAGAGCAAATACATTGCTTAAATATAAAACATCAAAAAGGAATTTTTTTTATGTACAACAATTGACAAAATGTAAAAACAAAATGTTGATGTTTTTCTTAAAATACAAATCAAGTTCAACGTCAGGGGCAGAGTGCCAGGATATCAGCTTTGACAAGCTCAGCTGAAGTAAAGTCTGCCTTCCAAAACAGGAAGGGCACGGGGCCCAGAAAAATACCTCATCTCTGAAACACATGAACACTTTAACCACTTGACTTTTTCTTAATACATTTCAGCCTTACAGCAAACCTGGTGAAATTATTTTATTACATGAATTTGCTTATGTGAATCTTATAAATGTTCTCTGTATTTATTAAACTTTAGGCATTTAGTCAGTTTGAAGAATCCTTCTAACCTGTACCGGGAGGGGAAATCTTTAATCCAACCTTTAGACTCTTCTATTATCTAATGAAAATTAAGATTTTAATGCATATTCTTCCTTAAATTATGCCTTGACTCCATTGAGTGCCATATACTGAAGAACATCTAAAAACAAATACTGATATATCCTAAAGGATAAGAAGAGATCACAGACTATGTAACTCTTGATGGCTGCTTATTAATGTGAAAAAAGAATCTGGCACAATACAAATGTAAGAAAGCAAATGTAAAGATGGCATTTTGGGATGGTATTTTTTTTTGTAAAAATTGAATTTCCACCAAGAATCTTTTTTAAAAAGTAAAAAGGTCTTAATTTGATCAGTTTTTTGTATATGCAAAATCATTCTACATTTAATTTTAAAAAATGTAAGAATAATACCAAATGACAGAAGCTAGAACTCAGCTGGGAATTAAGATTTTTGTAATAAAACCTATTATATTAATTTAACTGTACAGAGTTAGGAAATTCAACTGGTTACACATCTCCCAAATAATAATTGAATATTGAGCACTCAATTGGCAAAATGGATGAATTTTTAGTAGAAGAGTCAGTCCCTCATAACTGCATTATCTCATTTCTCTACTTTATTTCACTAAAGTACTGAAGCTTTTCAAAGTAATTTGACTCCTCAAATGAGTATCAGGAGAAGCCACCTTTACTGACAGGTAGTGATCAGCCAAAATGGGAATTCCAGGGTAAAAAGTTTATCTTCCTCAATCATATCCTTGATGTAGGCAGTTTGTCTCACTGACCCAGATTTTGGACCAATAAAAAATGAAGAAAGATTAGGAGGTGAAGGGAAGAGAAGAGACAGAGAAGAGTAGGAAGAGAGGAGCAAAAGGAAGAGGAAAGAAAAAGCAAGCCAAATAAAGTCTAGACACCCAGAATGAAATAAAATGTAGAAAGGGACTGAGTCATCCTTGCATACTATCCAGGCTTGCTGATAGCTAATATTTACAGAAATGGCACGATATCCCTGTGTACATGTTGCCAAAAGGCATGAATGAAAGCAATCTTCAATCAGGAATTATGCTCAGGAACGTAAAGATAATGGCATGTTAAAGCAACCTAGCTAATAATATGAATACATTCAATGATTTATAGTGGACCAGTAACAAACAAAACCCATTCAATTTATTTTACTGTCTATGCACCTCTTCAGGGAAAGGAAGACTTATAAATTTTGATGGCTGATAAATTATTTGTACTTATTCGGAAAGTAGTGTTAGATTGTGTATGATTATTTCTTTGGGCAAGAGGAATGCCTAGAATGTTTCCATATAAATCCATCTTCCACATATAAATGCAGACTAGCTTGAAATTTGGCAAGGATGGTAAAGTAGATTAGACCATATGGGAATTACTACAGCAGTGACCCTGAAATACTAAATTTAGAATAGTTACAGGTTCCAAATAAATTTCCTGAATATCTACCCTTACACATACACACACAGACATACACACTTATATTAGACATTTAAATAAACACATACTTTATCCATTCAACAGGCAACTATTAAATATCTAGTAGGTTATGAGGGAAAGTATTAGCTTCTAGGAATAAATTAATAAAACACGATTCTTAACTTCAAAGAAGGTGAAAGAGACAAGGAAATATAATTTATTGGGCATTTGTCTTGCACCCAATGTATGTGATCACAATATTGCTATGAAGTTGGTACTATTTTCCCCATCTAACTGATAAAGAAACTGAGGTTCAAGGAAACTAAGTGATTACTTATTATCTATTACGGAGTTAAGTAGCAAAGTCAGTATTTCAACCAAGACCTGTCAAACTGCAAATTCCAAGCTCTCTGCACTTTACTGCCAACAGTTTAAGCAGGGAAGGTGGGCCAGTAAACACTTGCAATAAAATATTTAAAGTAGCATAACAGAAATGCGTACAATGTAAATTCTGCTTGGGATGAAGGAAAGGGAAAAAAGTCTGACAAGTTTTTTCCAAAATGATGATATTTGAGTGCTGTCTTTAAGGAGGAACAGCAGTTATCTAGTCAATACTGGAGTACATGGGACTATGCCCCTATTAAGTCCTTCGCAATCCCCAAAACACACCATACTCTTCATCCTATTGTATTTTTGTCCATGCTGTGTGCTTTACAAGAAATATCTCATCCTTTTTGTCTTCCATGGTGAATTCCTACAATGAAATCTAATGGACTTTGAAAATTTGTAGAAATTTGCCCAATGGTTTATTTATTCAGTAAATATGAGCCCCTATTTATATACTAGATACTGAATATTTAGAGAAAAGGACTAATAAATCTTAACCTGCTGGAAATCTATTTGGGAGATATAGAAGATTCAAATTATGATTATAATAAAATATTTGCTATGTTAAAAAGAAACACAAGAGATATGAGAGAACAGCAGAGGCCACCGAAGGAGGCTTCCCAGAGGACAGCCTAACTGGTTATTGATATGTAGAGAAAAAAAGAATTAAAATAAAAAAAAATCCAACTTCTCGGTTTGTTTTGTATTATTGGAAAATATCATTAAAGTCTTGGCAGCCTGCAGTGAATTGTTAATTGTGGAATGAACAAAAGAGCTGATTAAATGCATGAGACCAGCAAATAGCATACAATAACAGTTCCACAGTGTAATTCATGTCTTCCCTATGCACCAGCCAGGAGAAATTTGACAATGATGTGTTCATTGGAGGAAAGATAATTCTGAACTTAAGACTCTATCAGACTCAATTCACTAACAATATTGATTTCCTGATATATTCTGCAAATGAAGGGAAATTTAGTTGATTGACATCAAAAAGGAAAAATAATCAGGACTACATTGACAGAATGATAACCCTATTCTGACCTCAAAGACATGTCAGAAGAAGTATGTGAAGAAGTTTCCTAGAACAGCTTAGCCCAACAAGAGGATATTTACTCCAGAGTCTGTGATTCCCTCTCTCTCTCCATATATATGTGTGTGTGTGCATGTGTGTGTGCGCGTGTGTATTCATACGCACACACTCACACACATGCACACACACACATGCGACTTTTATTCTTCATATTCACTCAATCATAGCAATGAATAAAGTGACAGGTGTTGAACTATATCAAGCTTGGATCTGAACTGGCAGTATAATTGATTTCTTCACTTTCCAATTTTCTCAGTCAGAGATTTTAGCATTTTCCTTCTACCTTAAAGGTCCTCTTCAGTACATAGTATGTTTGTTTTTAAAAGCACTGAAAACTCTTTTCTTAAAATTCAGTAGTAAAATTATAATAGGAAACATTTGACAAGAAATACCTTGTTCTAGGACTTTTACTTGTACTAATTATGTTAATCCACACAACGACCCTATTAGATAAGTACTACTACTATTCTCATTTTACAAATAAGGAGCTGAGCTACAGAAAGGCCAAGTAACTTTCCAAGAGTAACACAGTTTTCGAAAAGGAAAACAAATTGACCATCATACTCATTGCCTTTCTGAGAACTACTTGTCCTTTTTAAGTGATTAAAAAAGTGATCTTATAGAAGAATAAATATGAGTAATAAAAATGACTAACAGTATTCTGGAAAGACAGATAACCCATATCCCAAACACGATAATTTCCTTTGAAATTATCTCTTATCACAATCTAAATTTTAAATACTTTAATTTGTGACATTGATGTCTCAAATGTCTTCTGACTTTTACATCAGAATTATAAGAACAAGTCTATATAATTCAACTACTTTGTAGCAAAGTATAACTTGGCTTTGAAGTTTTCATTTTTAGATTTACATTTTCAGTTATTATGATCTTAATTTCAGTTTTTACATTTTTTTTTACTGGCAATGAACACTATACTATTTTTTCTGGTCAAACACTCTTCTAAATATGGTGCAAATTAATTTGGAAAAACAAAGTGTGTTATAAGAACTATGGTAACAACATTTCAATTATATTATAAATATCTTCATTTAGCAATGAAACTGCCTTTGTAGTCACATCTACACTAACAAAAATATATATATACCAAAATTTTAAAAAAGGGGGGGAGGAAGTGAATCTCATATAAGAGAAAGAAGGGTTTTAAAGATATACTTGAATTAAAAAAATGCACATTTTGCTTAAAATATCTGAATAATTCCCTCAAATCTTTGTTTTCTTTGCTGATTCAGACCTGCTGCATATCTCTAAGAGCATTTCATATGATTTTTCATGAAATTCCAATGATAAAATTCTCATCATTTATACTTATTTTTCAGATATTTAAGACAAAAGGTTAAAATGGAAAGCCTCAATTTTAGAATTTTGGACAGAGAAATTAGCTAAATCCTTTAATTGAATAAGAGATTCATTTTTCATTGTTATATTTTAATAACAAGTCACCCATTTGTTTACAGAAAAAAATGTTCAACTTACAACTAGATACTAAGCAATCAGTACAAAATTTTAAATCTGAGAGAATTTCCATAAGAAACTGAATCTAAAGTATTGGTATATTTTTCCTTATAATTTTATCTCTGAAGTATATTCTGTGCTCCCAGCATCTTCTACATGAACACTTAGGCCCACATTCCCACTGATTTTCTCCAGAAATGCAAACTAAAATGCAAGTTGGCAGCTTCCTGGAAAGATGAAAGAGGATTTGGAGCCCAAGCTGTGCACCTGGCCAGATTCCAGATGAGTGGTTTCTTCCTGTGATAAATCTGAGTCAGCCAGGAATAGCCTGAAGGCAGTAAAAGTGAATGGCAAATAAGTAAAATGCAATAAAATGACAGAAGATTAAGGGAATACGTAATATTTGATCTCTAACTTTGTATCGAAGACCTGCTAATTATGAAAATATGATCCTTTGGTTATGTTTGTTGCATTTATGTTCAAAAGTGGTTTAAGGGAATTAGAAATGTGTACCACACAGCAAAATGCAATGAGCAATACATTTCTTCAACATTCTTTCCTTTCAGAATGAAATGATATTCAGTCTGAGAAGCAAACGTAAAACTGGTTTATAGGAGTAGGCCCATGGTGTCAGCAAAACGTTTGTCTTCATTTTCCAAAATAGCTGTTAAAAATCAACAGCATGTGTATTAGTCAGAGTTCTCCAGAGAAACTATATATATAAGATTTATTATAAGGAATTGGCTCACACAATTATGGAGGTTGACAATTCCCTAGATCTGCAATCAGTAAACTGGACACCCAGGGGAAAAGATGATGAGGTCTATTCCATAGGCTGACAGACTTGAGATCCAGGAAAAGCCAATGTTTTAGTCCAAGTCCAAAGGCAGAGAAAAAATCCCCAATGATCCAGCTCAAAGCAGTCATACAGGAAGAAATTCCTTCTCATTGGCAGAAAAGTCAGTCTTTTTGTTCTATTCAGGCCTTCAACTAAAGGGAGAGCAATATGTTTTGCTCAGTCTACTTATTCCAATACTAATCTCATTCAAAAATACCCTCACAGACACACACAAAATAATGCCTAATCAAATGTCTGAGCACCCCACAGCCCAGTCAAGTTGACACATAAAATTAACCAGTACAGCTTGTTAAGACACAGGAAGAAAATTAAGACAGCACTTCATCTTTTCAAATCTTTATTTTTTTTTAAATTTCTGAAAGCGAAACCACCAGCATATCAAAGGACTTCTCCAAGTCCATGAAGATGGTTAGTATTAAAGCTATGAGTAGATCACAGATACCTTCATTTATGTAACTGTATAAATTGCACCAAACTAGCTTTCAGGAAAAGTATATTTGAAAGTTGAAAGTGTTATCTATTTTTTTTTCTTTTTTCTCTTTTATTTGATTTGTCCTTATTAAATGCAGGAATACTTTCTCTAGCAATTTCAAACAATTTAATCTTCTCTCTAAATTCACACTTACTACCTTTTAAAACTCAGGAAACATAAGCTATTGTCAAATAATCTCATTAGTCTGTTCCCAAAATCTTTCACCAAAAAGGATAAAGTGCATTCTGACACTGAAAATAACAAATACTTGAGTTTAGGCTAAGGTGGTATATTATTCCAAAGAGTACAAATACTTTGCAAGAGGTAGAAAACCAAATTCAATATTTTGAATTTTACAGACAAAAAAAAAATGATGAAAATCCACCTGAAGAAACGGCTCCATCCAGGCCTCAATCTTTTCTCTATCTGGATGATAACAATAAACTATGTCACAGCATGACAGCACGCAGTGTAGGCCTTGGCCATGCTGACTTGAAGGAAAGTCCACAACTGAGACTTCACATGCTACTTTGAAATGGTACCCTCATGTTTTCAGTCTGCTCCTTTCAGCTCTCTACAGAGACCATAATCAAGTTCTAAAATTACCACAAAAATGGCCAGTAAGCCTATAAGACCCTTGTGCAATCTGGACCCAGGATGTGTTGCCTCTTTCCGTTTGCCACAACTAGCAACTATAAGAGCAGATATGAAAAGAAGATTAATCACATCTCTAACACAATACTCACCCCCACCATGTTCACCCAAGGCTGATCATCCACTGGTTCTTGAGTCAGTATTTATTCTGCACTTACTCATGGAAGCATGAAAGGTATCAAATCTTAGGCTGAAATAATATGCAACAGGATGTCCAAAAGATTTTTTTTCTGTCATTTGTGAGGAATCAGAAGAAGCCAGAGTCCTATTCCTTACCTGTACATAAAAAATCATTTTCAACAAAATCACCTTCAAATGGTCTAGAAGGCTCTTCATCATCTAATCAGCATCATCTCCGGCCCCATCTCCTAGGATACCTGCTATCCTCTCTCTGTTCCCATCACACTGGCCTTGTTCTTTCCTACCTCAAGGACTCTCTACATCTTGTTCCTTCTGCCTGGACTATCTGTCCCTCTACTCTGTAGCAGGATAATATATTTTAAAATATTCTATGATACTTTTCCTTATCTGTAGTTTAATTTTTTCTCTGTAGCTCTTCCTCTATCAAGACAGAAATAACTTTAGTACTTATTTTTATATGTAAGTGGAGGACAAATTCCATCTTGAGAAGTGGAAGGAAATGATTTAGGACTATCCCTGCCTGACAGGAAGATAAAAATGAAAAGATAACTCTGAGGGGAAGATAACCCTACATAAACCCTCCAAGGCAGCCCTGGAGTCAAATAAGGAGACTGGGGGGAGGGAGGAACAAGTTGTGATTGTAAAACTATGTAAATGGTTCAGCATAATTCTGGAGAAAGAATTATTGCATATGACAGTCTCTAAGACTGCATGCCTTTCAAAGGCACGTTGAGGTTGTCATGGGGCCATATTGAACATGGTGCCATGAGTAATGGATGTTTAACGCAGAGATGTTTAATGGCAAAATCAAGGATTTTTTTCTGTCATTGATAAACACAAGTCAAAATCAGCTAGAGAAAAGAATGTAAACCTATCTGGCATATGATTCATTATGTGTGAATTTCACACCAACTCTTACTGGTACCCCCATCTTAATTTCTTAAAAATGTATATGGAACATTAACTTAGACACTGGTCATTTTCAAAATCTAGACTTGGAACCAAGTTACCTTCAGAACACTGACATGACCCAATTTGAGAAATAATCAGAGATAGGTACAATCTATGTAAAGAAAGAAGGAAGAAAGGAAGGAAGAGAGGGAGGGAGAAATAAAAGAGGGAAGGAAGGAGGACAGAAAAGAATTAAAGGAGGAAGAAAGGAAAATAGGAAGATGGAAGGAAAGTGGAGAGAAGAAAGGAAGAGCGAATGGAAAAAGAAAGAAGGAAGGAACAGGAATCTTTTGGATTCTTGCTTCTGTAAGAACTGGATCTCTTTTCAGAGACAACTCATCCTTCAGCTCAGAGTTAACTGTCACTTTCCTGATCTAGTCTACTGGGTAAATGTCCCCAGTATATGGTCTCAAGGCACCATTGAAAGTTCTTCAATGCAATTAACTCAGTTCCAATTTCACACTTATTTGTGTTATTTCCTAAGTAACTCCTTGCTCCGTTTCTTTCAGGAAGAGACCAAAAGGGCTTGGGCTCAACATTTTAATGGCAGTCTAGACCAATATCTGAAATATGGTCAATATTTAATAACTATTCATTCAAAGAGCAAATGGTAGAATTAGTATTTTTTTCCTATTAATTTTAACCTCTTTTCCTCCCTCCCTAGCTTCTTGTACCTCCCCACCCCATCTACCCTAGTATGTTTTATTTAATTGCATTTTTCTCCTTCTACCCAATAATTCTTTCCTAACTATTCATTTATTTAAAAAGCCCATTTATAGTAGGTCTTTCTTGGTGGGTTTATAAAGTAGAATCTGAATGATCACTTTGTATTTTTCTAAATGTTTACCCAAAATTTGCTAGGAATTCATGTACAGTTTACAAATCTTCATTTGATAACAATTTAAAACAATTGAACAATCCAATTACAAATAAAAGAGAAAGACAGAAATTTTGAGAAGGAAGGTATCCCAACACCTAAAGAACTAATATGAGGAAGCTGCTAATAACCCCATTAATATCATTCCTCTACTTCGCTCAGCTAATATTTGACTATGCAGTACAAAGATTGAATTCCTCATTAGCATTTGCAACAATAATAGATCTTTGGCTGACACCTGCCATTGACATATAAGAGAAAGTAAATTGTGAAATTTCTGAATTATATCCTTAACAGGAAGGACGCGTCCTCTTCTTTACTTTCTTCCTGCTGCTTGAAATATAATCATGATGGTGAGCCATACTGGATGATGCAGACAATGGCAGAATCCTAGCAGAGCATCAAAATGCAAGGAGTAAATGAAAATAAGATATTGAAAAAATATCTGTACCCCATATTCATTGCAGCAATATTCATAATAGCCAACATATAGAAACAAACTAAATATCCATCAATGGATGATGGTTAAAAATCACACACATGACCAAAACACTATCATAGTAGGGTACCTAAATACCCCACTGTCAGACATAGACAGATCATCCAAACAAAAAATCAATAAGGAAATAATACCCTTAAATGACACATTAGACCAACTAGACAGAATTGACATTTACAGAGCCTTTCATCCCAAAATAGCTGCTTATACATTCTTCTCTAGTGCACATGGAACATTCTCAATGATTGACCACATCCTGGGACACAGAGATAGCCTCAACAAATATAAGAGGGTTGAAATCATAACAATGATATTCTCTGATCATGTGCTTTGAAACTAGATATCAACTGTAAATAGAAAGTGGAAATAACCACAAATACATGAAGATTAAACAACACACTACTGAAGAATAACAGGATCAGAGAATAAATAGAAAGAGAAATCAAGAGATACATAGAAATGAATGATAATGATAGTACAACATATCAAAACTTCGGGACATATCAAAAGTGGTCATAAGAGGAAAGTTTGCATCATTACAGGTCTACCTCCAAAACCAAGAATGAGCCCAAATAAACAACCTAATACTTCATTGTAAAAAAAAAAAAAAACTAGAAAAGAAAGTATAAATGAAGCCTAAAGCCAGCAGAAGGAAAGAAATCATCAAAATTAGAGCAGAAATAAGTGAAATTGAAAACAAAACAATACACAAAATAAATGCAACAAAGAGCTGGTTCTTTGAGAAGGTTAATGAAATTGACAAACTCCTGGCTAGACTCACTAGAGAAAAAAGAGAAAAGATACAAATAAACAAACTCAAGGATGAAAGAGGGGAAATTACAACAGACACTGCAGAAGTACAAAGGATCACACAAGAATACTATGAAAAAGTACATAACAACAAATTCAATAACCTAGAAGAAATGGACCAGTACTTAGAAAAATACAACCTTCTTAGAATGAATCAAGAAGATCTGGAAAATCTACATAGACTAATCAGCAGTATGGAAATTGAAACAATCATCAAAAACCTACCAAAAAGTAAAAGTCCAGGACCAGATGGCTTCACCAGTGAATTCTAACAAACATTCAAAGAAGATTTAACACCTAGTCTCCTCAAGCTCTTCCAAAAAATTGAAGAGGAGGCAATATTTCCCAACTCATTTAAGAGGCCAATATTACCTGATACCAAAACCTGGTAAAGGTAATACGCAAAAAAGAAAACTAGAAACCAATATCTCTCATGAACACAGATGCAAAAATCCTAAATAAGATAGTAGCTAACCTAATATAGCAACATGTTAAAAAGATTATACACCACAATCAAGTGGGCTTCATCCCAGAGGCACAGGGATGGTTCAACATATGCAAATCAATTAATGTGATACACCACATAAACAAATTAAAAAATAAGAATCATGTGATCATATCAATAAATTCAGAAAAAGCCTTTGACAAGATGCAGCATCCATTTATGATCAAAACACTTAAATTCAGTATAGGAGAAAAATACATTAATATAATAAAGGTCATATATGACAAGCCCTCAGCCAACATTATACTTAATGATGAAAAACTAAAAATCTTCCCTCTAAGATCAGAAACAAGGCAAGGCTGTCCACTATCGCCACTGTTATTCACTATATCATTGGAGGTCCCAGTGAGTGCAATCATGCAAGAGAAAGATATAAAAGGCATCCAAATAGGAAACGAAGAAGTCAAACTGTCACTATTTGCAGATGACATGATTCTATATAGAGAAAACCCTAAAGACTCCCCTAGAACACTACTAGAAATATAAGCAAATACAGTAAGGTTTCTGGATATAAAATCAACATTCAAAAATCCATAGCATTCCTGTACTCTAATAATGAAGCATCAGAAAAAGAAGTGGAAAAAAAAATTCCTTTTGCAATTGCCACAAAAGAATAAAATGCCTAGGAACAAATTTAAAGAAACAAGTGAAGGACTTATATAATGAAAAATATAAGATCCAATTAAAAGAAATCAAAGAAGATATAAAGAAACGGAAAGATATTCCATGTTCTTAGATTGGAAGAATCAACATAGTTAAAAGGACCATATTACCTAAAGCATTACAGATTTAATGCAATCCCCATCAAAATCCCATCAGCATTTTTTAAAGAAATAGAACAAAAAATCATCAGATTTGTATGGAAGAACAAAAGATCCTGAATTGCCAAAGCCATCCTGAGAAAAAAGAATGAGGCTGCAGGCATCACTCTGTCCGACTTCAAATTCTACTACAAAGCAACAGCAGCAAAACAGACACATGGATCAGTGAAACAGAATCGAGAGTCCAGATGTAAACTCATATTTATATAGGCAAGTAAATTTCAACAAAAAAGCCAAAACCATATAGTGGAGAAAGGAAAGCCTCAAAAAATGGTGCTGGGGAAACTGGAAGGTCACCTGCAAAAGAATGAAACTAGACTGTTGTCTATCACCACACACCAAAATTAACTCAAAATGTATTAAGGACCTGAATATAAGACTTGAAATAATAAAATACATAGAAGAAAACATAGGAACTAAACTCAAGGGCCTTGGACTTAAAGAAAATTTTATGAATTTGACCTCAAAAGCAAGAGAAGTAAAAGCAAAAATAAATGAATGGGACTACATCAAACTAAAAAGCTTCTGCTCAGCAAAAGAAATTGTCAACAAGGTAAAGAGACAAGCATTCGAATAGGAAAATATATTTGCAGGCAACGCCTCTGTTAAATATCCAGAATATACAAAGAATTCATACAACTCAATAACAACAAAAAAAAACAAATGATCCAATCAAAAAATGGGCAGAGGACCTGAACAGACATTTCTCCCTAAAGGACATACAAATGGCCAACAAATATTCAAAAAGATGTTCAACAGCACTAGCTATTAGAGAAATGCAAATTAAAATTACAATGAGATACCATCTCACACCTGTTAGAATAGTTATAATCAACAGGACAAGTAATAACAAATGCTGGAGAGAGAAATAGGAACACTCATAGACTGCTGGTGGCACTGAAAATTGGTATCGCCACTATGGAAAACAGTATGGAGGTCCCTCAAAAAACTAAAAATTGATCTACCATATGACCCAGCCATCTCTCTACTGCGTATTTACCTCAAAGACTTGAAAACTCATATCCAAAAAGACATTTGGACACCAATGTTCATGGCAGCATTATTTACGGTAGCCAAGACATGGAAGGAACCGAAGTGTCCTACGATAGATGATTGGCTAAAGAAGCTGTGGTACATACATACGATGGAATATTACTCAGCCATAAGAATAAACGAAATACTGCCTTTTGCAACAACTTGGATTGAACTTAAAATAATCATACTAAATGAAATAAGCCAGACAGAAAAAGATGAAAATCACATGATATCACTTATATGTGAGATATAAACCTAAAAGCAACAAATGAACAGGACAAACAAACAGAGACTCACGGACATGGACAATGATCTAGTGGTTACCAGAGGATAGGGGAGAGGAGAATGGGGGAAGATAGACAGGGGGAAAAATTTTAAATCATTTCTTCAATTAAAAAAAAAAGTCAAAGACAAAGGAAAAATTTCAAGAGTAGCATGAGAAAAGAAGTAAGTCACATATAAGGGAACTTCCATAAAACTATCAGTAGATTTTTTAACAGATACTTTTGGGATGACAGATCCAAAATAGTGAAAGAAAGTAACTGTCAATCAAGAATTCTATACCAGGCAAAGCTGTCCTTCAGAGACAAAGAAGAGATAAAGACTTCTGAAAAGATACAAAAGCTGAGGGAATTTATTACCACCAGATCTGCCTTAAAAGAATTGTAAAAGGAAGTTCCTCGAGTGAAAGTAAAAGAATGCTAATTAACATCATGAAAACAAAAAGAAAATTAATGTTAACTAAACCTATTGTGTTAATCATTTCACAATATGTAAATCAAACCATCATGATATATACCTTAAACTTATAAAGTGGTGTATGTCTATTATTTCTCAATGAAAGTAGAAAAAATTTAAAAATATATATCTGATTCAAGTACTAATTACATCACATGATAATCTTGTTTGATCTCTGTATCTTCCTAAGTCCAAATTTAATTGTCTTTAAATGAAATTTTTGTAATTATTAATTGCAATAGGTATATTAAAAGCTTACCACAGTAAATTCATAAATTTAGAGCTCAACAACAACAACAACAAATCATAACACACACACACAAAGGAAGATTATTCAGCCATGAGAAAGGAGGAACTCTTGCCATTTGCAACAACATGAATGAAACTTGAGGGCAGTATACTAAATAAATCAGACAGAGAAAGACAAATACTGTATGATTATCACATATATAGAATCTAAAAGAACTGAACTCATAGAAATAGTAAAAGGTGATTACTAGGGACTGGGAGGTGGGGAATTAGGGAGATGTTGGTCAAAGGGTACAAACTTGCAGTCGGAAGACGAATAAATTTTGACATCTAATGTCCACCATTTTGATTATAGTCAACAATACTATGTTATAAACTTCAAAATTGCTAAGAGACTAGATCATAAATGTTATCACCACAAAAAGGAAATCATTATGTGACAAGATAGAGGTGTTAGCTAACAGTATAGTGATAATCATCTTACAATATATAAATGTATCAAATTAATATGTTGTATATCTTAAGCTTATTCGATGTTATATGTCAATTATATCTCAATTTTTTTAAAAAGATGGAAGGAGTGTAGCTCTCTCAAACACAACCACTATTACAGCTGTGGACCACATACCTAAAAACTATTACATGTCTGAGAAAATGAACTTCTCAAATTTAACCACTATTTTTTGAGGTTCTGTTATCTGCAGGTGAACATGTATCTTAATCAACACAATAGTGTTGACCTTTGATTTACTTTTTCAACAAATATAAAGTTTAATCAACATCAGTAGGCTTCCATGGGAGAGTTGTATGTGTGAAATTTATCAGTCCTCGATGTTGCAATAGAAAAGGTGTAGGGATTGTAGGGACTTATATACCATGACTGAGCCTGGACTCACTGAAAGCACCTAGGTATTAGTCTATCATTTTATGACACAGAGAAACCATATCATTTGGGGGGTTCTATATTCTTTCCAGACATTATGTAATTCTTAAGAAGAAGAGAACAAGATAATTAAACAGTCCATGAACTGTCTACTTTCTCCAGGCAGTTGGTCATTTCTTTTCTTGATACTGTTATTATTACTATTATTACTATTGATGAAGATATAAAGTTCTTTTTAAGTTTATAATGTTTAAAATGTTAAAACTATGCACTTTCCATTATATTATCATCATTATTTAACAGGTTTTTAAAATTGAGATTCAAAAAATTTAAATAATATGTAAGCTTATACTTAAAGTTTTAAATGTGTTCATAACACAAGACTCTTTGATCCTGGTTCCTGGATCCTAGGTTTTCCTTATTCCAAAGAGAATCTTAAAATCTTTTTAAATATATTTTAAGCAATTTGTATGAGCTTCAATTTAGCATGAACATTTTCTTTCCTTATTAGTAGTCATTTATGGATATGCTTTTTACATTTATTGAACACTATTTTTTATTGTATGTTTATCAGGGTGCTTGCTACACATATATATTCTACATACTTAAGTAACTTAAATTTTTCCTGTTCTTGACCTCTTCTGACCTCTAGAACTTTCTAAGCTTAAGAGTAATGGGGGGCAACACAAAGGAAATGGTAGATATAATTATCTATATTGAAAGTATAAAATGTATTTCATTTACTAGCAACATATAATAAGCAAGTGGAAAAATGATAAAAGTCCTTATTTTAATATTTACATTAAAATATTTGCATTAAAATAGCAGGAAACACGACAATATCCATAATAGACAAATAGCTCATAAAATCAATTTTAAAAACCAAGACCCTGGAGGATAAGTGGGCAAAAGAATGAACAGATGCCTTGTAAAACAGGACATCAGTTTGTGAAAAAAATATTTACTCAACATAGTAGGAACTTCTGGTTCCTGCCCATATGGCAACTTAACATGGGGCTTCTGGCTTCCTCTGTAAAATTAATCCTTGAATAGCTATAGAAGTGAGAGGGGAAAATGTATTTCAGAAACTAACCTTTCCACAGCGATACTAAAGCTGATTTAAATGACGTGTTGAGGGGGGTAGTTGTCTGAAACTTGGGACAGAGGACAGCTAGAGGAGCAGTGAGAGGATATATTAGAATAAAACTTTATCGACATTGCATTGGGCTCATAAAACTTTGTCAACACTGTGTTGGCCTCTCCTCTGTGTGTTTGGGACAATCACTTCCTATGCCTTCATCATAAAAGTCAATAGCAACTTTTCAGATGCCAGTGCAGATGTTCCATATTATCAAGAGACCGCAAAAGCCCCATTTGGAGGTGAGTAGTCTGTATAAACAAGTGCACATTGAGCAGCTTACCCCAGGGACAGCTGCTCCCCTCTCTGTCCAATCCTCCAGGGCTGGTGAGCTGCAATCTAGGGTGACAGCCTCCTACTGTTTTTATCTTTAAGGCTTTATAAGAAGCAGAAGAAATGACATGCAGGAGGCAAATTGGAGTCATCAAGACATGGTCTGTTGTGCCTCAGGCTCTTTGTACTAGGGTTCATACCCTCCACCCTCCCTAAGTTCACGAGACTAGCAAACACTGAAAGCCAGACTTCAACTCATCCTCAAATCACGTTACTTAGAGTAGCTCATGCCCCAAGGGACAATGAGTTTGGAGTATTTTAATTTTAAACTAAAATATTTTAAATCCAAGACATAGTTTAACATAAATATTTCCAAATGCATAGCTGATAAATGATTTTTTGTATAACCACATCTGAAAAAGGTAGCAATAATTTCTTAATTCACTTAATACTCAGTTTATATTAAAATATCCCCAATTGTCTCAGTAAATATCATTTTTACAGTTGGTATGTTTAAATAGAAACCAAACTGCATTTGGTTGTCATGTTTGTTAAATCTCATTTAATTACTAACAAGCTTCCAGCATGCCCCCTCCCATTTCTTGCATCATTTATTTGGACAGAAACCAGGTTTTTGACCTATAGTTGTCCAGCATTCTTGATTTAACTGACTGATGATCCATGATTTGTTTTATTTCTTTCTCTCACCCCTATATTTCCTATAAACCAATAGTTACTTGAATGGAGTCAGGTTCAATTTCCTTTTGTCAAGAATGTGTCATAGTTTATACTGTTTCCTCCTCATTGTATTGTATCCGAGGCCCATACCATCTGGTTGCCCATGTTTATGTTATTAAAATAAATCAGGTGTTGTAGGCCCGATAGAGTTCTCCTCAATACTTCTTTTAGCCATTTTAACATCCATTGATGAGGGCTTACTAGATTCATATCCAGTTCAGATATCCTTTAGAAACATGTTGGAGGGTAGACTGTAGCAGGTGTGTGAAAATTTTTAGTAGAAAATCATTTATGTTAATCAAATTACACTTATTATAGCTGTATAACTTCCCCTTTCTATATTGCCCAAGATTAGAGAGAAAAGCATTAGATAAAATATTAAGTGTAACTTAATAAATATGATAAAAATTTTATTTAATAATAATATGTTAGCAAAATAAATGAGTTTAGAGAAGTAGAGAGAGAAGTATCTAAAATATTGAGAAAAATTAAAAAGCAACCCTTAAGTCAGAGAGGAAACAATAAACAGAATAGGATTTTTGATGTGGGGCTGCTTTGAACAGCTGAGTCTCAAAATCTAGGCTCCTGGTTTTCATTTCATATGTCAAATAATGCCCTTTGAGGGTGGAATGTGGTATAAAAACCTTAAGCAAACCAACCAAGTGAGATCTCTTTGCAAGACTTGTTTGCCTCCTCGCCTCTCAGAATCAATCTTTAATTTTTTCTAACTGCTGCATCCTTTCAGCCAAGGATTAAGACACACACATGCATGCACGCACGCACACACACACACACACACACACACACACACACACACAAACACCCCTTGCCTTTCCTCCACCCCTCTATTTTTATTATCTTTCTCTATAAAATGAGAAGTGAGAGTGAGGGATATTGTAGGGCTTAGGAATGTTTTAAAGAAGGCTTAATCTTCCCAGGTAGTATAAAGGCAAGGTATCATTTACAAAGGAAATTTTATTCCCTACTTGAGATTGTTTATAAATTTTGAAGTTCTAACCCACCTTGAGAAGACACAGAATATCTATCTTTAAGTCAAGAATATGAGCCACCCAAGAAATTCATACAGTTTTGCTCATAAGTATGTATCCTATTATAGTTTGGGGCGTTTTCGTTGTTTTGCTTGTTTTGTTTTGTCTGTGATTTAGTTTGGTTTGGTGTGATATTGTGGTTTCATTTGATTATTTTTAATAAAAGAAGTGTTATTCTTTATCCTGGGAATGGTCATTTAAGGAGTTCACAGACTTATACAAATTTAGAGTAAACATACACACCCACTGTTCTGAATGAGTGTGCAGTTGAAAAATGTTGCTACCTGCAACTCTTGAACTCAGAAATTATTGATAAGGCAAAATTGGGTCAATTTGTGGCACTCAAGGATCTTTTAGAATAAAAAGCATTTAAAACCTAATTCCTAGTCTCTAAGATTTGAAATTGAAGAAATTTTTTCAAGGTCTGTTAGATACCCCTGACCACAGTCTGGTATCAGGATATGGTTACAGGACCTTGAAAATAATATGACCATCTAGGCTGGCTAGACATTTTCACACTAAGAGTACAAGGGCAGTGCATTTCTGAACAGTGCATTTCTAATGCTGAAAGAATTTTAGAGTCCAACCAGCCTGGTGGGGTGATTGGGAACAATGATGGAAAATGGCTGAGCCATTTTCATTTCAGGTAATCTAAAGAGCTGGGATCTTAGAAGGCCTCGTTTGCAGACCCTTTAACAGAGCTTAGTACTTGTTCTAAATCTTCCAGCATCACATGTAAAACCTGTCATGATACAGATGGACTAACTTCACAAACTTATCCTCTGTTACCCCTTTCTCACACTTTATGCACCAGCAATTTGGAACAGCTGACAGCATGTCAAGCACACCATGCTGTTGGCCTCAGCTACAGTGGACAAGTGTCATGGGACTGTATAAACTCAACATTAACAGTGACACCATGATTAAGTGAGTTCCCAGGTTCCTTGGACAACCTGGCAAAGAAGAGCGGGCCTCTGATGGAAACATTGGACATCTTTCCAGAATGAAATTTGGGGTTCACCAAAGTATTTGTGATGATAAGAGATATGACTGTATTTATACTGTAAGTTTGAGAAGCAGGCCATCTTGCTAATAAACATAATGTAGACTATTCAGGAGTCTTCAGTGTTATTCCTTGGACACACTGAGACTCTCCTTGACTGTAACTGTTGGCTTCGACAGTTACTGGGACATGAATCCTATATACAATCACATAATTTATAGATCACACACCAGCTGATTCAAATGAGTCAATTTTAGTAAAGACTTGAAATGTGCCAGACACAGTAAGTCCTATGTAAGTATTTGCTACATTTGTTTTCTCATGGCATTATGGATTTGAAGAAAACTGCCTGTGATGCTCAACTGAGTTTTTGATATATTTTAAAATAGAAAGGCATAAAACAAAATAGTCATTGAAGCAGACCAATTGTGCTCTGCTTTGCATGTACTGGTTAATATTTTTACTATAGCTATAAGTGAAATTGAGTGTGAAATATATCTGATACATCTGTGCCACTTAAAAAATTTTATTCCATGAATTATTTTATAATGGGCATTGAAATAAGTACAAAAGGTTTTTTAGTGATTACCTAGGCTGCTTATGCTTTTAAAATGCATTAAAAATGTGTGGGAGGAATAAGAGGCTAGTTTCTTAGAAATTTTAAATAACTTACACTGGAAAGATAAAATCACCTCTGGACTATTGCATATATGGACCACCTGTGAGTGTCTTAAATGTATATAGTATATCTGGTACAAGATGAGAGGTTTCATAATTTACTGAAGTCCTAAAATGTCATAGACGGACTTAGTTTTTAAATATATTAACAGAAGATAATTATTTCTCAACATTTTCTGAATGTTTGATAATCCATGAATTTAATAAGGCCTGGTCTAGATGTTCTGAAATGCTACTTCAATCCAAGAAAAGAAAATAGCTCTGGGGTTTTAGAGATTCCTTTAGTCAGACACAAGAACCAACTCAATTAAAAATGTTTTTACTTTTATTAACTAAAAATATTTTTATTATCTTGTCTTCTATACGAATTTGTAAGATTGATCTTACAACTTAAATCCACACACAAAGGGATGATTGATATCTAAATAATAATTCATAAGCTATATGTGAGAACAAAGAAAATTTCCTATTAATATAAAATTAAATTTATCTTCCTTCCCAGAAGATATGAATTTTGACCAAGGAGAAAAATGTCATGAAAATCAACAAACAAGTCTTAATATTCTATAAATGGAGGTGTGGTAGGTGCTTTCTCTCCTGCATAAACTGCTGTGGAGTCCCTTATTGGTCTCTGCCTTTATTTTTGTCCCTTTACAAACCTCGTGGACACCAGGTGAAATTTCTAAATAATAACCTAATCGTGTTTCTTTTCTGCTTCTAATTCTTTATCAGATTCCAATCACCTAGAGATCAGATTCCAAATCCTCCAGCATCACATGTAAAACCTGTCATGATACAGATGGGCTAACTTCACAAACTTATCTTCTGCTACCCCTTTTTCACACTTTATGCACCAGCAATTTGGAACAGCTGACAGCATGTCAAGCACACCATGCTGTTTCCAGGTCCATGCCATCAGGCATCTCTTATAATTTACACATGATGCTGCCTCTCCTGGAATGCCCATCTTCTCAAGCTCCTGCCCCAAACTACCCACATACACACACCTGAGTTCTGTTTGGATAAATCTTATTCCAATTTCAAAACCCAGTTCAAAACCTACCTCCTTCCAAAAGGCTTTACTGTCACCTGCCTTCTGGCAACTCAGAAGAGAAATAATCATTCCCTACTCTGTGCAATCGCTGTTATCTTCTACATGCATTTATTATTGCTGTTTTTCACTTGGGGTTAAGAATATTCTGTCTCCTCAATTAGATTATGAGTGTCCTGCAGGCCTAGCCTGTGCTTGATTTGTATTCAATTCTAGGACCTAGCACAGGAGCACAAGGAAGGCACTCCAATAGTGTCTGCTTGACTGGCTGGATTCAAAGCTACCTTTAAAGAATATTTTGTTGCTTTTGTTTCCTTCAAAGTCACCATAGAACTCTGAGACCTCAGCAGGCCCTGTTGTTCTGTGTGAAAAGGCCTTTATCAATACTGAGTCATTTAACAAAGAAGCGCTTTCTGAAAGTATTAGAACCATCTTCATTTATTTAAATTTCCAGAAACCTACAGTAGCACGCCTAACAGCAGCATTTGAGCAAATTACACAGCCTATTTCTATTTCTGAATTTTCAAAATTTCTAAGGGAAGATGCAAAGAGAGAAATAAAAAAGCTTCATCGAATAAAGGTTAATAGCCTGCTTTAAAACACTAAGAAACTCTGTTCTATGGGGCAAGAAAAAAAATCACATTAAAACAAAATATTTTTATCAATAGAATTTCTAAGATACTATCCTCCTCAAAGTGATAACATATGGCAAATTATGACCCACCAAATTCAGAGAAGCAACATTATGTCTGAACAAATACAAATTAGATCAGTGCAAAGCAGTGTACCTTTTTCATGGAAAATTAACAAGGTAAAATCACCCAGGCTCCTGGGTGCTGAATCACTTGCTGCCTGATGGAGGACTGCTCCTGGAGAGGAGCACTAAACCATCTCAATGCCCCGGCCAACCGTGAGCCGATATATCAGGATTTAAAAAGCCATGACAGAGGTCATCAATAACCAATAATCAGGTGTTTATATATGTGCTGAAGACTGCATGAGGCCTGGTGAATGATACCCAAGTGATATAAAACCTAATCCCGGCCTTGAATGAGTTTGTAGTCCAGAATAAGAAGGCTTAAACAAGGAAAATACAAATAACATGCAAACGATGTGATTTCCAAACAGAATGCAAGGAAATAAAAGATTCGGTTCCTGATTGGTTCATTCCACAATATTCATTGAGTTTGACTGTATGCCTAATACTTGGCCTCACAGTGATACAGACAATGGGAACAATGAGATTTCAAAGGAGAGATATCGCTATAGGTTAAACTGTTGTTGGAAAACTCCAAGGAGAGATTTGAACGGGGTATTCAGACTTAGGTAATATTTAGATTTGCAGAGAAAAGGGTAATGGCCCAGAGGTGGGAAAACAGGTATGAATCAAAAACAAAAACAAAAACAAAAACAAAAACAAAACAAAACAAAACAAAAACTTTACCAGGTTATATTTTTAATTCTTATTCAAATTCTAAAATGAATTGTGGTTTGATGTGTTTCAAACCCTGAAGTCATACGTATACACACAACGGAACTCGCCTTTCCTTTCTGCTTAACACTAGTTCCTTGATATTACTGAGTTTTCTCTATGATTCTATGGCTCTTTAACAACAGAAAAGGGATAGAAGAAATCTTTCCTAAATTAAGAGAAGTCTAAAATAACAGTTGTGCTCATGGAGTATGTGAAAAGAGAGATGCACACAGCTAAATAATCTGGTTTGAATATTTACTTGCTGAAAATGTTAAATATCCCTTGTAGCTAGTAGGCTGATTTAATAAATACATTCAACATCTCAATAAATAGAATCTATTTCTACTTGCTTCTTGGATATTGCTTTTATCCAACTTCCCCGAAGCTCTCCAAAGACATGGAGCTCAATTTTCCACAGTTTTAAGGAGGTAATTTGGGCAGTTAA
Source organism: Eidolon dupreanum (assembly GCA_028627145.1). Taxonomy (NCBI): domain Eukaryota; kingdom Metazoa; phylum Chordata; class Mammalia; order Chiroptera; family Pteropodidae; genus Eidolon; species Eidolon dupreanum. The sequence continues at coordinate 29,152,966 of CM053514.1, forward strand.
GGAGGCATGTTAATTCTTTCAGACCACAGAGACCCATTTACTGAATATATAGCAAAAAAACAAAAGAGATACAAAATTCCCCCAAGTCCCAAAGATGAGTTAGCATTCTTCCATGGGCCTGTGGGGAGCATCGAGCTCTCTGCAGCATGTTGATTAGCAAAGAGGAAGTAGAAGTTTACACAATGGTTTTACCTAACTCAACAAGAATATCTACCAATGACTGACACTTATATTCAGAAATGAATTATTTCTTCACTATTTAAATATTATGTTAAAAATAAACTTCCCACTATGACTTTTACTGTAGCTACCAATTAAAAACATCAACAAAAAAAATGAATCAACACAACAACCTCAATGATAAATTGTACCTAAGTTTAGAAATACCAGATATTTCGTTAATTGCATTGTTCCTACACTTAGATTTTTATTTCCCTTTGATTAAATATTAGGTAGTTTGCAAATATAATAACCTGCCCCAGAAGTCTCCTATAGACATATCAAGGATTTGAGATTCACTGAATTCTGCCCTTGATCCTAGAGTATAATTTAGGCTTGAGAAAACAGAGCCAGACAAGTATCCATTGAGAGAATAAAAAATTAAGATCTTCTTCTCCAGCTGGATTTGTGCATAATAACTCTTGCTAAAGCCAGGGCAGATTTGCATCATAACAAGAAGATCATGTCCTCCCACTACTTTCTGGGAACAGAAGCAACATTATCATTTATATTTCATTTGAGCCCCCTACTGCTGCCTTGTCATGTCTACTTTACAATCTCAAATGATTAGGAAATAATTATTAAGACTTTAATTCACTTAATTGGTTCAAAGATTTACAAGCATCAGTGAAATTGCATGTAACTAGGGAGAATAAGGCAAGAATGTAGGGAAAATGATGGGCTTGCATCTACTTTTTGTGGTTCATAATTCCATAGGATTTGGTTTTCAAAAATCACATTTACCATCTTAGAATCAAACTGTCCCATTTTGGAAAATGTAATTTTATCAAAATAACCAGCAATAAGACTCATAGTCTATTTCTATAAAGATGTTTAAAAGGAATCTACAAATTAGGCTTATCTAGTGTATCATTTCAGGTAAAATGAGCAAAACATAATTCAATCCAGGTATCTCAATAGAAGGAATTTAGTAGTATGAGTAACTACTTACAGAGGTGTTGGAAGAGTTGAAAACAAGGAAAGTTAAGGCAGCCAGAAAATAATAACAGTGTGAAGTTGCTACCATTTTAGGGCAAGTGAGCAAAGGCAGCAGATGGTGTTATCAGATGCAAGGATAGAAGGCCTCCACATGCAAGCAGGAACCAGGCAGAAGTGACTCGGAGGAAGTGGCTTCCTGATTGGATCTAGAACCATGAATGAGATGTATTACTGTCTTTAACACCACTAGAAGCGCCATCATCTTCCCCTTAAATCCTGCTTGCCAAGTCCTGGCAATCTCTCCCTCTGGCCAAATCTAATTAGAAGCCAGTGGGAAAGGGAGCCTGGGCAATGTGGTTTACTGAGATCAGGCCCGCTGTGAAATAGAGCAGTGTTGAGAAAGAAAGGAGAATAGACATGAGAGTAAACAGGCAAATGTTTGGCACAGTTTATCCTGTTTGCTCTTAAGCATCAATCTTCACCCTCTACCCATATTTAAGTTTCATACAACAAGGACTACTTGTATCTGCCTCTCATGATGCTACTATCTTTCATACAAACTAAGATAACCTCACCTCCTGCAAAAAGGGAGAGAATGTCTCATCATTGTTAATTTCTCACCTAACTCAGTCAAAATCCTACTGGAGTGTTCTGAAACCTAAAAACTACTTGTAAAATTAAGGAGAACACTTCTCATGTGAAATAGTAGAAGAATGGAAAGGGGAAAAACAGAAGTAAGTGGTTAATACTGCCAATGTCCTTCAATCGAAGACCATCAGGTTGGGTTAATTACTAGTTGCACTGAAAGAGAACACATGCCATAGGGAACGGAGAGATGCTCAGGTAAAAGGGTATTAAAAAGAATCTGTTACAGGATTTGAGCTTTAGCTGGATGATATCAGGAGGGTCCTAGGAGGTGGGGGATGAACTCTAAGCAGAAAGGAAGGGCCAATTCTATGATCAGGTATCTCAATAAATCTTCTTTATAAGAAAGGCAAACTAGGTTGAGGATAAATCTGTAATTGAAAAAGAAGCAGTAATTACTTTTACTATCTGGGAGAAGGGGATGTTTTGTTGTTTGTGGCTGGCTCAGTGACCTTGCTTTTGTCTCATTTTATTTTGGTCTCAGAGTAACCTTGTCTGATATTAATGTTCTGTGAGATTTTTTATACCCAACAGGAAAACAATTTAGTTTAGTTGTGAGTATCAGACCAGTTACCAGAGGATAGAAGCTGCTTTTTTTCCTTTCTCAACACACACACACACACACACACACACACACACACACACACACACACACACACATAGATATAGATATAGATATATAAAAATGTATATATAGATAATATATTATATACAGATATATAGAGATATATATATATAAAGATGCATATCTTTTCTGTTCTTCCTTCTAGTAACTGATCATGAGTGATAGTTAATATTTTAACACATCCTTCTTCTATCACTCATTCCATCTTCCCTTTGCCCTTAGCCAATGACTTGACAGTAGTGAGTCTCTACCTGGTAGAATGACCTATAGATTCTTTTCTAAGGAGGCTCAGCCTTTGATGGTTCAGCCTTTATTGGATTTACCTAGTATCCTATTAACTCTTACTACTCTATATGAAAGTATTAAGTGCCCAGTGAACCCTCTGTGTCCCAGACATCTCCATTGTAAAAGAAATCCAACTTTCCCCTGTCAATTGGAAAGAGTCATCTCAACAAGGTTAGTAAACTTCTATTTATCTACTGGTTCAGTGGCATGAGGGGCCCCCCCAAATGGTCAGGTGGTAATCCCAACCTTATTTCAACTCAAGAAAACCATATTTTTGGCACCTCCATAATCCCCAGTGGAAGCCTTCTTCACTGGTAATAAAAACCTCTGAAATATCTAAAACCAACATTGTGGGAATGAAAGCAATAGTCATGAGAAACCAGTGTTGTGGGAAAGGAAGGGAATTATTAGATATAATAGTGAGAGGAGCCACTCCTGCTCCCTTGGATTTGGCTATGGGAAAAAGAACACTATATATTAGCTACCAATTCAAAGCATATATGGCATCCTGTAGGACAGCATCACCAACTCACAGGGTATCATATCCTAGCTGGAGTTATACTGAACTTTCAGTAGGTCATTCCATGGTTCTATGAAATCAACTTATTCTGGGTAATGGGGTAAATATATGATTAGAGGACTCCGTGGCACATTGGCTCACCTGAGCTATGAAGTGATTTTCTTAGTCAATACACTATTATATGGGATAACATTATGCTGAATAAGCCATTCCATTAGTCCACCAATGATGTGCTATCAGAATCATTTTTCACAGAGAAGCTGGGCAAAGTGTATAAGGAACTCTGAACTATTTTTGCAATTTTTGTAAGTCTAAAATTAATTCAGAATTAAAAGTTTAAAAAGAGAGAACCCTAGGTAGAAGAAGAGTTGTTTCTGCTGACAAGGAGGCTCAGAAGGAATCTAATGATTTGACATTTAGCAGATACAGGGAGAAATATATTAATCAAAATTTCATACCTTCTCTATATTCAGAATAAATAATTATGGAATGCACTAATGTAATAGCATTTTAACTTACTTGAAATTGTCTTAAATTGATGGATTTTTCCATCAAGTCTATTCAAAATATGTTTAAAATGCTTTGCGGTGTTTTTTTTTTTCTTTTATTTTCAGGACAACAAAATATTTCCATCTTTTATACAGGTTTTGTCCTATGTGCAAGATTTTCTTAAATTTTTGAGACAAAGTTCTTTTTTGAGCTGAGCATGTATTTTTCAAAAAGAGTTTAAAATTTAAATACCAAAACAAACCCACTCATTTTAAATGAATAGTAATGTTCATATTCTGAATTTCAGTTAATTGCTTGTCTGCTTGTTCTCTGGTTGGTGGTCTGCCCTATTGCTTCAACTCAAAACTTGAATCTGCTCTACCCATTGAAAAATGCTCAATGGGTAAAAAACGGTATATAGGACCTGTGCTGTGTTGTGCTTTTATTTTCACACAAAGGCATCATCTCCTATAGCAGCAGAAGAGAGTTTTTATTTTTGTTCAGCTATTAAATAAATTGTACTTAGACACTTGAGTTAATTGGCTCCATATTTCCAATTAATCCTAGTGACATTTTAGCATCTTCAATTGACTGTTACCTGGAACAGCACACCCAACTGACCTACTCCTTAATCTTGCATTAGCATAACAAAGAATATAATTATGAGACCTACACAGTCTAGTCCCTGACATCATTTTCCCTATTTTTAAAAAATAATGCAGAATTCAACTGTTCATTTGAGGTTTCTTGGCAATTTAATTCTTAAGTCACAGAAGGACAAATTGGTAAGTGATGAGGAAGGTATGACAGGAACACCAAAAAGATCAAATGATGAAGCACCTGGCAAACAATGCTAAATGCATTGAGGAGTTTAGACTTGAACTTGATGCATTGAAGAACCAAGAAATGACACCAGGGAGAGTGGTGTCAACAGATTTGCATTTTCAAAATGTATTTGGATTACAAACTCCTTTTTCAATATGCAAATATACCTAAGAGTTTAAGTCTTTGTCATTCAAACTTGCTGTGAGTTATTTTGATCACCTAATGAGAGGTCAGCTGAAAAAAAAACTTAGTTTTGAGCAGGTAAAAATGAACAGTGCCCAAAATATTTTGTCTAGAGGCTACTGTCTACGGTATGTCACTCTTGCAAATTGTTTCATCACCTTCAGCAAATGCTGTTGAGCTGTATATATATGTTGACATAAGAAACGTCCAGACCTGTAGAAAATTGTAATGAGTTTATCTGAGCCAAACTGATGACAACTTCTGGGAAGCAAAATCTCAATGGATTAAGAAAATGCTCCAGAGAATAGTAGTTTTGCAGCTTATTTTATACAACAAAATCAAAGGAGGAGACATAAGGAGGGTTCATTGGTGGTAGATTAAGGGGATGGAAGAAAACAAGGCAGGGAAATCTCTGAAATTGGATAAAAAGTAAAACAGACGGATACATACTTCTTTAACATTGGTGGGTACAAGAGAGTTAATAATTAACATTTACAACACATAGAGATAGTATACTGCAGGGGTTGGGGATTGGGAGAGGGGAAGTTTGGGAAAACAAGTTAACCAGGAGGGGTTCTTTGGTCTCCTGCTCTGGTTTATTGGGCAGTGCCCCGAGGGGTCTGGAAAAAAAGGGATTACTATGACATTCCAAGGGTATGTCATCTTAGATGCAAAAACACAATAGATGGGCTCATTTAAGGTAATGACAGACTTTTGTCAAGAAATCAAAAGGCCTAGCATGTGACTATCCACCATGACTTGCTTTTAGTTAGAAATTTTTATGTTCAGGTCAGACCATCCTATGTGGTTACTTTCAGTCTTTGAGTTTGTAGGGACTGCCATGCTCGCCTTCCCTGAGCTTGTCAAGTTTAGTATGGGCCTTTTTTCATCCACATATCTAAGAATTTAATGCCACTATGCACAATTTTGCCCCAGGATATGGTCCTAAAACAACTCTGTAGGCTCCATTTTTAAAAATTAAATGAATCATGGAATTAGACTGATTGGAATGTGATTCATCAAAAAGTATTATGAGTGAGGGGGCCTTTTCACACAAGCTGGCGCAGAACAATACCTAATCTAACCTACTCACAACACCGCTAAAAATGTACACCTATCCCTGACCAAAAACTACAAAATACACTACCAGTGTGCTTTTAAAAGCAACATTTCAAAGAACAAAGCAAGGACTTATCTATAACTTGAATTGTCTTTTCAGTTATTTTGCTGATCTTTAAGAACTTGTAATTTACATTTTTAAAATGTTTTTTCTTATTTACTTTCTATACATCATTTCCTGAAAAAGCAAAATGTTTCTGTGATATCTTTAAAAGCAGCTCCAGTTTTGAATTGGTAATTTGTGCATCTAGATTATGCTCAGGAAAGCATGAATCATATAGATCCCATTATGTGATTATGCAAATGAACACTAAATATACAATTATAAGCGTATATGGGCAGTGAAATTTAATTAATTATTATGACTTAGCTCACTTGCCAAAAGTAGTTTTATCAACTAACAGTCCACAGATGTGTTTCCTCTCTTGATTCGTTTACAGTCTAATACCATGTAGAAATGATAAATAATTGTAACAACAGATGATAAAAACAGATGGAATAAACATAATTGAACCCAAGATGATTTACATAGGTTTGAATTGAACAGTCTGTGTATTTAAGACAGTCTTAAATGCTTTATTTTTGTATTGTGGCTACTTAGGAAGAACTTCACAAACACACACACAAAGTCATTCAAACCAGCCAAGGGCATTTTAAAAAAATGCACATATAAAGGCTCATAAAAAGCTTTTTAAATTGATGAGCAACCACTAATTATGTTTGAAGGTATAAATATTAATAGAAAAAAGTGATAAAAAATCAGACATAGTAACCTAGAGATTATAAAAATTATCAAATAAACATTAATGCTAAGTGAAGTGAACATCTGACAAATTACTAGGTATAAATGAAAATCTCAGCCACTTATAGATTACATTGTTCCCTGGAGGGCTGCACTCTAAACTTAAATAATTGATGATCTCTCTAGAGAAGAATGCTAAAACCATCAGAATCACTTCATTTCATTCCAAAATAGTATTTATGTGTGTGTACATGCTTATGCATCACCAAGTCTTTTAATGGGCATACACTTGACTTGACATACTGGCTTATTACACACATTTGTTTGAAATTCCATTAAATAAAATTGCTATTACATTAAAAATTCAGTATTTGGTGCATCAATTTTCTCTGCCATCCAACAGGTAAAGAAAACTTGTTTTTGTTTGTAAAAAAAATATTTACATATATATAACAGGAATAGGATAGCATATGAACTGATTACCAGAAAATAACTGCTCACGAAAAGCCTTCCTTCTCCCTATTTATATCACATGGTATTCCTGGCAGAATCTTCCTTTCACAGGATTATAAATGTGTAGACTTCAAACTACCTTCTCTCTTGTTGAACAATTATTTTAACTATAATTCATATCTCAGGTGTTATCTTCAACCTTAACCCCTTACTTATATTTTGATGTACATGGTGCTAAAAGAAAGAGCCTAAAATCATGTGAACAGAAAAAGAGCATTTTCTGAAATTGAGTTATTTTATAGTCAAATAAGCAATTTTTAAAAAGGGTTAGAATAGATATTTCTATTTAAGGGTTCATTCTGCTATAATGCACCAAAGGATTTTTTATTCCTAGCTTGCCTTTGGGACTCAGAGATATATGAGGACTTCAAGTTGAGAAGGCCAAATAAATGTATGTGATCGGAGGTCAGCAAGACTGGCCAATATTGCAATGCCAGAAGTGGGCCTCTTAAGCTACACCACTTAGGAAAGAAATGACTAGTTGGAAGACTAGTCAGCTGCAAAAAAATTAATATATAATATAATTAAAAGAAGCAGGACTGAAGTGTATGAGAAGCAACCACTTGGCTGTCAACATATTGTTTGTTTTATTTTGACATTTACAAAAAATTATAAAGTTGAGCAGGTAGAGTGAAATAGTCTCACTAGAAAAGAAATGATATTTGATATTTATACAATGAAATCGCATATTATCGTTTGGCCACAGTCATCATTTGTATTGAGATAAGTATAGTGGGTTATTTTTATTTCTAATTACCCTGAAATAAAAAGATATAATGGAGTGTGGAAAATAGATGCTACATCTCTCCCCAGCCCCACACCCCAGGCCATATTCACTGCCCTTGTAGTTCCTTCCTTCACCACTTTATATTCTTTTCAATGCCAACAAGAAGCTTCTTCAATGGTTAAAGTAAAAAAGAACGGTTGTGATGAATCAGATATAAAAACTAGCTAACTTAAAACCTCGTGAACAACTTAAAACTTGGTCATTTTTATGTAGTATATTTAATCTATGTTCTTGGAAAACATCCATTTGTTGACTTATCTTTCCTTGAGCAACCACTAGAAAGTCTTAAAATCTTGGTAAAATTTTTTAAGAATTACAATACTTTTCTATATTATGTACTATTAAGCCACTGTTTTGGTAACAATAACAATTTTGTGCCTTCATAGATAAAAAATATTTTTATAATAGCAAGTCAATAGTAAAGTTTTACTTCTAAGAATTGAAGTAAAGTTTTATTTCTAATAATTTTGATACCCATAGTGAACTTAGTAAATTACATTTGATGGTGATATCACACCACCTGTGTGCCAGCCAGAGACCTCAAACCAGTGGTCTGTATGACTGAATTGACTGTTTTGAACAGGCTCATCACAGTCACATTCTGTCTACAGTGTCAACTGTGCCTGCATTTGTAGTAACAATTGTCATCCCCACTTGACCATCATAAATAAATGTGTTCAAAATGGTTTCAGTGTCAACCATGGAAAATATTACCTTGCAAATTCCCTGTTCATAGGTATATTTCCAAACATTATAATGAAGTAAATGAATTATCTCCATGTATCACAAAATCCTGGTTTTGTCTTCATCATAGAAATTTAAACATTGTTGTAGCACTTCTCCAAACTCTGATTCAAAAAGTTGGTTGCTGTGCCAGGCTCCACAGCCAAGCAATCAGACTACAGATTATGTTGCATATGCAGCTTCTTTGGGATTCCAGTGATTTAAAAGCTTTGTTAAACTGTTTTGATTTGTTGCTGTTTTACTTTTCAGTTCTTTAGAATTTTTGTTGATTTCTGTTCAGAAAAAATTGCTGTTGTGTCAGATATCTTGGCTCTACATCTTCTGTGATTTGATATGCTAGTTTTTCTTGCTCATATGAGCCCTTCCAATTACCAGCATTTTGAGATTTTTTTTAAACCCTACAGAAGACTAAAAGAGATTCAACTCATTCACAGTCAGAGATGTCTAGATAACTGTATTTCCCTGCTGAGCTTCAAATGAGGTATTGCATTCTGAACTACTTGGTCTGTGATACCTTGAAGGAAGCTGGGGACATGATTCTATAAACCTATTTTCTATTTCAGTTGGATACATGTCCATTGGCTGATCCTTCACCTTTAACTCAGCCATAAATAAACAGTCCTACCTCTTCAAAATCAGTGATGTAACTTGTGTTTATTGTATGCTAACAGGAGGTACCTTTCTGGGTCTGCGCTGAGTGTTTAACATGCCTTCTTTCATGATCTGGCCACTGACCATCTTCAGAATTCACTTCTCTACACTTTCCTGCTACATTATACTCCAAACCTCTCTGGCCACTTTTCCTCCCTTTAACAAAGGACGCTCATTCCTGCTTTAGAGCCCTTGAAGTCATTATTCCTGGAAATCTTTGCTCCAAAATCTTCCCGATTTATGTCTTCTTACCATTTAAGTCTCAGATGCAATGTCAGTGGTGCCTTACCTGATTTCTCATTCAGAATTAGTATCCCCACCTCCATGCACCTATCAAACAAATAAAGGAGTTTCCAGAAATGGTAAGGAGTTCCCAACAGAAGGTAAGAATGACTACCAGCTTAAGCTGGTAATATGCCATTCATTTGTAAGGTCAAAGCTCCCATTAGGGACCTCGTTTTGAAATGCAAAGACTTCAGAATATGGTAGCAAACCCCTGTTGGGTTGTATTTTCAGGCTCTCTTCTGTAGGAAATTCCCCACTTTACCCCAGCCAATAGGGAATGTTCCTAAAGCCAAGTGTTCATTATATTATGTTATTTTTTCCTAACTAGGCCAGTCAGGCTTTTTCTTACAGGAATTTAAAATTCTGATCTAAAAGACCCAAAAAGTGGGAGCTTCAAATCTTGCTCAGATAAATAGCAGAGCTCTAGATCTGTATAATACAGTGGCCACTAGTCACAGGTGGCTTTTTAAAATTAAATTTCAATTCAAATAATTAAAATAAAAAATTTAGTTCCTCATTGCATTAGTCACATTTCAAGTGCTCAATATTATAGAGCATTTCCATCATCACAGAAGATTCTATTAAACAGAGGTGCTTTAGAGCAGGGCTCAAAAAAAGATTTGCCCATAGGACAAATCTTTGTGTATGGTCCATGAGATAAGAATGGCTTTTTCATTTTTAAATGAAAAAATAAAAGAGGAAAAGGTGTGAAAATTATGTGAAATTCAAATTCTGGAGTCCACAAATAAACTTTTATTGGAACACTACTATGTTTCATTTATGAATATAAATGGCTGTCTTCATGCTACAATGGCAGATTTGAGTATTTGTGACAGAGATCGCATGACCGGAAAAATCTAATATATTTACTATCTTGCCCTTTACAGAAAAAAATTTGCTCTAGAAGGTGGTGCTAAAGTCTTCTTCCCCGATACGAACGGACAGATGCTAGAGCATCATATTTTACTGTGCTTACCGAAGTGCACCCAGGCCCACCACTGCCAAAAGAAGAATGGTTAAAAAATAGAGCTGTAACATTTCTCTAATCTAAACAAGGGGCTCCTAGATCTCCTCTGTGAGAGTTCTGCTAAATTCCCTTTAAGTGAGCACAGCGCCAACTCTCCCTATAGTTGCACAGCCAAAACTATAGGCCAAAGCTCATGGCATAATTAGTCCTCGAACCAGGTATAAATGCAATCCAAGTAGAAATTATGCAATAGCATCCTCAGTGAACTGTAAACTCCTCACTATACTGAAAGGAGGAACATTGATAGTGTGAAAGTGTTTCTTGAAAAGATTTCATTACGTAAGGGTAATTGACACAAGTCAAGAAATGACCAGGGTCACCTACACTGTAGAAGTTATATACTTCACAGGAAATTTCCATAAATTGACAGAAAAAAATGGATCCCAGGCAGAACCATACCAGAGATAAAAATAGAATTCCTGAAATGGGTAGAGAAATGAAAGTGTTTAGGGGCTGAGAAGAGAAGCTGTGCTTCAAGGAAATTCTGGTTCATTTGTTATGACAAGTAATTTTTGGCTCAGGACTCTCATAAAGATGTAAGAGATTCTTCTCTCCAGTAAAGAGTCTGACAAATCATGTTGCATTGGCAAGAGATGCCAAGTCATCACTTTGCCTCTAGTTCTAATACAATAACTATGGGAAAGTGGATGAGAGTACCAGCAGATGACCTGAGTTTGAATCCAGTCCCCACCACCTATTAGCAACCTCATTTTTCTCAATTGTAAAATGAGATACTCACTTATAAATTTGTTTAATGAATTCAAAATACTGCATTCAAAACCACTGAGAGTGGCAAGAACAGTAAACACCGATACTGATTTAGAAGATACTGCTAATGGCCTGAACGTGCCAATCACTGCCAGGTTCTTTCCAGATTCCTGAGAACAACACTCAGTACCTAGTTCCAAACAACGAATCATGATCTGTTTAGACCAATTTTGACAACCCTTTTTCCCCCTTTCCCAGATTCCCTTGTGGTAGAGGCTTGTCAGTTATAGCCAATGAGGTCTTAGTAATTATAGCCAGTGAGGCCTTAGGAGAAAGTTCCTGGATATGGGGGAGGATGAGGGTGGAGATAGTTCTAAAAAAGCTTTTTTTTCCCCCCCAAATGGAAGGAAATGGACAAAGAAGTAACAAAGATGAGGAAAAGACCACAAGAATTCCGTTAACACCCCTAAGCCACTGAACCAATACTCTAAATATCTTGTGTAGTAAGAGTAATAAACTTCTACCTATTAGGCATAATTTAATTTTACCCATTTCTAAAAATGGATTAGATATAATAAAGTCTTAAAATCAACTTTTGCTAATTTACACTTCAGAGATTTATTGGTTTTACTTCTCTTATTTCTGAATTTTTTACAAAACATATCCAAATTATACTGATGAAAAAATTATTTTTAATATCCCTAGAAATGAGTTAGTTGACTATGAGAATAGGAAAAGAAAGACTTGGAAGGTGTCAACCAAAATTTTCTTCCCTCATAATTACCTCCTGGAGAATGTATTTAAGCCCTGCTTCTTTCCTACCTGTTAGAAATCCACGATGCCATGGAGAGGTAGTCAGGCTACCATAAGCAGCCATACTTTCCTCTGATTGTGAGCCATCTAATGCTACAGAGAGATAGACACAAGGACAATAAAAAGTTGCTAACACTTTTTTGTGTGCTTACTATATGCCAGGGACCGTTCCAAGAGTGTTACTCATACTAACTCATTTACTATAAATCCCCACTGATATCTGTACTTTTAGTAACCCCATTTTATAAATGGAGAAACTGAGCCACAGAGAAATTAAGTAAACTTGCTTAAGGTCACACAGCTAGAAAGTGATGGAACTAGGATTCAAACTCAAACTGAGTCTGCAAATTTAATTACTATGAGCAAGTACCTCTCTGAGATGGCAATAAACCTGAAGTTCAGTAGGATAAGGAGTTGGACTTGACCTGATAAATTAATCTGGCAGGCTTTTGAAAAACCCAGTCTTATATTTTGCCAAGTCATCTATTTATCAAGGTATCTAGTTTATGAGGAAATAGGTCAGTCGATTTAGAAACACTAAAGAGTACGCTCTAAAGGAGGAGCGGGTTCTCAGCAAAGAGGGCTGTAACATCGCAGAAGTTGGAAGGCCTGTATTATACTGGGGCCTTGATGAGTGGTTACAAAGGCATTCTCAGTTGACTGGCACATGAGGTCATTTTGACTGACATTTGGTTGCTATATAACACTGCCTAGCAATGCCATGTGCTTACCCAGAATTCAGTCTGTTATAATTAGATTCATGAACTTCTGGGAACAAACATGGTATAATGATGGTTTAATGAGGCCGAAGTTGTGGGCAGTTTAGGGTAGTACCTTCTGCACAAGCATCTGTGGCCTGATTAAACCAGCTATAGGTTATAGCCCTCCAGTCCTTTGTCTCCTGGATGCAGGAAGGATTCTTTAACTACCAATGGAGTGTTATTGGGGTGATCTCTGGGTTGGGCCTCCATTCTTTTGTTTCCCTGTCACTCATGATTGACTAGCTACCTAAAAATTCCAAAGATAAGAAGAACAAATGTTCAGTAATTAGATGTTTGCCCTGCCCTCTGGAAAGGTCATGAAAAGTTTTTTCTGGTAATAACTCTTATCACAAAGGCTCCAATTTAAATTCTTTAAGGAAGAGGTAACAGTTTCTCTTGGGCCCACAGGGTCTAGATCGCTTTAAGCTCTAAATGATCCACTTATCAAAGTAACACATGTTGGAGAGGCCTGTTTTGAGCCTTCTTTAACATTTTAGCATTCCTCATGGAGCCCAGATTCATGTTTGCTTGCAAACTCATTCATTCAAGATAGGAATTATTTAGTTCTTACAATATAACAAGCACTGTGTAATATCATATTAGCAAAGCAAGAGATGTGCTCCATATCTTTCTTAGTTCTTTCTAGTGGTTTTACGTGTGGCAACTAACTTTTACATTGGTACATTAATGTATTTTATATGTTCCTGTACAGGTGAAATAGAACCATGAATTGTCTGATAATCAAAATGGTGGCAGAGGCAGCCCTTCCAAGAGGGCCTACTTGGAAAGTAATTAGCATTTGAATTAAGAAATGATTGATGACTATGGACAATAAAGTGTTCAAGACAGGGTTTCCAAAAGGGGAAGCCTGACTTTTAAAGCTTTTGATAAGTGTCTGAAGAATTCACACCATTGACCTACTATTTCTTCCTCTAAAACACCGTTTCCTTCCTTTATTCCATGCTATCCCCCAGATTGCCTATTGCCCTCAAGGACACACACAGACCCTCAACAAAGACTATTACAATTCACCCTAATCCCTTTCCACAAAACCATAAATTCAGGCAATTAAAAACCATTTTCTCCCCAAATACAGATACACACAACAAGTTTGCTGAACTAACATCATCACTAAATTGTCTGTTTGACCAGTGATAATTGTTCTAAAGAAACCTGTCTGCATGTATTTTATTGATCACCTTTAAGAAACCTGTTGACTTCAACTACTTTTTAAAGAATAGAAACAGGTTTTGCTATCCCAAAGCATAAGAAGCCACACTAGTACTATTTCAGGGGAAACACACACACACACACACACACACACACACAACATACAAAAATCAACTGCCTCCTTTGAGAGAGTAAGAGAGACTATCCTAATTTACATTAATAAACCAGATTTTAAAACAGACAAATTCATACCCCTGGTCTTTGTTTGACACTAAGAAAAGCAACGAAGTCTAGGCCCACGAAGAGCATGCTCAGTTCTCCATTCTGGAAGAATGACACTGAAGGAGATGGAGAGACAACGTGCTGCAGGTTAGAACACAACTTTACTTTCAATTTGATGTGTGTGTGTGTGTGTGTGTGTGTGTGTGTGTGTGTGTGTGTTTCCTTCATTGTGGCTCTGTGACCATTACTTGGTCAAAAAGCCTTATGATTGGGTGTCATTTCCTAACAACATAATTTAAAATATTTTTCATACTAACTTAGTGTAAGTCTCCAACTCTCATAGAAGTGAAGGGAGCAATTCAAGAAGAAAACTACAGGTGGGTACATTGTTCACCTCTAGATTTGCAACAATTGCTTTGTGTTCAGATTTTCAACCCCTTTGGCAGCGCCACTTGCCAGAAACCCTTAATAGAGCTAAAGAGAAACAAAACTGTCAGCTGCAATAGCAGGCCACAACAGATAAATAATATATTTCCAAATTAATTCAATAAGAACATTTGGCCATGTCTGCTAGAGTTATCTTACTATACAATTTTCAGGCTAATAATGAAGACTGAGTTCTTAATTATAAGATTTACATTCCCCCATTCCATCATGAAAGCTCATACAGAAGCTGTTTTCCCCTTCATTAAAATAAGAATTTAAATGTATGATGGAGGAAGAATGCGTTGACAAACCAAATGCTTAACTAGTATTTGTTACGAACTAAAGGTCCTCTTAAAGTTACCAAAAGCTATCAGTTATAAAATTCAGCTCCTGGTCTCACAATTCTAGAGTTCCCTTTCTTGCACTACAGTCAGGAAAGAACATGTGGTGCACTTTTCCAAATATGAAGAAATCCATATTAAGTCATCATCACTTGACATACACATGAGTCATTTTTTTAAAGTGCAGATATTAATTTGAGCTAAACTCAAGTGTAAGAGATTTGCAGATGTAAGAGGACAGACTAAGAACAGGGATACAACCCCAGACTCCAGAATACAATGGCTCTAACAGATTCATAGCTAGAGAGAATTCAGAGTGCTAGCCTCAAAAGCTCTTTGAGGCAACAGACCAAGCAAAAGCATAAATCTCCACTTACAAGTGCTGACTCACTGGAGGACAAGCTGCAGCTTTATACATATGTGTAAGATAGACCAGTTATGGTAGACTAAAGCATTTAGTTGGCTACTGCCAGTATTTAGAACAATACAAGAGGAGAGAAGACACATATTATTCCTGGCAATAAAATTTCTTTGGATCAGAGAACTGGAGAGAGGCCACTATAAAGAAGGTTCTTGTGGGTAGAAGTTGGAGTTTGTTAAAGAGCTTGATTTCAAACATTAGCTACTTACCAAAGGAAAAGGTTGAGTAAAGAGCAATAATTCATATTTTTTAAAATCACTGAAAAAGATTAAAAATAATGTATCAGAATCACCTGGAGTGCTTGTTAAGCACAAATGCTGGGCCCCATTCTAATTACTAGGTCCAAGTTGAGGCTCCAGAGTATAAATGTCTAACAAGTTCCCAGGTGATGCTGAAGCCGCTGGTCTGGGGACCACACTCTGAGAACCACTGATCTACATTAATCTCAGCATTATTGACATTTGGGGCCAGATAATTCTTGTTGTGAGGGGCTATCTTGTGTGTTGTAGGATGTTTAGCAGCATCTGTGGCCTTTACTCATTAGATGCTATTGCCACCTCCCTCACACGTAACAACCAAAATGTCTCCAGACATTACCAAATGTCCTATGGGGGTGGAGAGGAAATTACCCATTGTGAACCACAGATCTAGACAGATAGCAAAAGAATACCTTTTCATCTCTGAATGTAAGCATTTCTAATTTTTTTTAAGTGAAGACTTTTACCGTAGTTTTATTCTTATTTTTTATGAAAATCTATTTGGTAACTTAAAATATTCCTCACTTATTTAAAGGTCAAGTGGGAGGACAAAGGCAAATTTTTAGACTAAGAAAATAAGATTCATGTCTCTGTTATGATTTATTAGGCTACAGAAGACATAAAGCAACTTTCTGCTACCTATTTTATGATATATAGTCCCCCTAAATCTCAGATACTTGGATTTGATTGAGATGTATTCCTTAATGCACTTTCAAATTCAAATACTTTACCCATTTCCCTAGAGTAATCACTACAGAGTTAATTCTCAAGTCACCTAAAACCAGAAAAGTCATGCTGAACACAAGCATAACAAAAGAGAAAGAATTAACTTACCTGTAAAAAAAATTCCAGAGTGAAATAATAATTATCAAAGACAGGTGAAATGCCTAGGAGGGAGGTGAGGCATATTGACACTAAAAGCAAATAATAGGCAGTAGTTCACATACAAATTTTATTTAAAAAGTAAATAGAGTGAATTTAAGTCACACTCTATTTTGGATCAGAGACACTACTGAACACATAAAAGACTCCAACCAACTGCCCTCAAGAAATGCAATGTGTAAATATTTTTTCTTTAGGAATAACATAAATGTTAATTTAATATTAATTTAACTCTAAAAATTAAAAATATTACTGGCAAAAAAAAAGGGGGGGCCATGCAAGACGTTCTGCCAATCTTTCTCTCCTTTCAAGCACAAACTTCTGATTTTGTTTGGTGGAAAGAACTAATAAGGGTTATCATGACATTAGAATCTTAATGTACAAATTATGCTAAAGGTAACGTTAAAGTAAGAATTCCACTACTAGTTCAATATCTTCCCAACATCTTTTTTTTTTACTTTCAAGTAATCTTATTTCATAATTTGCTGTATTTTCTAGTATTTATTTAGTCTGTTTAGTGTCAAGGAGAACCACACACAGATAGGCCTTATAAGATTAAACAGCAAACATATCAAGCCAAGCTTTTAACAAGACACCTACAGCCCTGAGATATGACTCCAAACTACAATTTGGTGACCTTTTAAAGAGGAGAACTTAGAAGAGAGATTTAATTTTGTTTTCTACATGTACAGATTGACCACAAAGGTCTTTGTCAGAACCTTGAGGAAGAATAAGAGGAAAGCTGATCAACAAACAAATGGGACTTCCATTTTTGGGGGACAGAAAATCAAAACTTATTCACATTTATGGTGCAAAATAGTGATTATCAGTGTAGAAAGTGGAGATAAGGGTGCAAAGGTAGTAGAAACTGTACTTTGTGTTAGTGTGTGCCTTTTCAAACATAAAAACATATTTTATATATGCTATACAATTGAATTATTTGTAAAGACCTCATTTGTTTAAAAAAAATTATAAACAAGCCTTTTATCAGATGTACCTGGACCTAAGTGGATCCTAGCAGCTACCAAGTCGCTATATTTTTCCCCAGGAAGAAAAGACTGTCTGTTTTAGCATCTATTTGCAATACTAGTTACTCTATAGACAAAGAAGGCATATGGTAGCCATAGAATTGACCTCCAAATTACATATGTATCACATCCAACAAGTCCAGTACAGAATATTGCTTTAATTCTTTTTGATCTTTGAATATGTTCCACAGAATGACTGTTCCAAGGGGTGTTAGTATGTGTTAGGTAAAAATAAATAAAATAAAATAAATTAGAGTTCTATTTTCAAAAGGAATTAACCACTGGATTAAACAAATTTAAAGATATTTCTTTGCTACACAAGTTTTCAGACCTTTAATATCTTAATGCTCTTTTTGACCCTGCAATAGAGATATATACTTTGTATAAATTCCCCAAATCATTTTATCATAAACCTCTATTTGTAAAAAAATGAACCATCTGGGGAGAGCACACATCTGCAAACTATAGTTTGGAAGACATAGTAGAATATATCTTTAATTACATTTTATATTTCAATGCCATTGTCACTTCAGGATAAAAATGATGACAGTGCACATAGCATTCAATAAATATTACCCCATATCCCTCTTCTTTTGTCCACCTAGGGTTTCATCTCTGGGTTTATCCTGATACTCTTGGGTATATGAGATAAATGCTGAAGAGAGTGCAAATTTTGTCTGTGTAAGGTTTTCCAGATTGAACCCCAAGTTTTTAACTGCTCTAGTCAATCACTTTTTTCTTAAAGCTGGGGGTATCACACCAAAATTATTTAATTGAGTTGAAAAATGTTCTTTACAGTATTTTCCACATAACTGACTTTTTCAGCCAACTGATTTGCATATAATACAACACTGTTAATTTATACTAATGACTGAGAGAACACTGAAGATTACAAATTTAAGAATGAGCAAGTACTGTAAATGAAAGCATGAAATTAGAAGTGATTAGAGCTGTCTCATCACAGAAGGGACTTGATTAGCTCATGCTTAATACTTACAGTACTTATAATACACCATCATTTACTTTGCAATAAAACTTTCATGATGTGACATTTTACTATTTTCCTAAAAGAAAGATGGACAAAGCTGACAGAGAGATGTTAAAGTTTTCCTGATGGACCCATTTATTAAGCATTTACTACACTATGTTCCTGCCCTGTGCAAAGTACCTTTAAGCACAATTTTGATGGCTTTTTCTACTACTATAAGACTAATAGATTTTCAATGAACATGGAAAGCACTGAAAATACAAAGAATAAAATAGAAAAAAACATCAATAATACTATCACCTAGAGATGACCACTGCTAACATTTGCTATGTTTACTTTCAATATTCCTACACATCTGTATGAAGAAAATGTAAGGTATATAAATATGTTGCGTAACTGAGATCATATTATACTTTCAATTTTGTCTTTTTCACTTAGTTGTTGATGAGGACTTTACAAATTATATACATAACTTAATTATTGTTATATATTTAAAGCATATCTTAAAGTCATCATTTATGCCAGCCCAGTTAATATTTAGAAATCATTAGTTGTTCAATTCCAATTACTTGAAAATAAATTAAAATCATTCCAATAGTCTAAACTGGTTTTGCATCATTAGAAGTGTAGCATTTGTATATTTTTCTAAAAAGCTGAAAATAACTCAGTTTGGAAGATCAGGCAAACTCAATTCAAACCTGATATTACTCACACTTGCTACTGAAGTGTTAACTTCCTAGTGTGAGCAGAAGCAACTTCAAGGAAATAGGAACAAGCACTAGCTCAATCTATATTTAGCCTTCTAATGAAATTGAGCTTCCTCAGTCGTTAAATTGCATTATAATTCCACAGTCAATTTCAGCCCACTTCAATTCAGGGGAACTTCGATTAGAAGTTCTAGAAAAATAATTCTTATTCTCATTGTTACTATTTCTATTTCACAGATGAATTAATTGCAGCACTAAATGGGTAGGTGATTTTTATAGGACTACATAGGAATTAAATTTCTTATATCATTCCTAAGGTTTTGCTGTTTTGTTTTTTTTGTTTTCTTATCCTGGATCTCTTACACACTTTCTCAAATGAAGACTGAAGTTGCACCTGAAAGAAGTACACATGGTTCAGTCATTCTTAGCCGAAGCTATGGCTATCACACAAGAATAACTAGCACCAATAAATATGTTTAACAGCTTTAAGCTGACCATGCATTTGCACAACTCCCCTAAAAACTTCCTAACAGCATCTTCTGAAGTGTACCTAACAATTTCATAGAAAGTTCCTCAGAAATTTTTCAGTAGTTTAGATAGAAATATTTTACCATAAAAGCATATTAACGTTTAATAGTTCTGGAATGCACAAGTCCCATCTCTCCTGTGTTCAGTTCTACAAAACACCTAATGCCTATTCACAGTAGGTTCTCAATAAATATTCACAGCCACATATTCTGGGAGGAAACTTAAATGGCTAGTGAGTCCTTCTTATCTCCAGAACTGATGACTCGTAGTCTTTTCATTGATAATCCCTGGAAAGCTGCTACAGTCTTGTGATTTCTACTGTAAATCTGAGGCATTCAGAATAATATAAGAGAAGCAGAAGTCCTTTGTTCTATTTCTTCTAGTTCATAAATTAATCTCTTTAATGTGTATTCATATATTGAGGCAAATTAAATTCCTTTTAAATACCCAGGAAATCATATGAATTCTTTCCCAGAAAGAGAAAATTCACCCTTAGTAGACCTGCCCTATCCTTGCTCTGGGCTGGCAGCTTTACATGTACTATCTCATTTGAGCCTCAAAATGACTTATGGTGGGGGAAAAAGAAGCAAGGAGGTGTTAAGTACAGGATCAGACCTGATTCTACATCTATTTTTTTTTAAATCTACATCTACCTTACTTCATTTTATTTCCACCACAACATGAACTATTTAACAATCATTGCATAACCCAAAATATTTCCAATGCACAGTATATATGCATTGTGGCCATGAGGTCCAAGGAGACGGTCACAAAAGGACTCAGATGGTTTTCTTGCTCTCCAATAAATATATTCTAGAACTTGTGTCACCTTACAAGAATACAAGGTCTAGATAAAGTCTAGAGCTTTTCTCCTTATAAGTTAATATACTAGATAAGGTGCAAAGCATGTGGGATACTTTTGTAAAATCTTAGAAAGAATTTTGTGGTTCTCCAAATGAAATCCATACTGGGCCATGACACCCCAAATGTCCCCCAACAAATATACTTACTCTCTCTCCAAAAAGAATCATCTCAGCCCAGGAATAAATAACCACAAGTCCCAAAATACCCCAGTGTCACCCCTATATACGTGCATCCCTAGAGAAGCAGGGTTTATAAAATCATTTTTCATTCAATAAATGTATTTTGAGCAACTACTTTTTGCATGGTACAATTTTAGGCACTCAGGATACATCAGAGGACAAAACAAAAGAAGATTCCTGCCCTCAGGGAGCTTACATTCTGGTAGGAAGGAGATCAGAAACCACAGATATAATAAATAAGCAAATTATACATTGTGTATAAGGAGGTGATAGGATAGAAAAATATCAGGAATGTGGAGGTGGCACAGTCAGGCAATTTAAATAGGACTGTCAAATTAGACCCCACTGAGAAGTGAATATGTTAGCAAAGACTTAAAGGAAGTGAATTGGTTAGCCATGTATACATCTGGAGGAAGAAAGTTCCCAAGAGATATACAAAAGCCCTGCTTGACATGTTTGAAGAAGCAAGGATGCCTGTATTGCCACAGTAGAGTAGACATGAGGTAGAGTTAGGATAGAGAGATGGGATCAGACTGTGAAGGGATTTATAGGACAGTGTAAGGACTGGGTTTTATCACAAGTGGGATCTATCACTGTATTTTGATAAAAGAAATGACATAACATAACACACCAAAAAAGCTCACTCTGAGAGCCATGTGTAACCAGTAAAACAGTGGCGGGGTAATCAAAGAAATAAAGGCATTAGCAGGAAGTCCACTTTACAAGGTCATTATAGTAATTAAGGTGGAAGGTGATGGCGCCTGGCACCAGTGGGAGTAGTAAAGGTGATGAGAAGTGGTCAGATTCCAGAGATATACTGCAGAAAA
The DNA here is from genome assembly GCA_028627145.1 of Eidolon dupreanum. Lineage (NCBI taxonomy): Eukaryota > Metazoa > Chordata > Mammalia > Chiroptera > Pteropodidae > Eidolon > Eidolon dupreanum. The sequence goes on from CM053514.1 coordinate 29,174,686, forward strand.
ACTAACAATATTTTCTGACAAACTATATATGCAGTATGAGAGAAAGAAAAGTGAAAGATGACTCTTCTGGTCTGGGAGTGAACAAATGAAAACATGAATTGGCTATCACCTAAAATGAGGAAAAAAGAGTTTTAAAGAGGTGAACCAGAAGCTCAGTTTTAGATATGTTAAATTTGAAATATCTAGTAGACATCTAAGCAGAAAACAATTAAGCAGTCAAAATATCATTTTATAGTTAGTAAGAGAGGTCTGATAGGATGACATAAATTTGGGAGTTATTTTTTGTTTGTTCATTTAAGCTATAATATTGCATGAGATCACAGATGGAGCGAACGCAGACAGAGGAGGCATCCAAGGACTCTGACTGGCCATGTCAATATAAAGAAGTATGGAAGATGAAGAGGAACTGTTAGATGGTTAGGCAGACAAGAGTGAAGGCGGAACAAAGGAATGAAGGCCCCTCCCAAAGACCTCCCTTAGGACCTCCCTAAATTCTGGATAACTGCATGCTCAGTAGGCAAAGTGTTATATAACAGCCAAAGGTCAATCAAAATGACCTCAGATGCTAATCATCTAGTACCACCCTTGTAACCTCCCATCATGGCCCTAATATAATACAGACCTCCCTCTTTCCACAAAGTTACATACAGCCCTCTTTGCTGTAACTCCGCCCTCCTTTGGGGCATACTTTAATTATACATTTATTTCCAAGTGGCTACAGCCCTCTTTAGTATAGCCCAATTCTCTCTTGAAACATACTTCGATAAATCTTACTTATTCTAAATCTTGCTGATCTGTAACTCTTTATTGCATCAGCAAAGAGAACTGAGGATCGCTCAGATTACCAGAGTGGCAGCGGATTTTACATCACCTCAATGGTAAAAGAATCAACAAAGCATCTGAGAAGGAACAGCCCTGATACAGAAAAACAAACAAACAAAAACAAACAACAACAAAAACAGACAACATGGTGTCTTGGAAGCTAGCAGAAGAAAGTTTATTAAAAAAAAAAGAGAGAGATTGATGCATCTATTGCTGCATAATTAAGATGAGAACTAAAAATTGACCACTGTATTTAGCAATATGGAAGACAGGTGATCCAGAAAAGAGCAATTTGGAAACAATAATGGAGATAAAAGCAATACTGAAAAGAAGTGAGAGGAGAGAAATTGGAAACTGAGTTTTAGACAACTCTGTTTTAATGAGTTTTGCTGTAAAGAAATGGCAATGGCAGTAGAGGAAGTGAAGTCCAATATTTGTTTTTTGCTTTTTTGTTTTTGGCATGGTTAAGAGTTGCCATGTTTAAATGCTAGTGGCAATGTCCCAATAAGTCAGTAAAAGAAAACCTAATAATGTCAAAGAGAATTTCTGGAGGAATGTCCTTTAATAGATGAGAGAAGATGAGACCTGGTGGCTCAGATAGGGGTACAGACATTCTCCTACAGTCACGGTTAGGATGGCAAAGTATGTAGATACAAACGCTGGAAGGCTTTAAAAGTAGATGTCATAAAAGGCTGTCTATGGCAATCCTCTTCCAATATTCCAATTTTCTCGGTGAAAATTAAAGTGAGTATAAAGGTATTGAAGCTAGGAGAAAACAAAAAATAAATAAATAAAACAGCTATCAAGTAGAGAAGGGTGAATGGATTAATTAAGTTTAGCATGATTGTCAGTGGGCGTTCAGAGCCCGATTGAGGTTCAAGGTTATAAATTTAAAGAGAGACTCATCATAAGCCATATAAGTGCTAATCTGGAGAAGTTAAGAGATTTGGATTTAACCAGTTGTCATTTGGGAATGAGTCTGATGAAAGGGATGTGACAAAGGTAGATTATAGTTACTGAGCATAGAGGTTAAGCCCGACATGGGGACAGTAATAGTGGCAGGTCACTGGTTGATTAATTCCTCATCTTTGATAGAGTCTAAGAAGAAGAGCCAAGTTGGCATGTGTTACATTCCTGAACAGTTACTAGTGACCCTATACATTCAGGATTCTGGACCAAAACACTGAAGACTTGGACAGAGCCAACACATGTCTCTGAATTTCATCTATTGTGTGACTTTGCTCACATCACATTATCTCTATGCATCTTTTTTCTTTCCATATGCAATTTAGAGATAATACTTTCCTCATATGACTCTGAAAACTTCATGAAAATATGAGTAAAAACTAAAAATCCTTGAGGAAAAACATGATCATTATTATAAATTAAATTAAAATGCTTTTATATTCACATTGTTTGCAAAAGTATGTTTTCCACGTGGTTTATACAAAATACATTTATCTGTACTAGCTATATAAATAAATCTTACTATTGACACCAATTGTTTCAACTGCCTTTCTTTTTAAATTCTCTTCATTTTTGCCAATGTAACATCTTGCTGATGTTGAGATGCCAAGGATTAAATGCAGGATTTAGAACAGACATACTAGTTTCCTGGAGATTTATTATATTATAAAAACAAAAAAGGGATCTACTATGTGATGGACTGTACACATTTAATACTCAATTTAATCTTCGGAACAATGTTATGGGTTTGTTAGTATTGTCAGCCTCATTTTTACAATGAGAAAACAGCTCAGTGAAATTATGTAATTTGTATGAAGACACATAGATTATAACTGATGAGCCCATAATTCCAAATTATTTACCGTAATACATAATTCCAAATTATTTACTGTTACATGTCATTCTATTTCAACAGAACTCTAAATGTATGAAGTAGATTAAAGTATATGTGGTTCTACTTTACAAAGAGTGTTCCCAAAATGTAGGAACTGAGAATTCTGAAGAACCTGTTACAATACTCAAAGAAGCTTAAGTTATGTCAGTCCCTCACCTGCCAGTGCCCCCCACACTCACACACAGAATAAATTCTGATAGCCTATTTCTGTCCTCATTTATGCCACCTAAAACTGCACCACAGAGGAAGTGGGTTTCCTACAAATGAGAGAAAAAGAAGTTTGCAGAAAGAAATATTTTAAAGTTCTTATTACCAGCAATATGGGAAACTACAGGATTATTTGGTGGTAAGATCACATCAGGAAAGTAAATGTATGTTTGAGTAAAGTCTATAATCTTACCAGAGCTTAGCACTGAGTGCTAAGTAAAAATCTGTTCAATGGCTGGATGTACTTACTGGTCATATCAGTGAAAAGATGAGTGGAAACACAGGTTCAAAGTGTATGAGTGATTTAGAATGCTTTTATAAGCTGAATTCCATTTTGATTTTGTTTTCATTGTTGTTTCTAAAGGATGTTTTATGTCCTTGATTTAAAGGCTCTGCATCATAGACAAACTAGTAAGTAGGGGGGAAAATGTCACACTCAGGGCCAGCAAGTTTCCCAAATAGCTACACCCAAAACGTGAAGTATTTTTAGTTTCTAAAAATCTAGCTGAATTAAGCTAAATTAGTGATAGGGTAGTTCACCTAGTATTTCACAGTAATTTACAAGCATTTTAATAGTGTATCTAATTCTTGAAAACCAAAACTCTTTTCCTAAAACAATGAGCTTCCATACCAAAAGTATTCATATATCGTTCATATACTAATCAATTCCTAAACATTTTGCCCTAGAAATAATAGCATTATTTCTTCATAACCAAGTGCATTGAAAGTAGATTCTATCTGAATGAAGCAGAAAACCTAACAAAGAATGGAACCACAGCTAGCATATAAAAATCATAATTTTATTATAGTTCCTGTCTACACCAAGAGAATATGTTTTTCTTTTATTATAGAAGTTACCTAGAGCAAATTATCCCACAGTTCTCTGAAAGAGGAAGGGGATGGGGCAAGTGGTTTGGAATGCTTAGCTGCCCCTACATGTAGACAATTATCTGCCATCCCCCAGTCCAGAGAGTGCTCACCTCTCCTAAAATATCATGTGGTCTGATTGTGTCGGCAAATTCACACTTGTGTTGCTCACATCTACCAAACAGGCCGTTTTACCCAGTCAGCCTGGGAAAAGAGAGCCCTGCTTCAAGCCCAACCTCATCATTACAATTATCAAACCTTTAGAAAATTTCCAGGGGGAAATAAATGCTCTTCTTGGTTCAATTAGGCAGCTCCTCATCCTTATCACCTGCAAGGGTGCTTCTCTCCAGATGTTGCGCTCTGAGCAGAGAAGTACCTTTTCAGCACATCCATGAATTAAATCAGCACATCAGTGCAGGCAGCCCAGGGAGCCATGAGGCACTGCTTCACCATCTTCATCATATTCTCTCCCAAATATATCCCTAGTGAGGCTTTAGTGCCCCACAAAATTGCTACTGCAGTCAGTGTGTGGTGCAAATGAAAGCCCTATCATTAAAGAGAAGGACTTTCTCATTTCTTACCAGTTCCTCTGCATTTGAGACCCATTCTAAGTGGGATTCTACTGTCTTGAGGGAAAAGTGTTGCTTTAGGAACACCAAAGGCTGTTTTCTGGTTCCAGTGGCAAATCTCATTTCATCCTAGGTTTAACCACAAAATTGGCTCACATGCTCTAGGCAAAGCATCCCGGAGGAGTACGTGTTCTTTTGTAACTTCTGTGTTCCTTTCCATGTAACAACACAAGTGGTTCATTCTTAGGATCTGCAGCCAATGTACAGTTGAGTATACAGTACAGAATGATGAAGTCTGGGGATGGAACAAAACCCCAGCCTTCTCTCATTATTCCAGTCATTCATGAATTAAAGGTTTCCTGCGGTGCTTTGTTGATTGGTACGAGATGCTGTTTATTTTCTAAGAAGACATATTACAGTTGTTTTTTACCTTGTGAAAAGATGACAAAATCTTGTATTATTGTAAAGAAATAAATAATTTAAAAGACTTTTCTTCATAACCAAACAGTAATTCACATAAAAGATAGAAACATTCTCCCAAAGACTGTAAAAGGCCAAAAAAAGAGAGAGATTTCCAAAGGCTTGGATGATAATACCTCCTGGTGGTACAGAGAAGAGGGGGAGAGGAAAGAAAAGCCAAGATTACAGTAGAGTAGAGAAAGAAGAGAAAGAATACTGAAAAAGCCAATTGGATGAAATCCAGTCCCTTAATCACTAGACTCAAAGAAAAGAAAGAAAAACAAGAACCTTAATATCACTCAGAAATGACTCGCCCAGCCAATAAGGATATGGCACTCGTGGATTTGGAATAAAATCAAATCATCTGCTGAGAAAAATAGATTATTGCAAAGAAATATTCTAAAGAGAATAAGCAGCTGGAATAGAATAGTGATTCTCTTCCTAATAAAAACTTGCCTGACTTCCCAAAAGAAAAAGCCAATAAGCACACAATGGACTTACAGCTAGAGAATGGGTATATACAAAATACCCAGAACAGCATGCCCAATTATTTCACCAGTATTTTGTGGCTTTCCTATAACCCACTGTTCTAAGGGCAGCAAACATAGGGCAAGGCATTTTACAGATAGATGATAATGGCTTTCAGTGTTTCACAAATTGGCTTAAAGCCCATACTGTGTAAATTGCTAAAAGCCCATATGTAATTCTGAACCTCTTGCAGGTCCCAAGACTCTGTGTGCTAGTAATAATTACACAGACGGGATAATTAACTTTTGACATAAAAAGAAATGAAGGTGAAAGAAGAAAACGCAGACCTTATCAACTGTTACTTAAAGCAAGGGCACAAATTAACAAAAACCATTTATTTGGGGGGAAAAAATCACTGTAGTCTATCTCTCCAATGTTTTTCTAAAAGAATGAGAAGAAATTTCTCCACATTCACATGATTATTCTTTTCTGATATTTCCCAACGTTATGTTCTTATCCCATTTAAATTTTGTTTGGACAGTCTTGCCTTATCAGTTCTAAGAGTCCTTAAAGAAGGCACATGAGAGCATGGAGTTTTAACACTCCCACAGGAACGGAAGATTGGACTCCTCCTACGCTAAGGAGAGGGGCTGAACTGGAAGCCCCCCACATAATACACAGCATTGAAGAGCTGTTGCTTCTATGAAAAAAAGAATTTGAAAAATCTGGGGAAAGAGCAAGAAAGTCTGCCATCTGTCCAGGGTTCCAAGGGGGGATAAAAATAAACTCAGGAGACATCAAATCCCAAGCATGGAGAGTCTCAGGCTACTCTAATCATAAGGTAAGGTGTCCTAAAGACAAGAAATTAAGATACAGACCTCTCCACAACCATTGAAAGTGTTAAGACTCTGGAAGAAGTATCCAGAAAACTATTCTAGGAATATTTTCTCAAGAGACTCCTATGAGGGGAAAGTAGCCCAGCCGAAGAGGAATTCACGGCAAGATTTTTTAAACACCTAATGAAAAGCAGTGCCATGGGGGACAGAAAAGAGTCTCAAAACAGGTAAAGTGAGAACCTGAGAGCTAAAAAAAAACTATAAACTTTTTAGAATTATTAAGAAGCTGAAAGAATAAATGAGAACTATAATGAAAAACCAGAACACTATGAAGAAAGCTCCGGTGAGCTTTAATAATAAATAAAAGTTCTGCAAATGTAAAAATGGAGTTATTATAATTTAAAATTTAATAGATGACAATAATATTCACAGCATATTAGGAAATATAATTTTTCATAAGTAAAAATAACAGCCACATAGAAAACAGAATGGAATAAGAGATCCCTTATGTAACAGCATTGAAAAGATAAAATACCAATCACTGAATGTAAGAAAGGCACAAGACTATTTACATAGAAAATTTTAAAATGCTACTAAAAGACACAAAAGACATGAACAGATTGAAAGATATACCATGTTATTGAGAAGGAAGACTCAATATCATAATCTTAATGTTCCTTAAAGTACTATAAAAATTTAACACAATCCCCAAAATTAACTTTTTTTAACTAGATGAGCTGATCGTAAAGCTTACATAGAAAAATAATCAAGTAGTCAAGACAAAAATGGGGAAAAAATCAAAGGGGGATCATTATTACTGATATTAAAACATTTTATTAAATATCAATAATCAAATCAGTGTTATTAGTGTCACATTAAGAAATCCATGGTGCAGAATAAGAAATCTGGAAGTAGACTCAAATGTTCATGGTAATGCACTATATGGTAAAGGTAGAGTCTCACGCCATTGGGGAAAATAGACTAATCGAAAATTGAAATCATGTTGAGACAATTCAGTAGCCATCTGGAATAATAAATATGTAATTCCCATCTCAAACTAGGATAAATCACAAATGGAACAAAGATGTAAATATTTTTTTAAATGAAGTAATAAAAGCTACAAGACATGAGAGAATTCTATTATATGGCCTTTTTATCAATAACTAAAAATCCAGAATCCATGACATAAGATTGATAAATTTAATTATACAAAAAAAAATTTTCAGTTTTTGGCAAGAAAAATTAAGCAAAGTCAAAAGAAAACTGAAAAAAAAACCAGAAAAATAATTTTTAACTTTTATTGAAGATAAAGAATAATTTCTCTAAAAGCTTCTTGGAAACCGATAAGGAAAAGAACTCAATATAATAATGGCCAAAAGTTATGAACAGAGTTCACATAGATATAATGTCTCTCAAATATATGAAAAAGATACTCAAGGTACTTAAAATCACAGAAGATTAAAATAGAAATATCCTTAGAAAACTTTTTCACTTATCAGATTGACAAAATTTCAAGTTTGATCACAAATCAGTAAGACTGTGAAGAAACTATTCAAAAGTCTGAGGCTCCCTGGTTGAAGGCAGAGAATAGTGCTTCTTGAAGTATGAAGAAGCAACCCACCTCCAGAACATTATAGAGTCCTTGATCTAACCCAAAATTCTTCTAATCTATCCCTCTGAAGCTAATGTCCTGGGAATTTGCATTTTAGAAAGCACTTCGGGTTATTCTGATGCAAGGTTTTAGAGACATTGCTATTATTTTTTTCTTTCTCAGAAAGAACTGTGCTCAAGATACAGCTGAAGGAATGAAGGTGAAGTATAAGGCAAAAACTGATTAAATGCCAAAAGGTGTTTCCAAAGGTGGTTATAAAATCTACTGTTCTGGAAATGCTGAAAAATTCGGTCTTGCTTGATAGCAGAAGGCTAAATGAATGACCTCTGGAAAGCTTTCATATCCCTATGGCTTTAAATACAATTAAATGCCCAAAGGTAAAGAAGAATAAGAAACCGAATGGGTTTTTGGATGATAAGTTACTAATATAATAATGAGCTAGGCAGGAGCAATTTTGGTGCTTCTTTCAAGCTGCACAGTGAGTTTTCAAAAACTTTAAGAATGAAGAAGTGCATGAGAGCAAATATGGTATCTTAAGTAACCCCACAAGATAGCAGGTGAGCAGAATGTGCTACACAACTTGCCCTTGGCCTGAGTTGATTTTGCTATTGTTATTTTGTCTCACCCTAAGCATTACCTCTGGTTCCAGGCAAACAGTGTATACACAACTGGATCTAATATATACACACACACACACATTCAGAGGTTTCCCATGAACAATTTCTATCCAAATAAATTAAAATAGCCTGAAAATGATAGAAGGAAGATGTTAACTTTCATTAAACTCAGAAACAAATATTTGCAGCCATGCTGTGACTGTGTAAATGGATTATAAATTTCAAGCAAACCCGTGACATTTTTTAAAACTTAATGGCATTCCATGTGTGTGCATGTACACACACACACATATATGTACACCAAGAAGCATGCTTTTTGAAAAGGAAAAGCAATTGCACTATACTGGAATAGTGAACTACACATCCCTTCCAATCCAACTACTTTTAGTTTCAGAATTTGAAAACATGAGTAAATTGTCATAAAGGAGAAAAGATTGGACTATGAATTGAAGATTTGAGTTTAAATCTGGATTCTAACCTTTACTAGATATATCATTTATACTCTGTTCTGTGTATGTAACGACATTAAAATGCATTCAATGCAAGATTATTTTCAAGAATAAGTGGAACAAAGATAAAAGCAGGAAATGAAATAAAAGTCACTATAAGGTAAGCACCCAAATAATGTGTCCTTACTTCCTTAGTACTTTCTTATTACAGGCCACAAATTTGGATCTGAACCTTCTAGAAAAAAAGATAACTGGAAAAGCAAGCTCGGTTACATGATTTACAGTGTCCATAAGACTAAAACAAAGCTTTTCATGAGAAGCACAACTATTACCGGCACTGAGTCCAGACGGAAATTTTTTTCCTATTGGGTTTTTATGAGGACTAATGCAGTGAACAATGTCTTTCAAATAGCCTTAGAATAAATGCAAGAATGAGTTTCTTATTATGTACCTCATGTACCTCGATGTTAGCCAAAAGCACAATATTTCAAAAGCACAATGCTGTAAAAACAGTTTTAAAAGAGAGACTAAATGATGTGTTAGGTATAGTCCCCTAATGTGGGCTTTAAAGTGGAGGTCACAAATGGGCACAAAATAAGCTATAAGTCCAAACATACATTTTCTTTGGTCCATGTGGGGGTTTTTAATTTATTATTATTTCCCACATTTATATAAGGAGATTTCAAATAAGATCCAATTCCAGTGAGAGCTTTTTTTATTTAGTAGATCTAGCCTCACCAGGCTGGCATTCTCAACATGAGGTGACTGGGAACTGAAAAGCAGCTGTCCGTTAGCCATCATCCCCTCCCTGCCCATCTCACTCATCAACTCTGCCTGCTTGTCCCCTGTATTTCACATGAGTTTGGAACTTCTGACCTAAAGAAATGGATAGAGTTTATCTACCTCAGACAGTGCAGCATCAGTTTTCTCTCATCAAGTCTAAGTATTGAGCAGCAACAAAATTCACTTTGTGCCTTAAGCAAGTGATTTATTCATCTCTGAGCTCCTGTTTCCTTATCTTAAGAAAGGAACTAATAACATCAACCTCTCAGAGTTGTGAGGATTAAATGAGCTGTTTTCAAAAACAGTGAAATGCTAAATACTATTCAAATGAGCATATTATTATTCATAATTCAGAAATTATTCATAATGCCAGTATGCCTCATCATAATCATAATGGATTTTTGGGAACATTTTCTTTATCAGGTGACTGCTGGCTTTTTTCATAAATCTATAGTATTTCCATTACCTATTAGAATAGACACTTCTTGTGTGTTACTTCAGATCCTCTTTTTTAAAAAAAATCATAATTTAAGTAGGCTTTTATTTTTTAATAACAAAAGTGTATTTAATAAAGAAACTACATATTTAACGGAAAATTGTTAAAGCTAGAAGTTAAAGGCAAATTGGGGGAGAGTCCTTTTTTAAAATCTAATTTAAAGGAATCCACTTTACATATGAATAAAACAAAATTCAAGAAAATTATTTTGAAGTTGTCCATCCTTGACAATTTCTGGAAAACATAAAGATTATATTTTCCCACAGGGAAGCAATACAGGGATTAATAAGGGATTATAAGGGATTATATTAATAAGGGAAAATACGGGATTATATTCCTGTATTAGTATTCAGTATTCAAATAAATCACTGGCCTAAGCATCAGTATGTCATAAGTGCAAAAAATAATAATAATAATAAGCTACTCTAAAAGTCCATGCCAATTTAAAATACTGTTCTCAATTCTATTAGATAGGCATCAACATATGGCACATATCAATTAAAAAAGGCATTTCATGTACAATGAAGTGTATGTATAGTAAAGAAATGTTTAATAGGTGACCTAAAACTAAAGTACTTACTAAATTTAACATTAAATAATTGTTAAAAAATTATCATCTTAGAATTTAGGATGTTGCTAGAGAAATAGATGGCTCAAGACTTTTTAAAAAGTTGCCCAAATATTGTAAAACTTTCTTTTGATGCATTTTCCTAAAACAAGCAGAGGCATTCAGTCACCTCATTAATTCCAGAGGTATTTCTTCACAGGAAAACATTTTCAAAAGTGAAAGCTGACCTAATATACATGTCCTTTATCTTCTCTTCCCTTCTCAATTTACTCAAAGCTAAAATTGTAAGGGCTGCACCAGACAAAAGGCCATTCTGCCTTCTGTTCATTGATCTTGCTGTTATTAGAGTACTTTTTCACTCATGAGAAAACTATAGGAGGTCTTCCTGGTCGCTGGCATGAACTTTTAAAAAAGCTCAAAAACACTGCCTTTATGTTCTGAGTTGGCCAAAAGGAATGAGAATAAACTGATACTGGTTGTGTAGAGAGCAGAAAGCACAATATAAAGTCGATCTGAAAGGCTATCCTTAAAGATGCTTTTTCTATAAAGAACTCTAACTCAGCTAGATGAAATAAATCACACAACTGTTTTCCTTTCATTTCTTCTAGATGGTTTTCTGGAGCTGATTTAATCCACGAGTGTTTGGCAAATGGTGTTATCTGGAGATTTGAGGAACATCCTGTTTATTAATAAGAGCTAACTAAAGAAAAACCTAATTAAGGGAAGCTGGTCACAAATATCTAGCAGCATGGCTGGAAAACACCTGATCCTTCATACATCATGATGAATATTTTACCATAGCAATGAGATACAAAAGTCTTCCTAACCAGCTTTATGCAGCACCTAAAAATACTTGCTCCAGCCCTTATTTAATCAGTGATATTTTAGGAATTACTGTGGATGAATCTTTGATTTAACGCCTAGGAGAGGGTTTCTTGTGGTCTTTGCAGCATCCTGTACTTTTAGGCACAAATTATGCCTGCTGTGCATTCGTTGCCTCCCCCGGATTAAGGAGTCAATGTATCCCTGTTCCTGTTGCAGCTGCTGCTTCTGATTTTCTAACTGGCTGTAAGTAGCCTGAAACGCCTGGCATTGCCTACTTTGCTGCAGTATTTCCTTCTGTAACTGCTGGTTCTCTCTGCGGATGCCGCTGTAGAACTCAAACGCATACTTCTCTGCTGCGGACTCCAAGGCCTGAGCCTTCCTTTTAAGCTCCTTCCTTTCTTCATTTTCCAACTGTGTCATGTCTGGCTCCTTCAGTTTTTTCTCCAGTAATGCTTTTTCCTGGAGAAACTGAACCACCACTCCCCGTTTCTTTGCAGCTATTTCAGCTTGGGCTTTCTTTTTCTGCTCCTGTAATGTCCGTATTTCTATATCCTGTTTCTCCCTTTCTAGTGAAATGTCCTTCAATTCCTGCAACTGCTGCTCCAAATAGAACTGGATCTCTTCCTTCTTTAAGAGCTTTTCTTTAAGTTCTACATTTTGTTTCGCATATTTGGAGGTTGATTCTTGTCTCCTTTGTTGAATCTCCGCACTTTTTTGTAAATAGTCTTCCCACAGGTTCTCATATTGCCTTCTACAGGCCTCAGTTTTTTTAGTCAGATATTCCTCAAAGAATTTATTTTCAGACTGGACATGTAACTTTTCCATTAACAGCTGCCTGGCTTCCTTCCTTAGTGGTTCTTGCAGGATTTGAGCTCGTTTTACCAGCCTGCTCAGCTTCATAACTTCCACTGTCTTTTCTTTAACCCACCTCGCTGCCTTTGTTAGCCTCTCTGACTTGAAAATATTACTAATTAAAGTAAGGTACGGTGGAAGGGGAATACTGGAATCCTCAGCAAACTTGGATTCGCTCCCCACGTCCTGCCATATTTCACTAAGGCTCACTCTCTCAGAGCTAGCGCCAGGGGCCTGCATCACTCGGAAATGATGTCCCCGTGCAGGAAGTTTTCGCAATTTCTCTGTTCTGTGCTCAGCGGGTCTCCGCTCTGTCCAGCGTCCCAACCGACTCCTGGCAAGGCTAGCCCTGAGATGTTTAACCTTCTCCGCGGCAGAAAGAATGCTAGCAGTGGATTCTTTGGGGGCTCTCTTCCCCGCCTTTCGGGGCACAAAAGTAAAATGCACTCTCTTTTTCTTACTGCGGGAACCCTGCCCTCTGGATCCCATCTCATCTTGTTTCCTTGGGAACCAGAGCTTTGGCCTTCCCAGGCCTAATCCTACGACGTTGAGCATCTCTATTTCTGGCCCTTTCCAGCGGTCCTGCCAGAACCTCCACTTCCCCGCCATAGTTACTAGTTGGCTCCGGGGCCAGGTCAGCACAGGGAACCGCTCTGGAGCGTCTCTTCACCTCTCCTTTCCGACGTCCCTACGCTCTTCCCTTTATGACGCCCCTTCACTCCTCCCTTCCAGTTCTACTCTCACTTCAGATCCTCTTGGCCTATGGTTTACTCCAGTCTCTCCTGCAATGATAAGTTCTTTGGAGGTTTGACCAGCCTAGTGCGAATATACCTGACATCCCTTTACCTAGGGTCTGTAGGGGATACCTCTTGCTTCCTACCCCAGGGCAACTCCAGTATGCAGCATTGGATGGCATCAGAAACCATCTGTCACTCATCATGCACATCCCAGAAGTTAATGCCCTTGGGACCGCCCTTGGGACCACCCTTGACAAACGGGCAAATGGGAACAGATAGCTAAATACACTCCTTCTTTTGTCTCACAGACAAACAATTCTGAAATGCATTTTATCAGAAGGTCCCAGCAAGGATCATAGACCAGTCACCCATACCAGTCTCTGCCTTGATCACACGTCATCCTTTTGTCTTTCCCTCCTTTCTTGGTTTCATGTCCCTGCCTCCCACTCCTGCTCCCTGAGATCACATCCAAATAAATCACCTGTATATAAGCTTTGTCTTCAGCTTAGCTTTCAGGGAAGCACAGGCTCAGAGATCTTCAAAATATGCCCTTAAATAGAAATCACCTTTCAAAGGACTCTATCAAGAAAATGAAAAGATAACCCAAAGAATGTGAGAACATTTTTTACAAATCATATGCTGATAAGGGACTTGTATTTAGAACATACAAAGAACTCTTACAACTCAATAACAAAAAGCAAAATAATCCTAGACATTTCTCCAAATAAGATACACAAATGGCCAATGAGCATATGAAAGGATGTTTGACATCGTCAGTCATCAGGGAAATGAAAATCAAAACCACGATGAGAGACTATTTTATGCCCACTAGAATGGTTATAATCAAAAAGTCAAATAATTAAGTGTTGGCGAGGATGAGGAGAAATAAGAAGACTGAAACACTGCCGATGGGAATGTAAAATTGTTTAGCCACTTGACAAACGGTCTGGAAGTTCTTTGAAGTTTAAAAATAGAGTTACCATATGATCCAGCAATTACACTCCTAAGTATATGCTCAAGAGAAATGAAAACAAATGTCCACACAAAAACCTATACGTGAATGTTTATAACAACATTATTCATAATAGCCAAAAAGTGGAAACAACTCAAATGCCCATCAACTGACAAATGAATAAAGTGTGATATATCCTTACAATGAAGTAGTATGAAGCAATAAAAAGAAATGAAACTTTGATACATACTACAACACAGATGAACTTTGAAACATTATGCTAAGTAAAAGAAGGTAATCACAACAGACCACATATTGTTTGATTCTCTTTACATGAAATGTCCAGAATAAGTAAATCTACAGAGACAAAAAGTAGATAGGAAAGATGGAAAGGCTGATGAAAAAATTCATCTACGTTTCACTATGCATCACTTTAAATATCATATGCTTTGAATTGGTATCTCATCCTTGGAGTAAAAGAAACAATGAATACTCAGACTTTCTGGGAAATGATGTTTTGCTGTGTTTCAGGATAACAATAGACATTTCTGGCATTTACCTTAGTCAGATCCAAATTTGAAATTTCACTGATACGTATTCTTAGCCTTAGACTGGAAGTAATTTATACCAAGATATTATTGTCATGGTAGCAAAAATAAAAAATGTTTTGCCTATAATTTTAGCTCTTAATTAAAAGAGTAGCTGTACTTTTCCAGATAGTTTGAGAATGACATTGGACTTACATTTCTCAGTTTTAATATCAGGAAATACTGTCCAGAAAAAAAGTAATCCCACATATCTAATGAGATGAAATGAGCTAACTTAACTGCCCAATGTCAGCATGTGAGCTTGATCCAGGAAAGACAGTTCAAGAATTATGATAAGTTTCATTGGATAACATTGGTTATTACTATTATTATCCCTAGTTTCTGTATATCCTTTCATCCTGTACCTTAAGCCAGACCTTCTGGGAAATGGAAGAAAGGAAAGACAAAATTTGTTTATTATAATCTCTTTTCAAGCTGGGCATGGAGATATCACAATTTTAGTTCAGAAACAGCCTGACTTAACTGCATGAAGGAGGCCTATCCATCACTTCAACTTTTCAAATCACAGGCAAGGAGAGCTTGGAAATATAGTTTTTAGGTTTTCAGTACTCAAAACTTAAAAAAAAACTTTTAAAAAATTTACCCCATAAAAAAACTCATGTCATATATGCAAGTATATTTATTTTAAATTATATATTTATTATTGTACTCATATGCATTATAAACAAATACAAAAATAGAAATTATAAATTAAAATATTAGTAAGGATAAATAATATTTTAAGCAGTTTATTATATCTATTGAACTGCTTTCCTCACACTAAAAATAATAATAATAATGATAATAATTATACTAATAATGTTTTTGTGAGGTACAAAAGAGAACTCATATGATAGAATAAAATATTCGCTCTGCCATTTTCTTGCTGTTCATTTGTGTTTGGATTGTCTTCAATCTACAGTCTCATTCCTGAAATATTAAGTTATTTAGCCATATTGTGAAGATTAGTTTACTTAAAACTAGAGAATATAATCTATAACTCTTCTTAACCAGCATAAGTAACATGCTAAATGCAGTCAATTCATTAATTAAATGTAAGTAAATCTTAACGTCTTTCTTACATTATTATTAGATTTTTTTAATGTTCCAATATTTTCCTTCTATATCCCACTATATCTTGTGTATACTGAGTATATGCTTACTCATTTTGGAAACCACTGTTTTAGAGGTCAGCCTAGCAATAAAGTAATAACTCTTCGGTTATATATCAAATCCTTGGACTATAATATAAATGTGTCATTAGAAGTAGGTTTTGCTGCATGTTACAAAATGCACAAAATAGAGTGGCTTAAACAAGACAGAGTTTCTTTCTCACATAAACAAAGTTTGGAGATAAGCAGCCAAGAGCTAACTTGGCACTGCATGATGTCAGTCTCCTTCTGTCTTACTCCTCTGCCATTCCTATGTTAAACTTTATCATAGGTATGTATGTATAAGAAAAAACATACATATGTGTGTGTGTGTGTGTGTGTGTGTGTGTGTGTGTGTGTGTAGAGGGGGTGTGGAGAGGAAGTTCAGTATTATCCATTGTTTCAAGCATCCACTGGAGGTCTTGGAACCTATCCCCCACAGATAAGGGGAGACAATTGTATTAATTTGGTTTTCTATAACTAACAGTTAAATGAATTAATAACTGATTCAGATGGAATTTGGTGCCCAAAAGGAGTGTACTGCAAGAAACAGAACCTAAAATATAGAGTAGCTTAAGAGGAAGAGGTACAATAGGATATAAAAGACCCAAACATTCCAGGCTATGATGTAGAGGTCCTTGTTATGTGGTGGCAGAACACTTGGCCAAGCTGTGTCTTGACCCATTCTGGAACACAAACTAGGAGTTCAACACAGGATGTAGTTTTGAAATGGTAGGGACATTTCCAAATGTGGGAATACGATGTTTAGTTTTTTAAATTCTCAGCTAAGTCCTATCACGAAAGAAAAAATTATAAACTCAAACTAGAATGAGTTAGTCTGCTTGCAGAAATGGAAAGTTAATACAGCATCACTGAGATGTACTCTGCCTTCAGCAAGCACTCTAGATTGCCTGAAAGTCTCTGATTCGAATTCTGAAATGAAAAAGCCAATTGCTCTGTACCCCATATTGACTCTTACAAGTTGTGAAGTGGCAGCCTTGACATAAAATGAGGTTGGTGACCCTGGACTTGCTTAAGCACATTCTATTAAAAGTTCTCCAGCAGGAAAAAATGGTATTAAGCTCACAGTAAAGGTGGTCACCACCCCCACCCCCCAAAAAGGATATTCCAAACTGTTGCAAAGTAGCACCCATTAAACTAATGAGAAGATTCAAAACACAGAAGTCTAAAGTCAAAAATTCTTAGGCTCTGAATTTAAACGAATTTATTGTAAATTCTCACACTTAAGTCTGCTGGAAGCAACTAGACTAGAAGCCTACTTAGTTTCTGAGGGCACCAAATTATCAAAGAAAACACAGGTTTCACTGGCAAGGACTAGTAACTGTATTACTCCTAGATAATTAATCACCAGGACCATAAATGAGAACAGGATTCCACAGATAGAAGAATTTAGGAAACAAATAATAAAAGAAAAATTTAAATTAAAAACATAACATAATTTTTAAAAACTCATTAGAAAAACTGGAAAATAAATTCTAAGAAATTAACCAGAAATTAACCAGAAGAGTTTTTTTTAAAGAAAAAGACATACAGATGGAAAATGGGAAACAGAAAAACAAATAAGAAAATGATAAAGTCCAAGGAGTCCAACAATCAACTAATAGGAGAACCAAAAAGAAAGAACGGAGGAGAAAAAAAAAAAGTACTAAGGAAATTATTCAAAGAGTGTTCAGAACTAAAGAATATGTGTCCAGATTAAAAGGACCCATCAAGTTCTCAGCACTACTTGAACAGATTTCCACCAAGGTATATTGCTGCAAAATTTCAAAACGCTAGAAACAGAGAAGCACCCCTAGTGTCCAGAGAGAGAAAAAGCAGATCACAGTCAAATAATCAAGATAATCAATAGCTTCAGATTAGAAACTGGAAGCAATGCTTTGAAATTCCGGAAGAAAAGTTATTTCCAACCTACAATTCTCTATCCAACCAAAAATCCGGTCAAATGTGTAGGTAGAAATTAAGACATTATCAGACTCATAAAAACTCAGGTTTTAACCTCATGTACTCCAGAAGGTACAAAGAATGCACTTCATCAGAAAAGAGTGAGTAAACAAAAAGGAGGAATGTTTGAGGTACAGGAAAGAGGAAATGCAACACTGAAGAAAAACAAAAGAAATCATAAGGATGAGAATAAGGGAAATCCTTGGACACCATCCATGCTCCAGGTACAGAAGGCAGCTAGTCCATATGGGAGTAGGTTATAACTCTCTGGGGAAAAAAAGAAAAATGAATTTGATATGCTATCTTAATATAAATTAGATTGAAACCTTAGGAAAT
Source organism: Eidolon dupreanum (assembly GCA_028627145.1). NCBI lineage: Eukaryota > Metazoa > Chordata > Mammalia > Chiroptera > Pteropodidae > Eidolon > Eidolon dupreanum. The sequence continues at coordinate 29,192,702 of CM053514.1, forward strand.
AATTTAAAGTTGAGTCATTGATAAAAACTAAGCAAATAAGAAACATTTAAAAAGCAAGTTAAAAAGAAAACTGTCAACCCAGGAGAAACAAAAAAATTTGCATGAAGTAAATTAATCATAGTTGAACATGGTTCATCTCTTAAAAAATGCATATTCATGATAACACAATCATACTGATTTAACCAAAATGATGATATAAATATAGTATGAGAATGGAGAAATGAGCATGTGTATGCTGGGGAAATAATGGGGGAAAAGAGCTGCATCTTCATATTCTATAGTGAAAAATCAATTGGCTAGCGTGTTTTAGAGATGTGGAGATAAATGCCAGAAGAATCAACTCAAAGTATTGAAAGCGGTTGCCTCTTGGGAAGAAGCAATGGAAGGCAGAAGGAAGGGGGCTACTGTCCTCTTTAATGAATTATTCCTCTAGTGAATCCTTAAACTATGTGCATGTGAAATTTTGATTAAAAATAAATACTTTAAAATTCAATAATAAGCCAAACATTCTAGTAGAAAAATAGACAAAAGGCATTGAGACATTTTACAAAATAAGAAATAACATATAACTAACAATATTTTTAAATGTTCTTTCTCACTACAATCAAAGAAATGCTATGAGATCATTTTCAAACTATTGTATTGAGAAAGAGCAACATTAGCAATGATGACCTCTTTGCGTAGGATATACAGAAATACTATTACACCACTGATATAAGTAGAAATTAATACACCTCAGTAGAGTTCATTAACCATATTTAGAATGTTCATATTTTTCTTAGAAAATTTCTTAGAATGTTCATATTATTTCATTCTGTAATTCCAGGCACTAGAATTTATCCTAAAGACATAATAAGAAGCTTAGCAAAGATTTATATATAAGGATGGTTAGCACCACTTTGTTCATAATAGCAACATACTGAAAACAACTTAATACATCCAACAACAGGAGAATGTATTGATACAATATAAAAATATTGTACTTTATTAAAAGTAATGCTATAGATCATATTGGCCTAGAAAATGTTTACACATATTGTAGGTGAAAAAGTAGATTAAAAATTGATAGACATAATGGGATCTCATCTTGATTAAAAATAACTATGCAGTATTACATAAGAATTATCAAAAGTTGTACAAAATTGTTTTTTTAGTTAATGCGTGTATAACATCTAAAATAATACCCAACGTATAATATGTATCACTCATAAATTCTGACAATGACTAGCTATCATCATCTATAGAAAAACTAGAAATCTTTTCTACAATGACTTTTTACTTAGACATTTAAAACTAAAAATGAAAATTTTAAGAATAGCAAGGATCCCAGTAAGGAGGGCATAACTGGCATTCCCACTTCAACAATTTTATGATATCCAGACAAAACACAGGGAGTCCTATGTGTATGAAGACCATGACAGTTCACAAAATGAATGATAACTCTTAGAATCATGGATCTCTCAAGCTTGATGACAAGAACTACCATGATGATTGCACTGAGGAAGGTAGAGATGAAGAAAGAAGAAGAGAATAAGAAAATAGGTACCTCTACTAGTCAGACCCCTAGTAGGTAACAGATGGCACTCTCGAATGGAGAAATTAAGAGCAGTTTATTAAAGTGATCATTTACAAAAATGTGGGCAGGCCTTAGGGGAACCAACAAAAAAAAGGTACAGTGTCTCAGGCCAGAAATGGCAGGGTGCTGCTACTTCTACACTTCAGCCAGAGAAATGGCAAGAGGGAGCAGTTACCAACATGCTGAGAAAATATCTGGAGAAAGTCAATGCTAGGACCTGTAGCTTTCAGTAGAGGGTTACAAACCAACTCACGACAACGTGGCAAGGATAGAGCCAGCAGACCAAGTTCAGCCGCTTCATTCTTCCTTCATCCTTCATCGTGTGATGGATCCTCCAATCACCCAAACTTACTCGGAAGCCAGAGATTAAGGCAACTCATACAGGCCAGATTCCCTGTGCTCTAAGAAAGCATATGAAGTTTATAGAAATTCAGTTATGATTTTGATTGACTGAATAGAGAAGCAGACTCATATTAATTCCTCTCATAGAAAATGAATTTTCATTTCCTTTTGATAAAGTCTCTCAGGTGCAACACAGTTGTTTATTTTCTCCCAATGCATGTAACAATCTCCCCACCTCCAACACAGACATACAAACACACAGCAGCATACTCTTCAGTGATCTCATATATGTTATAACCAAATACAAACTCCTATAGCTTTTACTCCATAAAATAAGAGGGGTTAGCCAAATAATCTTTAAAGTCTTTTTAGGTTTAAATTATATAATTTCCTAAGAAACCTAGTTGAGAAATTAATTTTACTGTTACTCAGGGGAATATATGGATTAATATTGATTGAAATAATGTGGTCGATCTAAAATTATTTTAAAACCTGTAAAAATAGCCACATAGATTATTCATGCCCACTTATTCTTGCCATCACTTTTTCAGAGAGGTAGGGAAACATTCTGAGTCATTCTGGCTGCTGGTAACTATTCCCTCTTGTCATTCCTCTTCCTAAGTTGTAGTAGAACTATTCCTTCACTATCAAATGAAGGTCACGGTATCTACTTCACAAGTTCCTGGCACTTGAAAAAAAAACTAAATAAATGGCACCTTCCTACATATTCACCAGTTATATTTTGACCTCATCTAGAACAGATATAATTGGAACATCTTACCTGATCAATTCTTTCATTTCTGAGCTATAGAATATGTTGTCACTTTTGGACCTTTAAATGAGTAATAGTCACTTTTAATTTCCTCACCAATTATAAATAAGGGCTTGGTTCAAATCTTGTTAATTATAGGACCCTCCTATGAACACTCAAATGAATAGTGTACTTTGTGCTCTACACCATCATCCCCTGGACTCTAAAAGGAAGAGATTCCTTCCCTGGTACTTCGATATCTTATAATTAAGAAAAAATCCTTTGGAAGTTTTTACACAGAGGCCTAATATTTTCATGCATAACTTTAGTGAGAAGACAATAGCTATGGTTCGCATTTTGCTAATTATAAGAAGATTTATTTAAAGTCGCAAAGGTATGAAATAGGTTGCAAATGCTCTCATATTTTCATATCTTATCAAGAAACTAGAAGATTATTTACTGATATCTCTCACTCTCACTTTTCATTTCAAAATTTTTCATAATACCCCATAAGTCTATGTGTACAGGTTGAAAACTAAAATACTTTAAGAGATAATTGTACATCCCAGGGATGTTTCTGTAATTACTCTATTGAGGCCCCAAAATTTGAAGCCACTACTGGTGACCCAAAGTCATATAAAGGAATCAGGTAAATAAAATCTTTTTTGCAGAAGGATCTGGCCAAACTACACTCATGGGAGAATCAATCAGAACCCCAAGGCTAGCAATGTAAAATAATACAGCAATTTTTCCCTGGAAGAGAAAGCTTTTGATCCTAGCACCTGCTGTAGCCTCTGTTCTTTGCAAATTCTGATTTATCCAGGTCCCAGATATCTGTTTCTAAAATGTAGATGAGGCAACCAAGTTTATTAAATATCCGATGCTCTACTTTTCTGTGCTACCCTGCACCCATTATCCAATGAGCTTCCTTTAATAGGTGGAAGTACTTAGGTGAATTAAGAATAGAACCCAAATTTATTCTAATACATATATTTTTCTACTGTTGCATCCTGTTGTAGTTTTCTAACATTCATGTTCATTTCATCATTTTCTAGTTATCCCTCCACTGGCATCTTGAGCAAGACTCTGTGTGTGTGTGTGTGTGTGTGTGTGTGTGTGTGTGTGTGTGTGTTTAGTTAAATATATTCTAAAGGATTATTCAAGGGTTCCAAGTGCAAATCACTCATTCAGAAAGAATCTTCGTCCTTGGAGAAATTCCATACAAAGATTGCTGATGGCACTTGATAAATAGCAAACATGAGGAAAATCAGAGAATTTAAAGATGAGAAATTAGTAAGTTTGACTTGTTTTACTTTGCCTTAAAAAAGAAGCTAGTCATTTTACCAAAACAAGAATGTGTTAATGAGTAAAAGGAATTCATAACAGAACATGCTGAGAAGGGTAAGACTAATAAACAGAATGAGTATTTCTGGAGGAAATAAAACATTTTGAAGCCACTGATCAGTTATGTAAGTTTGTTTAATAGCTGTGTGATTAGTCATCAGATCTATCCTAATGATTAACACACAGTTGGATTTTAAGAAAACAAAATTTCAAATACAAAATATCCTTAAACATATTACCTAGATAAAAAATGAAAAAACACTTTCCTTTTTAGTAATGATTTTAGTGAGTGATAACATATTAGGAAGGCTGTTTCATTTTAAATATTAATAAAAGCATACCATGTTTTACAAGTCTTCTGTTTCATTATTGTCTGTTCTAAATGCAGGATTCGTGTCCTGAATGCTGTACTTGTTGGTTGTACTGTTGATTGATAAGTGCATAATGTACCACATAATTATGCATATGACATATTCAATTACAGTGAGTTATTTTTTATACACTGTCTGCAATTTGTGCTACCTAATTGCTTAATTTTAAAACAGCTGTATTTCTTACTTTCATTTGCAACAACATGGATGGATTTTGAGATTACCATGCTAAGTGAAATAAGTCAGATAGCAAAAGTTGAGAACCAAGATTTCACTCATATGTGGAATATAAAATCGAAAGTAACAAATGAACAAGACAAACAAATAGAGACTCATGGACACAGACAACAGTTTAGTAGTTACCAAAGGGAAGGGTGAGGGGAGGTAGATTAGAGTAAGGGGATCAAACACATGGCAACGGAAGAAAATTTGACTTTGGGTGATGAACACTCAATGCTATATATATAAACTGTATTATTAAATTATATACTTGAAACCTATATAATTTCATTAACCAATGTCTTCCTAATAAATCTAAAAAAAAAAAGGTAAAGGGAAAGAAAGAAAGAAAGAAAGAAAGAAAGAAAGAAAGAAAGAAAGAAAGAAAGAAAGAAAGAAAGAAAG
>CM053514.1:29890778-30026460 GCA_028627145.1 Eidolon dupreanum
ATTCAAAGAAGATGTAATGCCTATTCTCCTCAAACTCTTCCAAAAAATTGAAGAGAAGGCAATACTTCCCAACTCATTTTATGATGCCAATATTACTCTGATACCAAAACCTGGTAAAGATAACACCAAAAAAAGAAAACTACTGACCAATATCTCTCATGAACACAGATGCAAAAATCGTAAATAAGATACTAGAGAACCGAATATAGCAACATATTAAAAAGATTATACACCACGATCAAGTGGGCTTCATCCCAGGGGCACAGGGATGGTTCAACATATACCAATCAATTAATGTGATACACCACATAAACAAATTAAAAAATAAGAATCATAATATCATATCAATAGATGCTGAAAAACTCTTCAACAGGATACATTTATGATCAATACACTTAACAAAATTGGTATAGAAGGAAAGTACTTGAACATAATAAAGGCCACATACGACAAGCCCTCAGCCAACATTATACTTAACAGTGAAAAACTAAAAACCTTCCCTCTAAGATCAGGAACAAGACAAGACTGTCCACTATCGCCACTGTTATTCAATATAATATTGGAAGTCCTAGTAAGTGCAATCAGGCAAGAGAAAGATTTTTTAAAAAGGCATCCAAATAGGAAAAGAAGAAGTCAAACTGTCACTTTTTTCGGATGACATGATTCTCTATGTAGAAAATCCTAAAGATTCCACAAGAACACTACTAGAAACAATAAGCAAATACAGTAGAGTTTCTGGATACAAAATCAATGTTCAAAAATCCATAGCATTCCTATACTCTAATAATGAAGCATCAGAAAAAGAAGTGGAAAAAATAATTCCTTTTGTAATTGCAACAAAAAGAATAAAATACCTAGGAATAAGTCTAATAAAACACATTAAGGACCTATATAATAAAAACTACAAGACCCTATTAAAAGAAAATGAAGAAGATACAAAAAAACGAAAAGGTAATTCGTGTTCTTGGATTGGAAAGATCACCATAATTAAAATGACTTTATTACCTAAAGCATTATACAGATTTAATGCAATCCCATCAAAATCCCATCAGCATTTTTAAAAGAAATAGAACAAAAAATCATCCGATTTGTATGGAAGCACAAAAGACCCCGAATTGCCAAAGCCATCCTGAGAAAAAAGAACGAGGCTGGAGGCATCGCTCTGCCCGACTTCAAACTATACTACAAAGCAACATTAATCAAAACAGCATGGTATTGGCAGCAAAAGAGACACACGGACCTGTGGAACAGAATTGAGAGTCCAGAAGTAAACCCATATTTATATGGGAAAATAATTTTCAACAAGTAGCCAAAAATATACAGTGGAGAAAGGAAAGCCTCTTCAATAAATGGTGCTGGGAAAACTGGAAAGCCACCGGTAAAAGAATGAAACTAGACTGCTGTCTATCACCACACACCAAAATTAACTCAAAATGGATTAAGGACATGAATATAAGACCGTAATCAATAAAATGCATAGAAGAAAACATAGGAACTAAACTCAAGGACCTTGGACTTAAAGAGGATTTTATGAATCTGACTTCAAAGACAAGGGAAATAAAAGCTAAAATAAATGAATGGGACTACATCAAACTAAAAATCTTCTGCTCAGCAAAAGAAACCATCAACAAGGCAAAGAGACAACCATCTGAATAGGAAAATATATTGGCAATAACACCTCCGATAAGGGCCTAATATACAAAATATACAAAGAACTCATACAACTCAATAACAACAAAAACACAAATGATCCAATCAAAAAATGGGCAGAGAATCTGAACAGACACTTCTCCCTAGGGGACATACAAATGGCCAACAAATATTTGAAAAGATGCTCAACATTGCTAGCTATTAGGGAAATGCAAATGAAAACCACAATGAGATACCATCTCACACTTGTTAGAATAGCTATAATCAACAAGACAAGTAATTACAAATGTTGAAGAGGATGTGGAGATAAAGGAACCCTCATACATTGTTGATGAGACTGCAAATTGGTATAGCCAATATGAAAAACAATAGGGAGTTCCTCAAAAAACTAAAAATTGATCTACCATATGATCCAGCAATTCCTCTACTGAGTATTTACCCCAAAGACTTGAAAACCCATATCCAAAAAGATATTTGCACATTGATGTTCATAGCAGCATTATTCACAGTGGTAGGACATGGAACCAACTCAAGTGTCCTATGATTGATGATTGGCTAAAGAAGCTGTGGTACATATATACAATGGAATACTACTCAGCCATAAGAAGAGATGAAGTACTGCCATTTGTGACAACATGGATGGACCTCAGAATAATCATACTAAGCGAAATAAGCCAGACAGAAAAAGTTGAAAATCACATGATATCACTTATATGTGGGATTTAAACCTAAAAGCAACAAATGAACAGGACAAACAGAGACTCATGGACATGGACTACAGACTAATGATTACCAAAGGGTAGGGAGTAGGGGAAGAGAGAGGAGGTAGGCAGGGTAAAGTGGGTCAAGTATAGGGGGCGTATGGGGAGAGTGAAGTGGGTAAAGGGGATCAAATATATAGTAGCTGAAGGAATCTGGACTTTGAGTGGTAAACACACAATAGAATATACAGATACGAAATTATAATGTACACTTGAAAGTTAATAATTGTATTAACCAATGTTACTCCAATAAACTTAATAAAAAGAAAAAGAAAAAAAATGGATAGATCATCCATACAGAAAATCAATAAAGAAGTATTGAATTTGAACTATACTGTAGACCAAATAGATTAACAAACATGTAGAAAACATCCCATCCAACAGCAGCAGAATACACATTCTTCTCAAGTAACATTCTCTAGGATAGGTCATATGAGTCACAAAACAAGTCAGCAAATTTACATAGATTGAAATCATAACAAGTATCTATTCTGATCACAATGATATTAAACTTGAAACAAATAACAGAAGGAGAGCTGGAGAATTCACACTAATGTGGAAATTAAATAATACACTTCTGAACAACTAATGGTTAAATAAAAAGTCAAAGAGGAAATAAAAAATATCTTGAAACAAATGAAAATGGAAACACAAAATACCAAACCTATGAGATACAACAAACGGAGTTCTAAGAGGGAAGTTTATGAAGATTAATGCCTACATTAAGAAACAAAGATTTCAAACTTTACACCTCAAGGAACTATATAAAAGAAAAACTAAGACCAAAGTTAGCAGCAGAAAGGATTAACAAAAATCAGAACAGATATAAGTAAAACTGAGTCCAGAAAGACAATAGAAAAGATCAATGAAACTAAGAGCTGATTTCTTGAAAAGATAAAATTGACAAAACTTTAGCTAGACTAAGAAAAACAGAAGACTCAAGTAAATAAAATCATAAATGAAAGAGAAGACATTAGAACCAGTACCACAGGAACACAAAAGTTCATAAGAGACTACGATGAACAGTTACACACCAACGAATTAGATAACCTAGAAAAAATAAATAAATTCCTAGAAACATATACCCTACCAAAACTGAATCATGAAGAAATAGAAAATATGTATAGACTAATAATGAGTAAGGAGATTGACTCAATAATCAAAAACCTCCCAATGAAGAAAAGCGTAGGACCAGATGGTTTCACTGGTGAATTCCACCAAACATTTAAACAAAAAGTAATGTCAATCCTTCTCACATTCTTCCCAAAAATTGAAGAGAGAACACTTCCAAACTCATTTTATGAAGCCAACATTGTCCTGATACCAAAGTCAGATAAGTACACTGCAAGAAAACTAGAGACCAATATCTCTGATGAATATAGATGCAAAAATTCTCAACAAAATACTCTCAAACTGAATTCAACAGCACATACCATGATCAAGGGGGATTTATCTCTGGGATGCAAGGGTGTTTCAACATATGCAAATCAATAAATGTGATATGCCACATTAATTGAATGAAAGATAAAAATCATATAGTCATCTTAACAGATCAGTTGACAAAATCAGTTGACAAAAATACATTCTTTCATGATAAAAATTCAACAAATTGGATATAGAGGGACCATACTTCAACACAATAAAGACTCTGTATGACAAGCCCACAGCTAACATCATATTCAGTGTGAAAAGCTGAAAGCTTTTCCTCTAAGGTCAGGAACAAGACAAGAGTGCCTGTCCTCATCACTTCTTTTCAACGTAGTACTAGAAGTCCTAGCTGGAGCAATCAGGCAATAAAAAGAAATAAAAGGCATTGAAATCAGAAAAAGTTATAAGTAAAATTTTCTTTGCAGATGCTAGGATTATATAGAGAGTGGGGGCAGGGGTAGAGGAGAGAGAGAGACAATCTTAAAGATTCCACCACAAAATGTCTTTCTCTGTCTGGCTTATTTCACTAAGCATAATGCCCTCCAGGTTCATTCATGTTGTAACAAATGGCAAGATTTTCTTCTTTTTTATTGCCAAATAATATTCCATTATGTGAGTGTGTCTGTGTGTATGTGTGTATCACATTTTCTTTATGCATTCATCTATCAATGGACACGAGTTGTTTCCATATCTTGGCTATTGTGAGTAATGCTGCAATGAACATGGCGTTGCTAATTTCATTTGCTTCAGATATATACCCAGAAATGGAATCCCTGCATCATGTGATAGTTCTAATTTTAATTTTTTGAGTAACCTCTATTCTGTTTTCCATAATGTCAAGCCACTAAATTTATGGTAATTTGTTATAGTCATCTTGGGAAACTGACATAAGCCTCAAATCAGGGAAGCTAAACTAGATGCTTTTATTTTTTTTTAAATGTGAGGGTAATAAGGTTCCAAGTTGGGTTGTTTAGAACAGAGAATAGGTGGCTGTGAAAAACATACATAGTCTAAATGCGAAAGGCAGAGGAATGATAAAAATTGGCTAGGAAAATGTTGTGACATTGATGGAGATGAGGAACTGTTTTCGGAGGAAGATGATTTGTTCATATGGCTTGAAGGTGACATCATCGTCGAAGGCATTTGGAAATGTGGCCTGGGGTACTAACTAAACACAGATGGGTCTCAGTGTGTGCTGTTTGCTTGAGTTCAACTCTCTTTTAGTTTCCTAGTCTCATTTTAGGATTATTCAGCTATATCCAACTCTAAACAATGGTGGCCCTTCTATTTCGTTCACCAAAATAAACTTCTGAATTTAGGCCAAAATGTGTTTCAGTCTATTTCTTGACACACAAAGCAGCGTTTGTTCCCAGGTTTCAATAATAAGTCTTTTTTTTGTTCATTTTTCTTACTCACATATCTGTTTCAGATGCTTTCTTCCATTTATGAACCCTTTGAGGAAAGAACTGTGTCTCTACATCACTTTGTTCTTGTGTTTGGCAAAGTTCTTAGCATATAGGAAAGGTTCAATAAGTGTTTACTCTTTTGCCAAGTTTTTGGTCTAGTATATACCTTTCTCTGGGTCAGTTTTGTTTTATCACAACATCAAAAAAAGTCCTTTATTAATATAAGATACTTAAGTTGATTCTTATCTAAGGCCATGTACATAAAATATAGAAAAGGGAGCCCATCATTATCATATGAACTGTTACTCAACCTTATACACTCTACAGAATAAAAGGTAAGACTTCATGGGAATTATGTCCATAATTTTGTAAAAACAAACAAACAAACAAAAAACTTATTTTTAAGAAATTGGAATAGTTTGGTAAGAGTTTTGTACCAACATCAGTGTCCTTGGTTTGATTTTGTGCTGTATACTACATGGTATAATTCGGGGAAGCTGGATTTTTGCAACTTCCTGTGAGTCTATAATTATTTTACAACAAAAAGTTAAGAAAAAAAGAAATAAGAGAAACGGTTAAACTTTACTAAGACATCTGCTGCTCTTGAAGTGATAATAATTTGTGATAATAATTTCAGGTAGAGGAAATTTCAGGTAGAGGAAACAGCCTATTCAAAGAGCATTTGGAGCTGGCTGAGCAAGGCAAAGAGTGGCATGTGACACCCGGTGGGGTAAGTAGAGATGCCTGCTTTCCAGAGGAAGCCCTGCCTGACACAATGGAGTTTGCGATAGTTATAAACTGGGGATCAGGTCCTTAACTGCAATAATCCCTCCCTCTCAGAACTTAGTCATATGCTATAAGAAGCCCAAGATACACGGGAGGTCATGTGATTTGACTCAACTGAGCCCCCAGCCCATAACCAGTGTCAAGTGCCAGCCATGGGAGTGGGTATCTCACACATCCAGCCCAATCATGCCTTCAGATGAGTGCAGCCCCAGCCAACATCTGACTGCACCCTCATGAGATGAGAACCACCCAACTGAGTCCAATCCAAACAATAAGTGATCACAAAAACCATTGTTTAAAGCCAATTAGTAACTAGACCAAGTAATAACTCTTCTTAGTTCCAGAGCCTATAAAGGACTTTCACTTACCTTAACCCTCTTAGTTTTCAAAAGTATCCCTTTAGGCTGCAATATCTTGGTGAGCACCTGATTCACCATTTTACTCTGGCATCTCTATCAATTCCTGGCACACTGAAAATCCTCAATAAAAAATTTGTCAAATGGAAAAAAAAAGATGTATTGCTCTTTAAAAAAGATTAAACAAAAGAATTTTGGGAAGCACCTTCTGCAACTATAGTCCTTTGTTCCACTTAGAACTTCCAACACCAAGGTGAAAGACCTCTGCCATTAGAGTCTGGAGAAATCAGAATTGCAAAGAGAAAAGCAGGAATGCTTGCAGATATGTGCAAGAGGCAAAGATACATGATGAAATATTTTCACCTGAACTCTTTCAAAAGACAGTTTTGGTCATAAGGAAAAGTGACCTTTGAGTTGGAAACTGAACATTTTCACATTCTCCACTGAGCAACTAAATTTGAATGTTTTCTCTTTTATTGATTGTTATTTGGTGTATGGAGAAGTACTGAGGTTCTCTAGTCAGCAAAACCTGGGTTTCTCTTTTTGGCTTATGGTTTGTTAACATGTATGATTGGGTGAGTTACTCATTTTTTTCTGAGCCTTTGTTTCCTTATTGGCAATTAAGGGATTTCAATAGCTACCTCATTGGATTACTTGAACACTAAATATTATAATAAAGTATTTAGGACACTTCTCAATACACAGAATATAATAAAAAAAATTAGTTGCCTTCACTTCATTTTTTTTGTTGTTTTTTGCTCTTCAATTCTCTTGCATGAAAAGGAAATTTTATATTATATTTATTCATTTAACAATTATCTTATGTGCCTACTGAACTAGATACTGGGAGCATGATGATAAGACAAAAAATTCACAGTTTAAGAGACAAAAATATGTTTAGTAATGTTTATTAATTCTGTGATGCAAGATTTCTTAGGGAACCGAGAAGAGAGCCATAACTTATCCTCAGTGGTTTGAAGGTTATAAAAGTTTCCTGGATAACTGAGTATCTACTTGTCAAGTGGACAGTAGACAAAAGGTACGTGGAGAGCAGTGTAGAACAGCCTGGAAGGCTAGAATCAGAAATGACTGAGGGTGGTCAGAATTTCAGGTGTTGCGTTTGGGGAAGAGTTGGTCATGGTTACCAAAGGAATGAGTCTGGGAAGTCAGGTAGGACCGAGCCTTAAGAGCCTGGTATACCAGACTAGATTTATTTTTATTCTTGCAGTGGTTTATATGAAATAGTGAAAGTGTTGAGCTATACTTTACTTCAGAGTATCCACATTCCTAATAATGTACCTGTGCCTGAAGATTTATAAAATAAATTGCATTTAACTTTTTTGATATTCATTACAAACTCCATAAGTAAAAGGAGAAAAGGACACAATTTAGAACTTATGAGCATATGAGTAATCTGCAAGAGAATTTCTGTGGCTGTAGCATTTCAACCACAAGACAGAGGCACATCTTAGCATCTTAGGCAAGAAATAATACTGTTCTATTTGGAAAACTGGGGAAAAGGCAAGATGAAGGAAGAAAAAAAATTTTTTAAATTTTAATCAAAAGATAGAAAGAGAAAACTACTCTTACATTTTGTTTCTATTATCAAACCAGTTTGCAGTTGAGGCTTTCCCATTTATCAGAATTAGAGTATGACCATTTTTTCATTTCTAAAAGACTTCATTGTCCCTGTTCAATTAATTCTCTTGTATGCAAAACATATCTATTAGTGTGGGCAGTGACATCACTACTCCTACTCTTTAGAGTGTAAATAGATGACTCAGGCAGGATTTATTCATGAATTTTCCACATTGCCTTAGGAAAGTGCCAGTCCCAGACAAGCTATGGCTGAGACTTACTGAATTCTTTGAAAAATTTTATGGCCACAGTATTCTACATCCTTAGGATAAAAACTGGTGTAAAATTCTTTGGGGTTAGGGAGCCCAGATCTGGAAGATGTGCATGTAGACAAAACCTGGAGAGAAGTATGCCAAAATGGAAATAGTTAGGTTAAAGTGAAAAAACAATCTTATAGATTTCCTCTATGGAAACAAATACTTACCAGGGTGTTTAAGAGTGTTGAAGGCTAAATACAAAATACTGCATGTTTCACAAAACTTAGCATTCGTGAATTACTCTTTTTCACATTCTTCTATTCTGAAAGCAAATTTTTTGTGTAGTTATATTTTTTACTATGGGTTAGTACTGACTATTAATTGATGAAATTAAATTTCAAGTACATTTTAAATTCTCAAAAGATGCATTTATACCAGAAAGACTACTTAGCCAACATTTTACATACTAGCATTGCATATCAAGGCTAAGGTCAAAAGTCAGCTATATAAATTCTTTGCACTAAACTCTCATATACTTTCTACACCTCTTCATGCTTGTTTCACACTGTATTTTAATTATTTGATTATTTTTCTATTTGTAGCTACTTTGCAAACCCTAGGGTTGGGTCTCTATCTTATTGTCTTTATGCAATATCTTGATATAATAAGTACGCTCTTCAAAAGTGTTACAGAAATCATGAATAGACACAGCTGGGCAGGAAATGGAATTAAAATATCTTTTGCCAGTTTCCAGATTCTTCCATGTTGAGACAGGCGTCTAGTATCTGCCCTTTATCCTCTTATATTTACTTGTTATCCCTTCTCTTCACTCTTCTATCTACCTTGAGAGGTTGACTTTGGTCAGTTCAGCTAAGGGGAGCGTGGGAGACAGTTGGAGGGCATCTCTGCCATACTCGAAGCAATTTTCTCCACATGACACTCAGTATGGGTTCTAGTAATTGCTCCCTCCCCTCATTGTACTGGCCTAAGGAAAGCAATGCTCTGCTCCTCGTTTTTGTAGTCCCAACATATTTCACTATTTATAGTATATCCAGTATAACCTATATTCTGCCCATACTTTTGTGGTTACTTCATAAATCCTCCTTGAATATCCTAATTCGAATGTGTAATTCTTCTCCTCCTGGGACTTTGACTGACAAAAGATAGGTCAAATTATTTTAAAAAGAATCCACCATTCTTGACAAGTGTAATGATTGCTTTTTAAAGACCTTCTCAATAACTTCTGAAAGTCCAAATTCCTACTTAATATATAAAACATCTTACATATCCCACCACAGTCTTATCTGCCTTTTGCCTCAGTCAAGTTAAAATCACATCTTCTTTCTTCTAGGGATCCACTCTTGACCCCCATCAGTGTTTGCATTATTTCCCTGCTCTTGGAACTTTTAAAATTACTTCTCTTATAAGTAGCTTCATATATAAAGTTAGAGAATATGAATATTGTGTTTTCAATGGGTATTGTGGGGACAAGGGAAGATAAGGAAACAGGTAAACAGATGATTTTTTTTTACTACAGAACTCTCAAAATGCATGATGTAGATTGTGACCCTCTGAGAGAGCAACATGGTAACCAGCATTTCTCAAACTTATTTGACCATAGAATTCTTTTTATCTACTAAGCACTTGCTGGCATTGCTCAGGTCACAGTTGCGAAAACCTTGCTCTAGGGGTGTACTTTTAACTCCACCCTTCTCTTCCTTCTTAAATATTTATTGAATAAATGAATGAATATTGACAAAATTGGTCAGAACTCTAAGAGAAGGGAAGTAAAATACAGGGTTCCACAACTCCTTCCTTTTAATCCCTGGGTACCTGCTGTGTCAGAATCTTCAAAAATGTATAGGGTGGGATGGGAAGTGGCCAGCACTTCCTGCAAGATCTAGTCTGAAGTACTGATTGATATTACCTGGCTACTAATCCAGAGGTGTTCTCCAACCTTTAAGCCTAGATTAATTGCAGGTGCAGTTTCTCCTCCGGGCTTTCTGCCTAGATTTCTGAACTAACTGGGAGTGAGAAAGAAGTGGGCAAGAAGAGGGAGCATAGTATTTATTAGATGCTTGCAATGTGTCAGGTGCTATATTTGGTTTATTCCCATTTCTGAAGAAGCTCACACTCTAGTGGGTAGGAAAAGATGTAAAAATAAGTACAATTAATATATTTTAACATAACATAGCACAACAGCACAACACAACATAAGATTATATGAATAAATAGCTTTTACCTGGTTTCTAGAACATTGTTTCATATTTTGTTGTGGCAAGGTCTACAATTATTGACATTTGACTTCCTAGTTTATTGTGGAATAAGCTTAAGG
This sequence comes from Eidolon dupreanum, assembly GCA_028627145.1. NCBI lineage: Eukaryota > Metazoa > Chordata > Mammalia > Chiroptera > Pteropodidae > Eidolon > Eidolon dupreanum. The sequence goes on from CM053514.1 coordinate 29,901,336, forward strand.
CCTGACTGAGATAATGTCCACCTATCTTTATGTTTTATGTAAAAAAAAATACAGAGTTTTATAAGGGAATCACATGGACTGAATATTACTAAGAAGGTGGAGAGTGCAGGGGAGGCAAATCAGCAGATAGGTTAGAGAAATCTTTTTAACTTCTATTGATGAAGAATTACAAAGATTGGCTAATTTGATTTTAGAATTTTCTTTCTTTGCCTCTACACCTTACTAAATAAAATGGATTTAAAATATTAAGCAGCTACTTCTAAGATGGAATAGATGTATTTTTTCCTATTCCTCCTGCTAAATACAACTAGAAACACTGAACATTATATGTAAAACAAACATAAGAAGACTGAAAACTGGGAGAAGACAAACCAGCTATGGACCTTGGAATACAAAGAATGACATGATGGTAAGTTATCAATTTTTGTTTTTGTTTTATTTTCCTTAGCTTTGTTCTTACCTTGTATATTGGAGCTATAAAAGAAATACCAATACGCACATACAAAAAGGAGCTCCAACAAAAGCCTGCTCTCTCTAGCTAATAAGTACAGGAAAGGGGCAGGCTGGCAAGGTAGAAAATGTTTAGAAAATTACTGTTCTAGTTTAGCCAAATTTCATAGAAAAAAACTGTGCCATCACCCAGACCCATGCTGACAAAGGCTGAGTAGCAGGCCTCCACTTTCACCCTTGCTGGCTGTAACAAAGCTCCCCAACCTCACTGCCTATCTCCCACCATGGTGGTGTCAGAGGAGACTAAGTAGGGGGCTGACTTTTCATCCCCACTTGGTAGGAATGAGGTATCTCTCTCCCTTCCCGCCAAGGTAGTGTAAGAGGGCGCCTAGTGGAGAATCAGGATTTCATCACCACATAGCAGCAACAAGGTCACCTCCTCACAACTGTGGTGTCACTGGAGGCCATGTGGAGAGCTGTAACAATACACTTTTACTTCTCCCAGCCAGGAAAGTGTCAGTGGAGGCTTAGTGGGGAGGCAGAACTCCCACCTCTGCCCAGCAGTACTAAGGACCCCCTCCCACCTCAGGTATCAATGAAGATCAGTAGGCAACCTGGACTTCTACACCCACTATGATAATGAGACAGTAATGACACCACTTTCCCTGCTGAAGCAATCTTCGAAAATCAAGGCAAACAAAGGTTTAAATGAGATCCAGAATCTCATTGTAAAAATGCTTCAAAGAGCAATTTACAAACATGCTTAAAACAAATGAAAAACAGAAAATCTTGGCAAATAAATAAAACTTATAAAGATGGACCAAAAGGAAATTTTAGAACTGAAAAATATGATTACCAAAATAAACTGAATGGTGGGCTCAACAGCCTAGGAGACGGAACAATAGAAACTGCTCAATCTGAACAGCAATAGGAATGATATACTGAAGAAAAAGAGCCTCAGGGAACTATAACAAAAGATTTAACACTAGTATCATCAGAGTCCCACAATGACAGGAGAAAGAGGGGAGAGCTGAGAAAGTATTTGAAGAAATAATAGCTGCAATTTCTTAAGTTTGGCAAACTACATAAAGCCATGCATTCAAGGATATAAACAAACCCAAATAGAGTAAATCTGAATAAATCCATGCTGAGGCATGTTACACTTAGACTTCTGAAAACTAAATATAAAGAAATTGAATCAATAATTAATAACCTTACAAAACAGAAAGCACCAGGCCCAGTTGGGTTCACTGGTGAATTCTACCAAACATTTAAGGAAAAGGATTAATTATATCAATTCTCTACAATTTCTTTCAGAGGATAGAAGCAGAGGAAATTCTCCCTGGCTCATTCTATGAGGGCAGCATTACCCTAATGCCAAAGCCAGACAAAGATATTAAAGGAAAAGAAAATTACAGACCAGTATATTTCATGATCATAAATGCAGATATCTTCAGCAAAATATTAGCAAATCAAATCCAACAATGTGTCTAAAGAATTATACACCATGACCAAAGGAGATTTATCCCAGATAGGTAAAGCTGGTTCAACATTCAAAAATAAGTTCATGTGATCCATCACATCAACACGCTAAAAAAGAAAAATCACATGATGGGATCAATAGATGCAGAAAAGGTATTTGACAAAATCCAACACCTATTTATGACAAAAGCTATCAGTAAACTGGGAATAGAAGATAACCTTCTCAACTTGATAAAGAATATCTACAAAATATCTATACCTAACATCATACATAATGGTGAATCTTTCGACTTTCAGGACAAGCCAAGGATATCCCTTCTCACCACTCCTGTTTAACATTGGCTGGAAGTCCTACCTAATGGAATAAGGTAAGAAAAGGAAATAAAAGGTATATTGGGAAAGAAGAAATAAACTGTCTTTGTTCACAGATGACATGGTGATAGTCTTTGTAGAAAAATCTTAAAGAATCAATGACGACAACAACAACAAAACAAAACAAAACAAAAAACCAAACTTATGGAGCCAATAAGCGATAATAACATGGTGGCAGAATACAAGGTTATATACTAGCAATGAACAAATAAAATTTGAAATTAAAAACAATATCACTCACATTAGACTCCCAAAATTGAAATATTTAGATATGTCTAGCAAAATATGTGCAAAATCCATATGAGGAAAACTAAAAAATTCTGATGAATGAAATCAAATAAGAACTAAATATGTGGAGAGATAGTTCATGTTCATGATAGGAATACTCAACATTATCAAGATGTCAGTTTTTTCCAACCTGATTTATGGATTCAATGCATATCTAGTCAAAATCCCAGCAAATTATTTTGTGGATGTAGACAAACTGATTGTAAAGTTTAAATAAAAATGCAAAGGACACAGAATAGCTAACACAATATTGAAGGAGAAGAACAAAGTGGAGGACTAACACTACTCGACTCCAAGAATGACTTACCATAAAGCAACAGTAATTAATACAGTGTGGCATTGCCTAAAGAATAGATAAATAGATCAATGGAACAGAATAGGGAGCCCAGAAGTAGACCTACATAAATATAGTCAATTAATTTTTGACAAAGGAGCAAAGACAATACAGTGAAGCAAAAGCCTTTTCAACAAATGATGCTGGAAGAACTAGACATCCACATTTCGTGCCACCCCCACAAAATGATTCTAGACGTAGACCTTACACCCTTTACACAAATAACTAAAAATAGATCATAGAGCTAAAAATAAAAAGCCAAACTATAAAAACCCTAGCAGATAACATAGGATGACCTTGGATATGGCAACGACTTTTTAAATACAACACCAGAAACATGATCCACAAAAAAAAAATAATTAATAAGCTGGACTTTATTAAATTTAAAAACTTCTGCCTTGTAGAAGACAATGTGAAGAGAATGAGAAATCAAGCCACAGACTGGGAGAAAATATTTGCAAAAGACACATATGATAAAATATGCAAAGAACTTTTACAAATCCACAATAAGAAAACAAACAACCTGATCAAAAAAGACCTTATCAGACATTTCACTGAAGAAGTTACACAGATGGCAAATAAGCATATTCCACATCATATGTCATCAGGTTAGTGCAAATTAAAACAACAAGTTACCACTACACACCTATCAAAATGATTAAAACCTAAAACACTAACAGTGCCTAATGCTGATGAGGATGTGGAACAACAAAAACTTTCATTCTTTGCTGGTGGAAATGCAAAATAGTACAGCCGCTTTAAAAGACAGTTTATGATTTCTTACAAAACTAAACATACTCTTACCATACAATCCAGTAGTCAAACGTTGGTATTTACCCAAAGCAGTGGGAAATGCACATCCACACGAAACCTGCAGCTTTATTCATAGTCGCCCAAACTTGGATGCAACCAAGATGTTCTTTAGTAAATGAATCAATAAATAAGCTGTGGTGCATCCAAACAATGGAATGTTATTCAGTGTTAAAAATAAAAAGGAAAGAAAAGAAAAAAGAAAAAGAAAGGAAAAAAAAGAAAGAATTATCAAGAAATGAAAAGAGGAACTTTAAATGCATATTAGTAAGTGAAAGAAGCCAATTTGAAAAGACTATATACTGTCTGATTCAGATTATATGACATTTTTGGAAAGGCAAAACTGTGGAGACAGTGAAAAGATCAGTAGTTGCCAAGGGTTGAGCATGGACTGGGATAATAAGGTGGGCAGGGATGAATAGGTAGAACATAGAGGACTCTAGGGCAGTGAAAATACTCTACATGATACTATAATAATGAAAACGTGTTATTACACCTTTGTACAAACCCATAGAATGTACAACACCAAGAGTGAACCCTAATATAAACTGTGGACTTCGGGTGATTCAGATGTGTTAATGCAGGTTCATCAATCACAAAAAATGTACCACTCAGGTGGAGGATGTTGATAATGGGGGAGGCTATATGCAAGGGGTGGGGGTGCAGTAGGTATATGGGAAACCTCTTACCTTCTGCTTAATTTTGCTGTGAACCTAAAGCTTCTCTAAAAAAAAAAAACCTGATATAAAGAAAAAATGTTGAAAACAGCAATGGAGAAATGACACATTACTACAAGGAAAAATTATTTAAATGACAATGGATTTCTCATCAGAATCCATGGGGGCAAGAAGAACTGGCACATCATTGATCAAGTGCTGAAATAAAAGAACTCTTACATCCAGTGAATCCTAGAATCCTATATCCTATATCCAGTGAAATTATCCTTTAGGAATGAAGATAAAATGAAAACATTCTCAAATGAAGGAAAACTAATTACTTACACCGAAGGAGTGGCTAAGGGCAATTCTCTAAACCGAAAAGAAATGATAAAAGAAGGAACCTTGGAATATAGGGAAAGAAGAATTTGGCAAGCAAAAATACTGGTAAATACAATAGACTTTCCTTCTCCTGTTGTGTTTTCTAGATATTTTTGATGGTTGAAGCAAAAATGTGTTCAAAAAATTAACCACACTGTCTGATGTGGTTCTAAATGTATGTAGAGAAAATATATAAGACAATCAGTTTATTACATGGGAGAGGGTAAATGGATATAAGGGAAATGAGATTTCCAGACTTTACAATGACAATAGTAGACTATGAGAAGTTATGTATATATAAAGTAATACTCAGAACCACTAAAAAAGCTATACAAAGAGTCATAGCAATGAACAATACAGGTAAATTAAAATGGAAGTCTAAAAAACATGTTCAAGTAACCCACAAACTCTTCCAGAAAATAGAAGTAGAGGGAATGCCTCCGATTCATTTTGTGAAGCTAGTTTTGCCCTGATACTAAAATCCAAGATGGTTAAAAAAGAAAAGAAAACTGCAGACCAATACCCCTTATGAATTTAGACACAAATATAACATGTTACCGTTGGGGAATCTAAGTAAAGTCTACAAGGGATCTCTCTGCATTATCCTTACCACTGCATGTGAATTGTGTGTCTTAAACTAAAAAGTTTAGTTTAAAAAAAAAAACAGTAAAGAGAGGGATAAAGAGAATCATTGATTCTATCTGATATTAGTAGAGTCCCAAAGCTGTTACACAGATGATTGCAAACTTGAATTAATTTTGCTTCAGTAGATTTCAGAACATTTCATAATATGCTTTAAAGTTGTTGAGGACTCCTTAAGATGCCACAATTTTAGGGCTAGGAGTACTATGAGTAACTAAAAACTTACATCAAACGCAAACCTGATGTTACTGTTCTTTTTTATTGTATGACTTATAATACTTTGGTATGACATTAGCAAATATTTTAATCCATGGCAAAGTAAAGTACAATGTTTTGAAAAGGTATGGTTTTATAATAACCTTGAAAGTAAGTCAACATAAGTGACTGACCTAAAGCATAGTGACCCTAGCTTGAGTTTATTCATTTAATCTCTGACCTTGGCACCCTGCAGACTTCTCTGTCCACTCAACAGTTCCCACACAACACATGAATTCCATTAGGCAACGTGACCTTGGAACTCTCAATATGTCATTACTCTATGCTGGCAGAAATGACATCGTAATTGATAGCAAACTGCTTCTTTAAATTCTTTAATGATACCTTTGTAAGTCCACCTTTGTTTAAGAGAGTGTAAGGAAGAATTCATTGAAAAAAGGGTACCAAATCAGCACTACCCTCATTTACAACATTTTATGGATGCCTTCCAAGATGCTAGGTCCAAATTAGTTATGTGAATTTTATAACAAGCAAAAGAGGATTGAGACCAAAAGGAAATGATGTCTTAGGAGGAAAAAGGTTGAAGGTGGAGAGGGATTTTTGTTTTGTTTTTCAAGCAGTGAGAAATATTTTTAAAAGAATTTTGGGAGAGAAGTTTAAGAGTTAACATGATTTGAAGGAAATGAAGACAGGAGAAAGCAAGATCTATAAACTGAGAAAATAGAAGATTTAGGGAGAGGTTGAAAGTATCGGTAAGAGAAAATTTGGAAACAGAATGTAGTTCAGTATGGTCACACTCAAATATGATAGTCAAAGATTGGATCTGTCTGTCTTCAGAGATGAGAAGTCAGAGAATTGTTAGATAGCCACAAATAAAATATAATTGGGGAAAAGATCACAAAGCACATTATCATCATGCTAAAGATCAACTGGAGAGAGAATCGAGTCCATACAACTATCTTCAGGGAAAACTGTTGCAAATTAATTTATATTTAAATGTAATATATTAAATATAACAATATTATTAAATTATATATAATATATTTAAAATATACTGTATTTTTAAATACTTTGGTCGATGGAGTTTGTTCTTTCCTTTAACACTTGCTTATATTAAACTTTTTCATAGTATGAATTTTTTATGGTATAGATTTATAATATTGATCTATTCAACACACATTTAATGATCCTTCTAGTGCTGTGGGGACTAGAAATATAGAGAGGTGTGTTTTCTGCCTGGCAGTAGTCTTCTCCAGGGATATTGAAAGAGCAGTTGGAGTCACACATCCAGTGTTGAGCCCTAAGTCTATTGTGTCTTAGCCATGTGGAAATTCAGTTGCTCTTCAGGAATCCCAGTTTCCACATTTTCATTTTTTTAACTAGGAATAATAGCTCCTCACCTTAAACATTTGAAAATCAAATGGGAAAATATGTGTGTCATGGGTTCTGTGATTTTATAAAGCATGATATATTTCTGAATGATTTTTGAACTGGTGTATTCTCAGTCCATTGTGAGACAGTAACTATGCCCTGTTTTCTTTATATCCTCAAACCCTAACACAGGGTCTGGCACACAGCAAGTAAAGGTAGCAAATGTTGGATATCTGAGTAAATAAAACCGAAAATATATTTGCTTTCATGGGTCTTACATACTATAAATGCCTTCCAATGTGCTGGGGCCAAATTAGTTAGATGAATTTCATGCCAAGAAAATAAAGAATGAGACCAAAAGGAAATGAATTTTTAGGAGAAAAGAGGTCAAAGGTGGGGGTGACAATAAACAACAAGCATAATAAATTCATAAATTATATAGTATCCTAGAAAGTGATAAGTATTGTGGGAAGAAAAGTTAAAATGGAGTAAGAGGAACTGAGAGAGCTGGAGGAATATGATGCAAATTTTAAAAGCGAAATCAAGGTTGGTCTCATTGAAAAGATGTTCATTAAGAAGAGACCTGTAAGCGATGAGCGTTTTAGCCATGTGAATATTTGGGGAAAGAGAATTTAGGCAGAGGGACAACTAGCTCTGCCTCTCTTGTCTGAGGAACATCCAAGAAGCTAGTGTGACTGGTATGGAGTCAGGCAGGGAAAAAAGCAGAAAACCAGGTTAGAGAGGTGGTGGAGAGGGCTGACCATTGTAAAACACAACTCCCACTGGGGAATTGTGAGGAGAGGAGTGTCATGATCTGACTCACGTTTCTAAAGAACCACTCTCACGGATGCTTTGAGAACGGACAACAGCAGAAGAGGGGCAAAGACAGAAGTAGTGAGACCATAAGGAAGCTATTGCAGTAATTCAGGTGAGACGATAGCACCTTGCACTACAGTGGTAGGACTGGAGAAAAAGAAGTGGTCAGATTCTGGATATATTTTGAAGGTAGAGCAAATAGGATTTCCTGACAGACTGAGCATGGGGTATGAAAGACAGGGAAGAATGGAGACAACTCTGTTATTTTTGTGGAACAACTGGAAGGCTGAAGCTGCCAACTGAGAGGGGGAAACCTGTTGGAGAGGTGATCTTGGGGAAAAGATCAGGAGTCAAGGTCAGGCATATTAAACATCCAAATAGAGATGTCAAAGATGCAGGTGAATATATGATTTGGGAATTCAGGAGGGAGGTCTAGGCTAGAAATAAAAATTAGAAATTGTTGGATACAAATGCTATTTCAAACTGTGAGATTGGCTGAGATTACAGAGGGAGTGAGAATAGACAGAGAAATCCAATAAGTGAGTTTTGGTGCATTCAAATGTTAGTTAAGAAGTTGAAAGAAGAGAAAAAATGTCAAAGAAAATTGAGAAAGAGTAACCAGTAAAGCACAAGAAAATCCAAGAAATATGTGGTACCCTGGAATCCAAGTAAGGAAAGTATATTAATTAAAAGAGATAAATTTGTCAACGGCTTGAACTTGTCACATAAGGACAAAGAATACGCCTTTGGATTTAGCGATGTAGAGGTTATCAATGACCCTTACAAGAGCAGTTTCGTTGGTGTGAAAAAGTCAAACTCCTGATTAGACTGTGTTTAAGGGAGAACAAAAGGACAAGAAATGGAGAAAGTAACAGTGATAACTTTCTCTAAAGAAGAGTTAAGGTTAGCTGAGAAGAGGAGAGAAATGAGATGGTAGTTGGCAGGGGAAGTAGGGTCAAGAGAGATTTTTTTTTAAGATAGAAGAAATAACACCCTGTATGTATACTGACAGGAATGATTTGGCAGGGATAGAAAAGTTGATGATACAGAAGAGGGAGGGAATAATAGCTCCTTAAGAAGTCATTCTCAAGGGAATGTATAAAAGTACAAACAGAAGGACTAGTTACAAATAGAGGCATAGATAATTCATTTATAGAAAAAGGTGAGAATGCAGAGTGTTGGGTACAGATGCTGGTAAGCGGGCAAATGTCATGGAGGGAGATTATGGCAGTTCCCTTCTGGACACTTCGATTTTATCAATGAAATAAGAAGCATAATGCTTCAGCAAATGTGAAGATAGAGAAAGAATGATCAAAGTTGGAAGAAAGAGCAGGTGTAAATTAATTATCTAGGAAAGTGAAAGAGTGAATGAACTAAGGAAATATTTATGACAGCAAATGTTGAGATATACCAGAAAAAAAATCATTGTCCTTATGAATATTGCAATCCACAGAGTACAAAATAAATAACAAATAATAAATAAGCATACCTTTTACATTAAGTATATAGTCAAAGGCCATTTACTGGTGAGACCAGATAGATGGTTTCATGTTTTTCTTCAGCCATGTTTTGCTACATAGTGGAGACTTGCAGTAGTTGGATAATTTAAATTAGCCAGGTTGTGGTTTTACCAAGGGAGACCGATAAGGAGAGAGGGCACGGGGTTTGCAAATGTTTGCAAGATGGGTTATGAAGGAAGAGAGCACATCAAGGGGGTGAAGAACAGTTAAAAGGTGGTAAGATCAATGGATTGGGGATGAATGTGTTTAACCACCTGATATTTTAACCCATCTTCTCCATCCCCATTTCCTGCCCTAGTTGAGGTGATGGCTAAGAATATTGCCCAAAGCAGGAGTCTAGCTCTGTCAATTATAAGATCTCTGTTCTGTTCCACTTTAATTTTCTTTATCCCTGTCCAAAACACATTGCCTTAATTCCTATAATTTCATAATAAAAGTGTTGTTATCTAGTAAGGCAAATCCCCAAATAATTTTTCAAAATAAAGGTGAAATAAATTTTAAGGAAAATAAAAGCTGAGAAAATTTATCACCAACTATAGGAAACACAAAAGAGTGCTCTCTGTGTAAAAGGAAAATGATTCAAAAAAGTGGATCTGAGCTGTAGGAAGAAAAAGAGTAAGAAAAGGATATATATATAGATAAATCTAAATGAATATTGACTGTATAAAGTAATAATATCATAAGGGTCATAAATAGAGAAAACGAAAGTACTGTCCATGACAACAATAGTACACAAGTCAAAGGTGGATAAATGAGATTTGAGACTTCTAAAATCCTTGCATTGTCCTGGAAGAGGAAGAAGTACCAATGACTAGTCAGAGATACATGTCATAATCTTTAGGAAGGCATTAACAATGAAATAGATAATAAAAGAATGTCTACTTAATAAGTTCAAAGAAAGGAAACCTAAATAATAAAAATATTCAATTGATCTAAAAGAAGGCAAAAGTTAAAATTAAAAAAGAGAAGTAGAACTAATGGAACAAATAGAAAAAGTAAGATAACAGAGTGGTGGAAGGGCCTTAACTCTATTATATCCATGAGAACGAAGCAGAAGTATCTGAATATTCCTACCACAAAGAGGAAGTTAAGATTTCTTACATGAGTGTCATTGAGAAACCCAGTTTATCATAGTAGCTTAAATATTGTTTTTGAATAAATTAATAACCAGATGGATGCATCAAGTGGGTTGTTTCTCCGCTGTCAAATATATAAAAGGAGCCCTTGAGACTAGCTCTAACACAAGCAAATACGCAAACATCATGTAGGCCTGGCTCCTCTTTCCATAAGCACCCACTTAGACGACATTCTTGCTTCTGCCCTGAGCAATTCTGACAGGACAACTTTGTGAACTGACTGAGACAGGCAGACACATCTCATACTGGCTACTTTTTGTTTGTTTTAGGTTTTAGTTCGGCAGCTTCCTACTTCCTTGAGTACCTGCCTTTTTACTCCACCAAGATTTTTTATAGAAAATGCAGAGGCTGTCATCTCCTTATAAGGCCTGAGTTTTATAATGTCCTCCAGTCAAAATGGATCCTTTTCTCAAACTAAACAATTCTAAATGCTTTATTCCCAGAGTATCTTAAAATAGTGATCTGACCACTATTAGACTCCTGATGAGGAGGAATTCTGGTTGATCAAAGAAGAGAATCCTTACGGTTATGGTAGATTGGATAAGCAGAAAAACATTTTGAGGAAAAATATTTCAGTAAATTCATTTCTATCACATAATTCCAGAACATGCAATAGTTTCAATCAACTCTCAGCATATTCTTCAAGTCAAGTTCTGCCTAGCTCTCAAGTTCTGCTTAGCTCAAGGTAATAGGCAGAGCAGATGGAGATAATTGGCCCGTTTAAGAGTGAGAGGCAGAGCTGCTGGCTCCTATTCTTCAACAGCCTCTTCAGATCTTTTAACTATAATTCTAGTTATCATTTGTTAGGTGCCTCCTATGTGCTGGGCACTTTGCCCACATTATGTCTAATACTAATAACACCCCCTCCTTTTTTTTTTTTTTTAACAGATTCAAAAACTGAATCAAGAATTCAGTAAATTGACCAAGGCTAGACAGCTAGTGAAGGGCAGAGGTGAGATTCATGCGAGGGTCTACCCAACACCTCCTCCTACACAGTGCCCTCCCTGCGTTGATGACTTATTGCTCCTTGTTTTAGCCCTTTCCTTTTCGATGAGTGCAGAGAAAGTAATCAGAAGAGACAAGAAAACTGTAAGGGGGATTCAGGTGGGCACTAGGTGTAGAGACAATTTAATATAGGAAGACGTGCAAGGAGCCGGGGTAGGACAGGACTCTGATCCCGCTGATGTAGCCTCAGGCAGGATTTAAGCTCTCTGGGCATTAGTTTCTTGTAAAAACAAAACAAACAAAACAAAACAAACAAAAAACAGCAGGTTTTGAATCAGGGGATCTCTAAAGCCCCTTCTAGCCCTAGAGTTCTAAGTATTAAAAAGGCACTGACAGCGTTCCACTTCTCCAAAGAGCATAATGTGATCCTGGCCCTGGTTAGTCCCTGCCATCCCTGGAGATGGCTGGATTCGGTGCCACCTGTACCAGACCTAGGTATGCAGAAACGGGAAGCGAGGCTAGTGCTCTCTCTTGGTCCTCGACAGCCCCTTGATTGTTGAGCCTCCAGGAACAGTTCTCGCATGTGTTCAAAAAGAAAACTGAGCGCCGAGTAAGTGTGACAGTCATTTGGTGGGGGGGGGGGGGGGGCCGGGAGCCTGCAGGAGAAGCTCTCCGAGCAGCGGGCGGCACCAGGTCGACCGCGGGCTTATCGCCCACAGCTGGCGCGGCCGGGCCGGGGCTGGCTGCTCGCCCGGGTGGGCGGCGAGGGCAGCGCGCTGGGCCCCTCACCGCGCCCGGCCCGCGGAGCTAGCGCGGCGGGCGGCGGGAGCTGCTCCTGCGGCCCGGGGCTCTCGCCCGGGCGGCGGCGGGAGGCGTCGCTGGGGCCCGGCGCGCGCGGGGGGCGGGGGCGAAGCCGCGCGAGCAAAGTCCAGGCCCCTGGGTCGCAGCGCCCGGCGCGCCCAGCGGCTCGGCCGGAGACGCGCGAGGTCTGAGGTGAGCGAGGCCCGGGAGCGCCAGGAACCCCCGGGACGGTGGGCGCGAGGCGGGGACAGTGGGACCTCCACCCGGCGCCCCTGGGCCCCGACTCCCGCGTCCGGCTCGCACCCTTCGGGCGGGGGCTGCGAGGAGGCTGGCTGTCCTCCCCGAGCTGGGGTGAGTGCATTTGGACCTGAACCTGTGGTTTCTCCCCAGGCTGAGATGGATCCCGAGGCGGGAAGGAACGGAACTGCCCGGCGCCCCGTGAGAGCAGAAGGTGACTTTGAACTGAGCAGCAGCAGGTACATCACCCGGCACCGTTTTTCCGTTACACGGGAATCAGCGGGGCCAAATTCGGCCTCATAAAGAAGTTGAGAAAATCTGTTTGATGTCTTTGGCTTTTGTTTTGGAGGTTCTTTGGAGGGTCTTGTCTGAGGTTCTGACCTTTCTTAAGGACCATTACAGATGCCTCTTTTGCAACAGGCTCGGGAAGAAGAGGCTGTCTTTAAAAGTGCCCGCTTCCCTTTGTGCAGGGTGATGCGATGAATATCTGCGTTGTATAACATCCCTTGCCTTATATAACTCAAAACTTTTACAAATAACTTTCATAAACATCATCTGATTTTTTATGCGTATAGAGCATCAGATGTCTGCTGTTGATGGTTGTGCTTTTAAAACAGAGGTCGTGAAGCAAAAACTCCCTCCTCCCCCTCATTCCTGTTCCTCTTTTTCTTAACCTTTCCCCCTCCTCCCAGCGCCAGCCGGATTCCGTATTTCTTCGTTCTGGGCAGTGAGGTAGGGAGGAGGTCCTCGGGCAGCCTATTCTTCTGTAACCTGCGCTTCCAAATCACATGTTGTTCAAATGCAAGGCGGAAACCTCAGTGTTTCCTTTGCGTGCGCGTCTTTCTCCCCGCGCTGGCTTCTTGGTTCCCAGGGGCCCTTGTTCAGAGTACTTCACAGGCCCTAGTAGGAGCAGAAGCAACCAGTAAATGGTGTGTTGTCTCTGTTTCCTCTTTCACTGTGGGAATAGTGAATCATTTTCGCCTTTAGCTTCAAATAGTTTATGAGGTTGTTATGGTCTCTGAGTTCACACCAGGCCATCCAGAACTAATTGACCTGTGTCATCGAGTAATTACCCAGAGGGACAAATTTATCAAGTGTGTCCTCAAGCTGCAAGGGACCTGATTAGCCAACTGAAATATGCCTATCTGATGTTTAAACAGAAGCATTATTTTAGACCGTTAACTTCTTCATACAGTGATATTGCTCTATTCCTTCTAAGTACTATGGTGTTCATTCACAGAAAATTTAGTTCGACATATAGAAGTGGAAAACCGATGGATGGTAGTATTTCTACCAGAAAGATGTGGTGTTCATCAACTGGCAATTTAGGCTAGGATTGACTGTGAATCTATAAATAGATGGCATTTTCACGAGGAAGGCTATTTATGTCTTGCCCTGGCTGAACATTTGATGAGTGTACAAAGGAGCTATCCCTGTGAAAAATGCAGTAACACTCCAAAACCTAAGGAAGCTCTCAGAAATGGAACTCACAGCCTTCTGTTGGAAGGAAGGAAACATTTCAAAAGAGGAATACAAAAAGTTAAGAATACATTAAGACTGTAAGATTATGAAATTAAATGAAATGAGACTAATTTTTATAAAAAGCAAACCAAAGCTTATACATTCAAAGGAAGTTAAACTCACTTTAGTTATTTAGGGCAAATTAAGAGTTAGTTATATGATTATTCTAATCATGCTGCTATTGCTTGTGGCACATTCCTTTGAATATACTTAGTGGCAGATGTCTAAATAATTTGGGATCAAGTTTTATGACTAAAACTTTATCACCTATCTGGAAATTTAAGCTAAATAAATGCATTTTAGGTAAAAATAAGATAAAACCTCTGCCCTCACGGAGTTTATTGTATAACAGGCAGATATAAATAATACATATGCTAAATAAGTAAACTACAACAAATGTTAGAAGGTAATGAATGCTATAGAAAAACATTAATCGAGGCCAAGGAAATCAGGAGTACAAGGAGGAAGTAATTTGCAATTTTAAATAAGGCGGCAGGTCTTATTGAGAAGGCAATATTTGAGCACAGATATGAAAGAAATGAGAGAAGAGAGCTGTGTGGGTATTTGAAGAGAGAGTATTCCTGGCGGAGGTGACTGAAAATGTAAAGACTCTGCAATGAGAAAATGTTTGGTGTGTTCACCAAACAGCAGAGAGGTCATGATGGCTGGAGCAGAGCAAACAGGCATGGAAGTGGGCAAGGTGGTCAGAGAGACAGCAAAGAAACAGATCATGTAGGGCTCTAGAAGCCAATGTAGGATTTTGGTTTTTACTCTGAGAAAAGCGAGAATAATACTGTGATATAACTAGAGTTTTTAAATGATTACGCTGGCTGTTGTGTTGAGAATAGACTACAGCAGGCATAAGTAGAAGTGGGGAGACTAACAGGAGTTCTCCTGAGCTATTGGGGTAGCAGTAAAATTGGTGAGCAGTGGTTGAATTCAGGATGTATTTTGAATATAGAGCAAACAGGACTTCCTGACACCACTCGCCATAAAACTTCAGAAGAGTGACCCTTACCATACTTAGATCAACATGTATTTTTTTCAGCAAAGGAAGAATTTATACTGGTTCCCCATTATCCATGGGGAATATACTCCAAGACCCCCCTGAGGATGCCTGAAACCTCAGATAGCATAGAACCCTATATATATTTTGTTTTTTCCTATACATGCATACCTGTGATAAAGTTTAATTTATAAAAATTGGCACAGTAAGAGATTAACAACCGTAACTAATAATAAAATAGAATAGTTATAACAAATATGCTGTAATAAAAGTTATGTGGATGTTTTCTCTCTCCTCTTTCTCTCTGTCAAAATATCTTATTGTATTATACTCACCTTTTCTTATCTTGTGATGATGTGAAATGATAAAATGCCTTATTAAGTTGAGAACTTTTACCTTTTCACTTAAAGGAAGCACTTTATGGCTTCTCTTTGGCATGTACAAATTTTTGCCATCACCACTCTTGTGCTTTGAGGCCATTAAGTAAAATAAGAGTTACCTGAACACAAGCACTATGATACCATCATGGTCGATCTGATAACTGAGATCACTCCTAAGAGGTGAGTAGCATCTACAGCAGAGATACACTAGACAAAGGGATGATCTATGTTCTCAGTGGGACAGAGAGAGATTTCATTACAATCCTCAGAATGGTGCACAATTTAAAACTTTTGAATTGTTTATTTCTAGAATTTTCCATTTAACATTTTCAGACCACAGTTGACTTTGGGTAACTGAAACTGTGGAAAGCAAAACTACAGGTAAAGGGGAGTATAACTGATTTGGCAGACATTATTAATACATTCATCTTACCCCTGTATGTGAGCTCTGTGAGGAAGGTGACCCTTTCTTGTTTATACAGATATCCTTGTAGTACCTTGGACAGTTACTTCAGTTACTTAGTGATTGCCTTGCAATATTTGTTGAACTGGATAATTTTGACAATTTGTGGACATCACTGTTTTATATTTGAAAACATTATAGTAGTTGAATTGATAACATCTCAAATTTATATTCAGTTGACTATGAAACATTTTGTAATAGTTTCAAATTCAAACAATTATATTCTTTACAGCAAACAAGACAGGAAAAAGATGAAGAAAGTGAATTTGATTGGACCATTAACATTGGTAAGTTGTAAAATAATAAATATGAATAATTCTTTCCTTCATTCAAATTGGTGTTGAATCAATAATTATAGAGCCAGTTCTTTAAGATTGTCTACAGACAGTGACAGATTTTTCTCTGCTACACATTTGCTGGCTGAGGTTGGCTCATTGTAGTCATGGCCCAAGATAGATGATAAAAGAGGTAGGGGTAGGTTGGCTATGAAACAGAACAGAGCTAACTGGTTTACAGTGAAATTGAAAATAAGATTTGTGTTTGTAGCACTAGACAACCTAACCAGTTTCAGAAAAATGAATCTCTACATTTGTTTCACAAAACCTCCACACATTTAGCTTAAAATAAGCTTGCATGTAAAATGATTGTTAACTATAGAAATTTTAAAACGATTAAGAAATCTGTGTTCACATTTGGCTTCCAAGACAATTGATTAAATGTAGAGTAACTATTAGAGATTTAGATTATGTTCAGCACAATACTCAGTGGCTTTCTGCTGGCACAAGGCAAGCCAACATATTTCTGGAAGAAGTCTAATCTGTTTTTCTTTTGTCTCAGAGAGGCGGCCCAAGAAACTGTTTGCCCACTTTTGGTAAATATGTGTTTCAAACTATGATAGCCATTATTCAGTACCAAAGAAGTTGATATTAAGTGGCATATCAGCTGAAATTTCCAACTTAATAAGTAAATGGGTGCAAAGACACCAAAACATCCTCGGTCTTGAACATCACTGCAGATTTCTCATGTCACAACAAAGCCCCTATTTATTCTCTTCTTCCTTATTCTTGTGATGTTTTTGTTTAAAAGTCTCAGTAAGAGTATTTTTTTTTAATTTAGTGCTTTAGAGGATAAATTGTAAAACTAAATCTGGTTTTGACGCACAGGTTTTAAATCCTCCTCCTGCATAAAATAAAATACCATGAACCTTAAAGTAGAAATGTGGAAATTTTCTTGAATATAAAAGCTAAAATTTAAATTAAATATAAATGTAATCTTTTTCAGACTCTGAATAGATATTTTTTGTCTCAAAAGAGATTCAGGAAAAATACTGTACTTTTTTAAAATTTCTCTCTCATCTTTCAATTACAATTAACTTACAATATTATATTAGTTTCAGGTGTACTACATAGTGACTAGAGATTTACAAAACTACTCCAACAGAAATTAGAAATGTATTGTTTTGTTGAAAAATCACTGAAAACAATCTAGCTATACTTAGTACATTGCTGTGAAATTCGTGTAATATTAAATTTAAGCTTAGAAACAAGGAAATTTTATTTAAGTGATTTGAAAACCATTTAAAATGTTCCTCAATTTCATGTAAATGTTTAGTAAAGAGAGCATTACATGATGACCTGATCCTGTGCTTGAAACTGTAGTGGACAGACCCAAGTGTTCTATCTCCCTTCCCTAGGGGCCACAGAATTGAACCTTGGGAATACTAGTCTCTTTTATAGCGATTTTAGGGACCCTTCCCCATTTGCTCTTGATTTTACTTGCTCCCCTTTTTTTTGTTCCAAACTTCACTTGGCTTCTGACCCTTTGTCTCTTTTGGCACTCTTGCTTGCCCTGTGTGTTTGATGATAGAATTTGGCCTTCCCATACTGAACTTCTGGAACTCTCTGAGGAAAATTTGCACACACACTCCCCTCCCCACCTCACCATGTGTGTCTGACCTCGTCCTGCTCTAGGGTATTGACCCTATCTGACTCAGCTTCAGCTCTTAAAAATCCCACTCTGCCAAGTCTGACTCATCCATTCTCCTGATGACTGTCCCTTTTCCCCAAAAAGCAGGTGGGGTGGGGTGAGGAAAATGGATAGAGGCAAAAGGTTTAAAAGAGGGGAGAGATGCAAGGGACAGAGGGGATGGTATAGAGATGGAAAAAGAAGACAACAATAATGTAGTCTGGAAGAAGAGGAAAGGAGAACAAAGAGAGCCAAAGAACAGTTAATCAAAAAGAAAAAGAAAAAGTGAGAAATTGGAGAAGACTGAAAAACAGTGAAGGAAAAGTCTTTGGAGTATTATGACATTGATCAGCTGTTTTCATTTGTGGGTATTGCGCACTTCACTGTGACAACTGGTGTCCCCCTCTAAGTGTACTAAGTACTAAGTACAATGTACTAAGTGCATTGTACATGGATGATACTAAGATAAGACCAAGATCCTTGGTGTGGCCCTTGAGGCCTTTTCTACCTCTCTCTAATATCATCTCCACACTCTGTACTGTCCACTTCAGGCATTCCACTGTGTGGAGCTGCCTGAAAACTCTATGCAGTTTCTAGTCACCTTGCTCTTCTAAGCCTAAACATCCCCTATTTCCTGTGCATTCCTCAATTCTTCAGCTAACTCCTCCAACCCTTTAAGATTCTGTAATGAGCATCCTCTCCATGAGCAAGAATTCTCGAAAGCAGGGATTCCCAACCCCCCAGGACTCGGATCCTTACAGGTCTGTGGCCTGTTAGGAACCAGGCCGCACAGCAGGAGGTGAGTGATGGGCAAGCAAGTGAAGCTTCATCTGCATTTGCAGCTGCTCCCCAGCGCTAGCATCACTGCCTCAGCTCCACCTCAGATGATCAGGCATTAGATTTTCATAGGAGTACTGGTCCCTGGTGCCAAAAAGTTGGGGACCACTGCTCTAACGTACACAGATAGGCACTCCGCAATGTTTGTTGCATTTCACTACTGAGCTACTTTTCAAAAGCGAACTTAAACCTTTTAAGGGGATCTTATTCTCAGAACTCAGAAGGCCTGTTTCCCCCACGTGTAATTCTCCCTCTGAAATATTCTGAATATCATTTTAAAGGATGAGATGTGCGTGTGCATGTGCATATGTGCATGGTTTGTTGGTGTGTGTGTATGTGTGTGTGTACTCCCAGTTGTCCTTAATTCACTACCTCAGGAGTTCTGGAAGATCAAACAATATTTCTTATTAGAACCAAACCTTTATCCCTTCTGATTATATTACAGTCATTCAAGTAAATAAGATACTGATTAAACAGAATCAGATTGATTTCTTCACAGAGTACAAAGTAAATAGAATCATGAAATTAGTCTGTCAATGATTTGGGTTGAAATTCTCCTTCTCACCTAATACATTTATTTGCAACTATTACAAATGTACTGACCTTAAATAAAAATCCAAAGAACATATAATTGTGCAAAAGAGAAATTCTATACTGTAAGGTAAGTTTTTTTTTTTTTCCAGTTTCGATACTCTGATTGGCAGGATAAATTGTTTATGTCCCTGGGCACAATCATGGCCATTGCTCATGGATCAGGCCTCCCCCTAATGATGATAGTATTTGGAGACATGACTGATAGATTTGTTATTGCTTCAGGAAACTTCTCCTTTCCAGGTAAGCATTTCTCTACTTCTTTTTTTAAAATATTGTACTCCTTTAACTAGGTGAAAGAATAGAAATTGATTTCGCTATTCATCATGTACTTGTTTAATGATTTAAATATCTGGTGACTCCAGGTATTACAGAAGAAATTGTGAAATTCTCAGAAAATTCCTGAAATACTCAAATTTCAAGAACTGGGTGTATGCTGTTTGACAGGATAAGGAAATATACAGAAATCTTCATCTCTAAATAAAGTAGGGAAGTCACTCTACATGAGGACAGTGGAACTGTAACAGTATACCTATTCAGTATTCATCCCATTAGTGATTACTGGTAAATTTCAAAAGATACCAATTAATATGGCAGTACTTCTTAGCTGTGTCCTACTTGTAGATCTGTTTCTGGTTTCCTTTTCTTCTCCTCCCATTTTTTTTTTTTTAATTGCAGGCACTTTCTGGCTCAAGTTTTTGGATAAACCAGGTTAGCTGGACCTTGCTATAACACTTCACTAAAAAGTGCATGAATTCAATATGAGAATGGTGTGCTTTGAAACATACCCAAAGGACTATAATTACTGAAGAGCCAGCAGAGTCCCATAAGTTAATGTCTCTAAACAGGGACTGTGACAACAGCACTGGGATGACGTTCCAATGGACATAGTTATTTTCATATTAGCCAAATTACACATAGAAAGAAAGGCAGTTCCAACTTTCTACCAGGCCTGAGGCTCAATTCCTCCCAAATGATCTTTTGGGCACTAGATTAGAGAAGATCGAGTGGAGCTTTATTGGTACACAGATGGTAGAATATAAGGAAAAAATACCAATAAAGAAAAGGCAGCTTTCATAGCAAAGATGCCTGAGAAAAAGTAGACCCTATAATTTAGATAATATTCAGTAAGAATTTTCAGTGTTCACAAAGTAAGAAATGTATATTTGGTTAGCAGTGTAGTGCTTATGTGTAATTACCTAAGAGAATATGATTGCTTGATTTATACACTAGGACCTGTATACATAAATAATGATAAACATTAATACCTTTTAGAAAACTAGTAAAAGCATCCTTTGAATAGAAAAAAAAAGCACCTACAAAAACACAGTTTATGTATTCTCAAATACTAGTGTTTCTGAGAAGACCCTCGTTATAATAAAAATAACAATAATAATAGTAATTTTTCATTGTATTTCTTATCTGCTAGGTCCCATTTCACTTAACCCTCATAAAAACAGTCCTACATAATAGGTAATACTGTTCTTCTTAACATATGAGGAAACTGAGGCTCAGAGAGGATAAATAACTTGTCCAAAGTTACATAGCTGGTGAGTGTTAGGACAGAAATCAAATCCGGGTTTTCTTATTATCTAAATCATGCTCATTACCATATAAATAGATGACACTGCTAATGTAAATAATTACGCTTTCTCTTTTTTAAAAAAATATGTTTGGGAAACTTTTAAATGGATTACTGTGTTTAATCAGTGACCAAAACTTTAACGTAAACACCATAAAGGTAAAATTGGAGTAATATAAGACATTTAGAAAGTCTTTAAGGAAATGAGGGGTGGAAATTTTCTATTTATTTTCTTTGGACTTTTTAGAAGCTCTATAGATTATTATGCGTTATACATATATAAAGCAGGGTGATGCTCATATTCAGACACATCGGTCAAAAACTGGTTTCAATTCAGGGTTAAAAAGAGTCAGATTAATGGATGAATGGATAAACAAAATATGATATATTGTACAATGGAACAATATTCAGCCTTAAAAAGAAAGGAAATCTTGACACATGCTGCAACATGGATGAACCTTGAGGACATTATGCTAAGTGAAACAAGCCAATCAAATACAAAAAGACAAATACTGTATGATTCCACTTATATGAGGTATCTAGAGTAGTCAAATTCATAGAAACAGAGTAGAATAGTGGTTACCATGGACTGGGGGTAGGAGGGAATGAGGAGTTGTTTAATGCATAAAGTTTCAGTTTTGCAACATAAAAAAGTTCTGGAGATTGGTTGTACAACAATGTGAATATACTTAACATTGCTGAACTATACACTTAAAATGGTTAAGATGGTAAGTTTTATGTTATGTATATTTTATCACACTTAAACTTTTTTAAAAAATCAGATTAAAACAATGCAACACACTTATCACAGATAAATTAGCATTTGTACCACTTTTACTCGTCTTGTTTTTAGAACACCAGAATAATTCCACAGTTTTCTTATTTGGAGCAGTTTGCTTGTTTTTTACTTGTTTCTAATTATGCAACTGCATTGCTGTGAAGTTGGACAGGCAGACAGGTGCCATGTGCTATGCCTAGGGCCAAACTCAAGGTCTCTCTGGGGAATGGCACGAACAAGTCACTGACAGACCTGTGCTTGCTGGAATGCTAAACCCACTGGAGTTGCCAGCTTCATTTCAGTAGCCTCCAAACGTTACAACACTTGGTCTTCTATAGCCACATTTGTCATTAGGCCTTATTGGGAAGCCAATCTAATGTTATTACTTTCCAATGTCTACTCTTTGGTAATTTTTAAAAGTAATATTCTCATTCCTCCTTGGAGAAATGAAATCTTTAAATTTCATACTCACTCTAAATCCAAAGAGCTCACTGATATGTTTAGAGTCATAGTTTAGTAACAATCATGGAGGTTGAAAGAAGATAGAATATGAAAGATAGAGCTGAGCTTAGTAGCTCATCTCATAGAGATGATGTTTATTTAGAGTCTAGTCTTTAGAATTGTTGGATTCTTGGACAGCTAGACTTAATGGGAGCCAAATGAGAAGGGAATGTTAGAAGAAAATGGTTTAAATTACAAGAGGGTCTGACAATGATTTATTGTGAACACAGCCCATCCTTGTCAACAGAATAAAGCCACTCCATGACAAGGTTGTTCTCTCACAATCACTCAGTTGTGCAGAAACTATGCATAAAACATTCTGCATCCAAAACTTAAGGACAGAGTCATAGGAAACAGTTTTCTGCAAAGTATCAAGAACCTTTTATATTTTGTCCCAAGTCTATGCGACTGTAATAATCTAGGAAATTCTGTGGGGAAATTGATATATCCTACATGTCCTCGCATGGCTTTGGAGTTGAGAGAAAAAAGGCACTTTTGAGCCTCTCATTACCTTAATTAACTGCCCATACTGCCTAAGCCCCGTGGACAAACACCACCTCTTTGTTTTGTACTGATTATTTCTATATGACAAAGAAAGTTTTAGCAGAATTGAAGGAAGGGAGACATTGACTTCTTTTGAGGCTCAAAGGTGATCATCATCAGTACTCTCTATGTAGTGTCTCCTTAAATAAACCTTAAGTTGTACAGTTATTTAGGCCCTTCACTCACCAGCTGTATGACCTTGGGAAAGTTACTTAACTTCTGTACTTACTGGTCTCATCTTTGACAGGTAATCATAGACTTACTGATAGAATTAAATAAGATGACTTATGTAAAGTGTCTGGAACATAGTAAATGATCAATGAATATTGGGGAAAACTAGCTGTAAGAACTTCTAAATGAAACAACCATTCTAAATTTATGTTTATTCATCTATAAAGTGAATTCATTCTATGGGAGCTCTATAAAATGAATAGGCAGCTTCAAGAATTTGCCATTTCCTTGTTTTGGGAGGCATCCAGGTGGGTGAGAGTGGGCATTTTCTCATCCATATTAGAATCAAGTGGGGGTTGGGGTATTTTTAGAAATATGATCTCTAGATTCAGTCAAAGGTTTTGATTTATGTTCTTGGGTGGAGCCTGAGCTTCTGTATTTTTCAAGCTCCTAATGTGATTCTAACAGACAGATAGCACCTAGAATCCCTGAACCAGAAAACTCTTTGGAAATTTTTTATAAGACCAAAGCATAATGGGTAGCACCTGAGAAGACCAGGTTTATGCCCTTTTTAGATCTAGCATCTCACGAGATTTCCAGCTCTAGAACTCCAAATCTAGAGTCCCATGACTCTTTAGGGACCATATCAACATATAGTTGCCTCACCTTCATCCTGGTTTCCTGGGATTTCTGGGGCTCCTAGGGTTACTAACCTAGAACTAGACTGCCATTCTTGGCCTGGGACTCTGAGAAAGGAGAGTTTCAAGTTTGGAATGACCATAAATTCTTATTCCCTAGTAGGGAAGATCAATCTGAATTATAATATCCTTACTGAGAGAATTTAAAAGTTTGAGGTAGGTGTAGGAGGAGAGTTAAACTCATTTAAGATTTCACCTGATTTCTAAGTTCACGGAAACAACTAGCCCTGTACACATATATTTGGAGGTTTTACAAGGTTTTGAACAATGATTTCTACAAATACCATATCTTTAGGATAGCTTGTCTGCCTCTAATTCCAAACACAGTTCTGATTTGACATATCAAAGGTACATATTTAAGAACTAACGAAGGAAGTTAGCGTGCAGAACTGAACAGATAAGAACAGAAATAAAATGATATGATTTCTTAAGAAGAAATACTTTGCTGTGAACATCAGTAGAAGTTCAATCCTGAGGGGGAAATTATGCTTGGTAATTGACCCTGACAGTAGTTTAAGTTTTAAATAAATATCAACCTTATCTTTCTTTGAAAGAAGATAAGAAAAATACACAGCACCCAGAAAACATGACCTCTGGGTTATTTACACATGATAAAGAAACAAAGACTAGTTTCTCTCCTAGCATCATGGTAAATGAGAACTACCTACCTTAGTATGTTTTCTCAACAATGCTATGGTGATATTTTATCCTATTATTTTGTGAATACAGTAGATGTGAGCTATTTCTTTTTATTTTTTACTTTGTGTTTTCAAAAGTTAAAATAAGTCATTACCACACGAATTAATCAGTATGGTATAATGTTAGGAGCTGTATAGCATAGTGTTAGAACACGCAGACTATTTGCTAGCTGTGTGACTTTGGGTAAGTTAATTTATCTCTGTGCCTCAATTTCCTTCCTCATATGTAAAATGGGGATCTCTAAAATAGTCTTACTCATAGGTTCTATGAAAAGTAAATGAATTAATACATGTAAAGTATTCAGAACAGAGCTTGTAATAAAATAAATAATAAATGCCAGCTATTATGGAAACCAGGAAAGACACACTGACATTTTTATCATATTGGCTCAAATTAATGGACAATGTTTTCCTTTCAATTAATAATGTTTTAAAAATACCAGAATACAGTTTTGCTAGGAAACAAGACATGGACTACACGACAATGATGACTATTTGATCCACTGACTTGTCTCTGAGCAACTCAGTTGTCTTCCTTGTCTTTAATTTTTCTTCCTTTACAATGGATGAAATTCAGTCTTTCTATTACTTAGGTCATAAGGAAGCATGTCAGGGAAAACACACATATATTAAAATAAATTTACACTCACAAGTATCGGTGAAGTACTTTGAGCCACTAAGAAAAAGAGTGCCCCTTAAATCCTGTATTTTCTATTTGGACCATTTATTTTTTCCTCCTCTGCTTTCTGTGGCTTCTCTCAGCTGCCTTAGGAAGCTGCTTGGCTGAAGGCCCCAGACCACCAAGATGAGGGAGAAACCTGGGAGGGCTTATCTTCCCCCATCTGGACCCTAGATGTCCTGCACCTAAACCCTTGGGCTCTTTATTTGAGTAAAGTGAAAAGAACACATTTGAAAATGAAAAAAGAAAAGAGAAAAAGATTTTTTAAACCTGGCAATATCTATTAATAGTTTAACCTTTCAAAAATGTCTTATTTTTGTTTCATTTTGTTTTTATTTAGTGAATTTTTCATTGTCAATGTTAAATCCAGGCAGAATTCTGGAAGAAGAAATGACTAGGTAATTGGCTAATATATACTCTTTACTTTTTGTTATACGCTTTAACCTATTGTTATCATTTACACCACTCCTGACCCTGCCATTTAAAGTAATAAGTACTTCAGTGTGGTTCCTAAGAATAGGATATTCCCTTCATAACCACAGTAAAGTTAACAACTTCAGTAAATTTAATATCGATACAATACTTTGAGCTGATCTACCATCTGTATTCCGTTTTGTCAGCTGATCCAATAATGTCATTTATGGCATTAGCCTTCTTAATAGACAGGCTAATGTCTATGAAGCTTGGAACATATGTTTGTATGTTTACATACCAATTAATGTTGCTGAAATAAATGAGTACTATCTGTATGCTATAGCAGGCCTGAAAGGATTCTGTCTGGAAAAAAGTTTTTTAAATTATATTAAAAATATATTTGAAAGTACTGAAACAAAATTTATTATTTTTAGAGACACTAACTTTCCTCTAATACAGTTAAGCCTTCACTCCAAATGTCATGTTTGAATTCATGACATTTTAGCATATTATTTAAAAATTTTTTTCAAATTCTGCCAAATAGGAAGAGGTGTTTTTTGGTTCTATGTGTAAACAATATGAGAAACCTTAGACTAAGAACCATTACACATGCTCGATCTGTTTATTCCTACATTTGCAATATGTGAATAGTAGTGAAAATGTTTAGTATGAGATATGCAAGTCTAGAACATTAATTATGAAAGAAATATCGAATTGTATCTACAAATTGTCAATATCGGTTTAAAAGTGTTTCGCTAACACTGCTATTTTTTTCTTGTATAACCACAGAAATTTATTTTTCTTTAGCTGATAATTCAAATAAATGTGCTATTCTCCTCTTATAATTTAAGAAAAGTCAAAAATTTAATGTGTATTTATTATAATGTGCTACATAATCCTTGTGGTCAGTTCAGTAAATTTATTAATTCACAATTCTGAAGATTACTCCTGAAAGAAATGAGTAAAGGACAATACTTAAAAGCAACTTTCTAATTATTTTCCAGATATGCATATTATTACTCAGGATTAGGTGCTGGAGTTTTCATTGCCGCCTATATACAAGTGTCATTCTGGACTTTGGCAGCTGGCCGACAGATTAGGAAAATTAGGAAAGAATTTTTTCATGCTATTCTGCGACAAGAAATAGGTTGGTTTGACACCAACAACACCACTGAACTCAATACACGGCTAACAGAGTAAGTATATTGCTAATGTCACACTTTCATAAAGAAATTAACCACTAATTTTGTGAAGGTTTTAAATGAAAAAAAAAAGTTAATGTATTAGGCGTTTGCATTTATTGAAAGTAGAACATTTGACAGCTGTTTATAGCACTTACAGACTATGCCACAGTGTATTTTTCCTTATCTGTTAGTTTTTCTCTTCAGTTAGTAGGTTTATTGGAGAACTGAGCTCACCTTAAATATTTGTTTTTCTCTCATGGAGCTTACCACAGGGCTTTAAGATGTTATATACTCAATTAAGATGATTGAATAAATGAACGATTGAATGACTTCCCAAAGAGACTTGTCTTAGTAATTATTGGCTCTTCACTTATTCAACAAATATTGAGGGCCCGTTATGTGTCTGTCGAGCACTGTTCCAGATGTTTGTGATATACCAGTAAGACAAAGATTTTTGTCCTCAGGTTGCTTACTTTCCAGCAGGGGGAGGTAGATGACAAATTTTTTCTTGTTGGAGGTTCTGGTAAGAGTGTAGTGAGTTCAAAAAGGAGGGAAGATCAAGGAATTTAGGACCTGGTTGGCCTTCAGCGTTGACTCAGTGAAATGGGCAGCCACTGCACATTTTTGATTGAAGAGTAACCTGTTCAGGCTTCAGTTTTCAAAAGATCACACTGGCTGCTGTATTGAGAATAGATGGGGTTGAGCATACGGCTAAGAATAGAAGCAAGGAGCTCTTTCTAACTTCTGCTTTTAAACAAATTGACTCCTGTTCAAAATGTTAATGCTCCTCTAATAGGATTAATGAATTTAATAGTATCAACTTTAATTACATTGATTTCTTAGAAATTAAGGAACTAATCCAGGATCTCTCCCTTTGTACAGTAATTAGGTGGGAAGAAAAATATCATTCAAGAGGCTAAGACTCTGAAAGAGGCTTGCAGTAGTGTGAATAAGTTTTACCTGTTTATTTGTTTGTTAGATGTCTGCTTCACCTTTCTAACTAAAGACCTCCTGCCTGTAACCACTTAGGTGTGATCTTTTTTAGTGACATCTCCAAAATCAGTGAAGGAGTTGGTGACAAGGTTGGAATGTTCTTTCAAGCAGTAGCCACGTTTTTTGCAGGATTCATAGTGGGGTTCGTCAGAGGATGGAAGCTCACCCTTGTGATAATGGCCATCAGCCCTATCCTGGGACTGTCTGCAGCTGTCTGGGCAAAGGTATGTGACACTTGGGCATTTTCATGTGCGTTGACCCACACATACATACAAAGTTATTTTTAAGTTGCAGTGTTCTGGTATTTGTAGTTGTGCAGATCTGTGTTAAATGTCAGTTAAAACCAGTTTGAAGCATGTTGTTAACATGGTGCTTTAATAAGGAAATTTATTTTTAATATGATTCAAAATGTTACAGTAATTACCTCAATTATAGATTTTTTTTTTTTGCACTGCTATTATTTCTTTGAGTAAATTTTCTGTAGTAGTTTAAATTACATCTATGGTTATATCCTTATTTAAGAAAAACAGTTTTAAAATATACATTTCTTCAAACTACTGTGTGAATATAAACAATTTAAATAAAGTTTGGATTTGTTCTATTTATTTTTAATGGATAGTTAAGTGGCACTCTGCCAATTTTGCCTTACAATAAAATACACATAACCTATTCTACTTCAGCCAATATGGAAAGTTGAGAAATTTTACTGGCAATTTTTGTTCATTCCGGGGTTGATGTTTTTACTTTATAAACTATTGGATCTCTTTTGCTTGGATTCTTTTTTTACCTTTCTCCTGCAACATCGTGCACAGCCATCTTATTATTCAGTGGAATGTCCATGAGTAGATCTGAAAGTATTGTTTTCATAGTAATTAAAAATTTTGACGCAGTGAAGGAAAGGATGGGGAATCCTTTCAAAACAATATGGCTTTATTTTAGGTTATTTTGTAATTAGCAGAGGAAAAAAACAGTAGATGTGGAACTTGAACTGTTCCCAAAAACTTTTTGTAGAGAGTTATGTGTGAATTTCCTTTTCCTGACTACTCCTGGAGGATTATATCACAAGGGTAGATCAGATCCAGCCTGTGTAGGGGTGGAAGAAGCCATTGGACCTGGTATACTGAGTGTTGTTAGCTTCATGATTTCAATGTTTGGTAAAGGATAGGGTTTGGGAAGAAAAAGTAACTTTAAGAGTTGATCAGACTGTCTTTTAACTTTTCTCCCCATACAAAAATTATGAATGTTTCTCTTCTGTCCAGATACTCTCGGCATTTAGTGACAAAGAACTAGCTGCATATGCGAAAGCAGGTGCTGTGGCAGAAGAGGCTCTGGGGGCCATCCGGACCGTGATAGCTTTTGGGGGCCAGAACAAAGAGCAGGAAAGGTCAGGAAAGTTCTTTGTCCACTGGTTCAAAGAATTCACTTTTACATTTTGTTGCTCATTCTTTTGTGGTATATGTTCACTACTTTCTTTTTCCTAATATTAATATCTGCCCCACAAAATATAGGCACCCTTTATCGATGGCTAGTGTTTGATGTCAGACTCTAAAGCAGAGTTCTTACCCTTTATGTTCCATGGACTCCTCTGGCAGTCTGATGAGGCCTGTGGACTCCCTTCTTAGAATAATTATTTTAAATGCATAAAACAAAATACATAAGATTACAAAGGAAACCAATTATATTGAAGTTCAGTTATT
This sequence comes from Eidolon dupreanum, assembly GCA_028627145.1. NCBI lineage: Eukaryota > Metazoa > Chordata > Mammalia > Chiroptera > Pteropodidae > Eidolon > Eidolon dupreanum. Next base: position 29,930,494 of record CM053514.1, read on the forward strand.
GAAATACTTTTAAATTGTGATAGAGCAAATATGTATATCTTTTGTTAACATAGTAAATGATAAGAGCTAACTATAGGTCTCACAGCTACTATAATTCCAAAGTAGAGATGTGGGTAAAAGATATTTCAAGATAATTGCATCAAGTGTAATGTGACATAAAAATGATCTGGGATTTCTATTGGCAACAAAATCACAATTACTGCTAATACAGCAGTTTGTTGCCTGTACCAAAAATAAAAGAAAATGCTAAATTTCAATTAGGAGTTAATGAAAATAAATAAGTAATTCCCCCCACCCCCATTCAAGTTCCTTGATCTTGGATCCCAGGTCAAGTACTCCTGCTCTAAAGGAACTTAATATACGAAAATCTAAATGCCAGAACAATGCCCACTGCCAAAGGCTACTTACTCCCTGCACTTTACTTAAATGTCCCCAACCAGTTTTTAAATCCCCTAATATATAGTCAAAGTATAATTCTGTGTATTTTCTTTTGCCATTCTATGGGAAAAGAATAGTTCTGGGTAACCCAGAACTCTTTGACATAGAAATTCTTGAAAATTCTCCAGCATTAAAAGCAAAGTTTCTCTAATTTCCACCATTTCATTTTCTATTTTCTATTCCTCAAGCCCTCTACAAAACCACCATGTTCTTGGTTCTCTAACCTCTCCCTTTTTCTCTCTTACCGCTGCTTCCTGTACACAATAGTCCACACAGACCACACTAACCCTCAGTTGGACCTCAGGATGTGAGTGTAATCAGTGCTGCTCCATTAGCTGCAATAAGCAAGCCGCCTAAGTGAAGGTAATTACAGCATGTCCACCACTGTCACCGGAGCTTTGCGTCACATTGGGGCCGATGTAAATCTCCCTGTACATGCCTTGAGGCCCAGCCCAGGACTCATCCTTGTGTTGGGTCTGGCATGCTCTTTGTCTCCCCAGGGACGTAGCTCAGCTAAGTGAGTGCAGTACCCAACACTGAGGAAAGTACACTGAAGAGTTGGGTGCTTCGGTAATTAAAAAGACAGACTTTTGGTGGCTGCGTACATTCTTTACAAACTAATAAATTCTCAACATCTCATTTGGTTAAACTAAAAAAATACATTGTTTGGTTTTTGTTATAAACAGAAATAACTTATTTTATATGATATTTTTCCAAAGTCTCATTGCATATTCATTGGATTTTTCCCCAAATTTAGGGAGCCAAATTAAATATTACACACTCTCTGTGTCTAGTGTGGAAAGGCAGATTTAATTCAAATTGATGTAAAAAACAGTGTAATTTAACAGAACCATTCTAGACATTTCTAATTTAACAGAATTATAATTTAACAGAACCATTCTAGACATTTGTACCTTTGTATTAAATCCAAGTAACATTAATTTTAATTACTATTCAAAAATTTAATAACAGAATTAGCAATGTTCAGAAAGAGATTAATTCTAAAACAATAATGGTAATGATAATAGAAATAGGAATTATCAGGTTTTGCCAACTATGTGCCAGCACTATACTAACTGCTTTTAAGTATCTGTCAGCCTCACAATTATCTTGCAAGGGAAGCATTATTTACTTTATTTTACAAATGATGAAACTAAAACTACAAACATTGAGTAAGAACCCATATCCCAGAAGTAGTGACTACTTTATAACCTTGTATCCTGGCTTGACAGTTGAAGGTCAACCTGATCAAAAAACAAAACAAAACAAAACAAAACACTATGAAACAAAACAAAACAAAAAAGGAAAGGCCCAAGTTTAAGAACATGTAAAATTTTTGTCCCTCACCCAATAGGGCAGTAGAGGAAGTATTTTATTTTCTCTAGAGAAGAGAAATTGAGTTGTATTAAGAAATCTAACTATTTTAAGAGTCCCGAATAGTATTTACATTTTGGCGCCATTCTTGGTTGCCTTGGTTTCTCTCCCACCTTAACTTTGATTTGTGATGCTGACCAAGAAGGTGATAATGATGTTCTTCCATATCCCTGGAGTGAGAGTTCAGTTTTGGAACAGCTACAGGGACAGTGGTTGTACTGGTGATGACCAAGGGAGATGGGTCTAGGCCAGTAAAAGAAGGCTCAGATTGGCTATAGTCCTGGCCAATCCCGAATTGGTTCAGTTCCCAGGAAGCTGGGTCTCACCAGGGGTTTCTTACTTTGATGACTCTGTTCCTTAAACATCCAACTACACAGGAGGTTAATATGGCTCAGATTACGGATTGATTTCTTATGATAACGTTTCCTCCCTCTTTTTCTGGTAGGTATCAGAAACATCTAGAAAATGCCAAAAAGATTGGAATTAAAAAAGCTATTTCAGCAAATATTTCCATGGGCATTGCCTTCCTGTTAATATATGCATCATATGCTCTGGCCTTCTGGTATGGATCCACTCTAGTTATATCAAAAGAATATACTCTTGGAAATGCAATGACTGTGAGTACTTTTCCTAATATTTATGAAGAACCTGCAAATACTGTTTATTCATCTACCTTTTCTTTACGTTCATATTCCTTCTTTTTTGAAGGATGAGCCGTGATTATAGGGTTTTTTTCTTTCAGTGAATCTTTGCTCTGTCCTGTGGGCAGAGCTGGCCTTCTAGAATACACAAGGCATAGTTACGAGTGGGGCCAAGAAAATAGCATGTAGTAAGACCAATTAAGAAACATATACAATAAATAAAAGAAAATGAAAATTGAATGAATTTATGAATGAAGAAATATGGATTGGAGCCATCATTCTGCCCTTGAGTTTCATTATATAAGAAAGTAAACATTATTATAGATAAGTCAGTGTGAGAGATTGTTAAATTCACATAATATAGAACATCGCCTATCTAAAATACAAGATGAAGTTATTTTAGTTTGTTTTTCTTTTTGAAAATGAAGATAGTTTTATTTTATAATTATAAAAATAATATATACTAGTTATAAAAAGGTTCAGAATACATCATTTCAAAAATTAGAAGTTACTTAGAATTACTTATAATCTAATAATTGACATTTATTGATAACTTTTGGCATATCTATCTTTGAGATCATTTTCTCTATATATATACCCATTTTTTTCTTTCAAAAATGGGATTGTATTATGGATTCCATTTTGTAATTATTTTTATAAACTAGCAATATTTTGTGACTGTCTGTTCATATCAGTGACTGTCAGAACAACATGTAACCATTCAAATAGCAGTCTTTTAAAACCTGTACTTCCCTATCTTTCTAAACAGAAGATTTTGAAACAGTTTGGCCCTTTGCTGATGACTTAGGGCCATTGAGAAAATGAATGACTTCAAAATGTTTTCTAAAGTGGTATCTGCATACTCCATTGAGGAGTCAGGGCTGTCTGGCTGGATGAACTTTCCTAATTGCTGGGCTTGTTTTTTTCCCTTATTTTGGTCTCCTCTGGTTGTCACCTTGGAAACTCTCTACCTTTCTTCACTTTCTTGCTAAATTTTATGAAGAAGGGAGATTGTATCCTGACTTTGCCATTCACTTTTTGTGATGAGTGTGTCCCTTATGGCATAGTTTCCTCGCTTGTGGTGTGTGGACAGTGACCTCTCCCCAGTGGGGCTGGAGAGTGATTCCTGTGGTGCAGAAGGAGCCCAGCAACACCCTCTGCATCAAGGGCTCTAGTGCATTAACTTTATAACATATATTTGGATAGAGACTTTCTTGCTTTCTTACTGGTTCTTACCTGTATTGTAGATAGTGAATAGATATATGAGAGATATTTGAGTTCTGGGTACATGAAATGTTGTTGTTACTATCTTCTGAGAAAAGCCAGACCATGTGTAGAGTTTCACCATGCCTGGAGAGAAAGGAGTAGTTCCTCTTCATTTTTGTTTTCTTCAGTTGAGTTATGCAATAATCTGGATTCTTGAAGCTATAGTCTTGGCTTTTCTATATTGACTTATTTTCCTAGTGAAAAAGTACATGAAGGGAAATGTGCTGTGCTATAATACAGAATAACTGTGTAAAGGAATTATTAATCAGTGCACACAGGAGTGATTTAGGGTTTTATAGTGCATGAATTGTTACCCTTTATATTAAAAATTTTATCAAAATATGTATGTAAAATGGTACTTCTTAAGGACAATTCCATGGGGTCAACATCTATCACATTTCGTCTTCAACATTCTGTGTAATTCAATACATAGTTAAAGAAAATCATATAGGACTGAATAATAATAGTGATGGAAAATGCTTCCTTCTAGTGGCTTTAGCTTCAGAGTCAAGAATATAGGTTTGAAAACCTTTCTAACTCTGTTATAAATTCAGGAGAAGAGCAACAGATAGTTTGGCAAGCTAGACAAAAAAAATATTTTTGAGGTTGAAGAAACAAATTTGTGAAATGAAATGCTATAGTAACATTGTAAATTTTGCTCTTTTGCTAAAAAAAAAAAAATTAACAGATAAACCTAAACTCAACCCTTTGTATAATGTGTTTCTCAAACAAATCATATTTGAGATAATAATGGATGCCAGAATGGGACTTATAATTTTTCCTCATATTTTTTTGCTCAGGTCTTTTTTTCAATCCTGATCGGAGCTTTTAGCGTTGGACAGGCTGCTCCATGTATTGATGCTTTTGCCAATGCAAGAGGAGCAGCATATGTGATCTTTGATATTATAGATAACGTGAGTTCTTTATTATTTTAATGCTGAAAAATTCTTTGAGGCTTAGATAATTAAATCTGGCTTTAGGTTAAATATCATATGGAAATTAACTATGTGAAATTAACAACCTCTTCTTAGTAATGAATGAAACAAAATGCTTCATTAATATTTCTAAAAGTTTACTTTTAAGTAATATAATAACATTGATCTCATTTTGGAAAAGTACATCTGCACTAGTGTTATTATTAGAGTTTAGAGCAAAGATGTTTATCTTCCTATTTTGCCCCCCTTTCTCTTTCATGTTGTAGCCAGACTGAGACAATTATGATTTCTATATAGGATGAGTGGATGGAAAATTATTGGTGGGACCAAAATTGACAGTATGTTTTGCTGTGAGTTGCCTCCCTCAAAAAAAAAGTGATCACTGCATGTTTGATATGTTTTTGAATCAACTATATTAAATAAGTTGTATTGACTGCAGTGAAATAAAGAAAATAGTTTTGACATATAAACTAAGTTTGATCATTTAATCCAAACAGTTCCTCCTGTTTCATTGATCTAAGTCATGGGAAAATTGCTCAGCTTCCCAATATGCTGAAAGTTTACATTGTCCCTAAATAACTTGGCTCTCATGAATTGTTCATTCAGCCTTCTTGACCCAATCCATTACATTTATTATTTAGGAATAAGCTAATTTTCACTAAATGCTGAAATACCAGGCTATGTCAATTATAGTATGTCTTTGTTATTACAGTTGTATAAACATGTGTTTCTGACCAGTTAGAAAATTTATAAGGCTGTGCCAAAACCTTAAAGCGAAATATTGTACAAAATGAAATGAGTATATCCTTATGTTTTTTTGAGGAAATACCTGTTTTCTTAGAATGAATATTTCCTTGAACACACACATACACACACACACAATGTTTACTTTGGGTTCTGTCTCACATGAGAGAGATTGTGCCATTCCAGGTCTTATTTTTGGAATTTGCCGAATCGTATTCCTTAAAATTGCAATTGTTTGTTCTGTGATGGAATAGTTATTGAATTTTGTTTTATTTAGAATCCTAAAATTGACAGTTTTTCAGAGAGAGGACACAAACCAGACAACATCAAAGGGAATTTGGAGTTCAGTGATGTCCATTTTTCTTACCCAGCTCGAGCTAATGTCAAGGTACTGTCAGCAGTATTTATAGGGATTCCTAACTCAAACTGATTGTTTATCATCTTAAAGAATTCGAAGTCTCTGATCTTTTGATATTTATGTGCTTTTTCCTTTTTGGGTTATATTCCCTTATTTGTTACTTTTTTCAAATTTAAAATTGAATTAAATTATTCCCCTTTTAGGATTTTGTTGTAAAGTCTGTTATTTTTCTCTCTTTGCTCTCACAGATCTTGAAGGGCCTCAACCTGCAGGTTCAGAGTGGGCAGACAGTAGCCCTGGTTGGGAACAGCGGCTGTGGGAAAAGTACAACAGTTCAGCTGATACAGAGGCTCTATGACCCTGATGAGGGTATGGTAAGTGGGAAGAACCAAGTTCTCCAAAGCGGAAGCCTGGGTACCAATTAGCCCTTTGAAATTGTTTTTTTAGTAACAAATTTGCATCTGAATGCAACTTTGGTAAAAGGGCTGTGGAATTGCAATGCCTCTGGATAATGCATTCAAACCCTTGGGCTAATTTAACAAAAGCATACAAGATGATAAAAGCCAGAGAAGCTAGACAACATTCTTTTGTGTTCCAACTAAGCTTTTCATAATCACTAAATGACTGGAAAACAGTCATCCAAACCACTGAGATGATTATTTGCAGTGAGATAGTTTGTTTGGTCAAAAATAGTCCGTATGGAAATTGTTGACAACCTGGTTGTCAGGATCACAAGAAACCTTAGGACAGTAATTAAATTCATCAAAGATTAGTTCAGTTTTCTTAAATGTTAGAATAGCTGAAGGGGAAAGTGGAATAGTTTCTTAAGGAACTTCTGGGGACGTGGGGAAAGTAATAGCCTAGGATATATATTTTTGCCTCTTAAAAATTTTGTTGTAAATTCAGACTTACAGAGAGGTTGCAAGCAGGGAACTCACATATACCCTTCATCCATATTTACTAATTATTCATATTTTGACCCACGTGCTTTATTGTCTTCTGTCTCCTCACGTGTATGTACATGTAATACACACACACGTACATACATGAATTTTTTTCTGAACCTTTGAGAGTAAGTTAAAGACATGTTTTTTTGAAACCTGCATACTTAAAAATATGTTTTCTAAGAATGATATTTTTTTACATAGCTACAAAACAATTATCAAAGTCAGTAATTTAATATTGATACAATACTAGCCCACAGTATATATTCAAATTTTCTCACCTGTACCAATTTTGACACATTGAGTTTACCTGACATTAAAATGTATTGTTATGAAAACAGAAAATCACAAGTTACAAAGAAAAACCAAAACAAAACAAAAAAACATAAAAAGGCACCGAGTTATAACAGAGATTACAGAAATAAATATAAAGTCTTTTGGGTACATGAATTATTTATTTATTTAATAAAATTAATAAACATTCTCGGAAAAATATAATATTACTAAGGAGGAACATAGGCCCATTCTCATTTACTAAAGCAAACTCTAGGTTGGTTAAAGTGTGAACATTTTTCTCTATAAAACCTAGCAAAATACTAACCATTGAGGATATGCATTTGAAAATATCTTATTTTTAAAATTATTATTAGAGCAATACATATTTTTTTAAAAATATGCATGTCAGTAGGGAAAAAACCCTTTAGAAATTTTTTAACTTGGAGGTATTCGGGGTTCACATCATGATTTAACAATTTTCTACTACTAAAACAATAGAAGAAATGCCAGTGGTATGGTTGATTAATTCAATTTTCTTTAAAGCTCTATCCAATAAAAAATGGTGAAGCTACAATAAAAGAACAATAAATTGGAACAAATGATTTATGATATATATGAGAAAACTATTACATTTAATATTTGAGAAATTACAGCTTACCCTTGAATAACACAGGTTTGAACTATGTGTGTCCGTTTATATGTAGATTTTTTCAATAAATACTGTAAATATATTTTCTTTATGATTTTCCTAATATTTTCTTTTCTGTAGCTTACTTTATTATTACAAATACAGTATATAATACATGTAGCATACAAAATATGTGTTAATAGACTGTTTATCTTGTTGGCAAAACTTCTGGTTATAGTAGGCTATTAGTAGTTAAGGTTAGGGGGAGTCAAAAGTTATTGGTGGATTTTTGACTGCATGGGGGTTCGGTACACCTAACCCTCAAGTTGTTAAAGGGTCAATTGTAATAAGAATCTGAAATAGCATATAAATATGCAAATCTTTCTAGAATAAATATAGATTTGTAAAAACTTTCAAGAAATGTTCAGCCTCACATACAAACATATACAAATTAAAACAAAGCTACCGCCTCATACCTACTAATTAAAAAAAAAAAATTAAAATGATAAAAGCCAGACCTGGTAAATTATAGTGAAGAAGATGTATTTATATATCCCTACTGATATTGTAAATTATTAAAATCTTTTTAAAAGGTTTTTTTTTTTCAACCTTTATTCAGCAAATAATAGATGCCCAACATACACCAGTCATTGTATAGGTAAGCAATTGTTATTAGAAAAGAAAAAAGAAATGATACTCTCCAACCTGGTAATTCTCTCCTTCTACAATGATTGTCCTTCAGTGTTTCTTAAAGGAAGCCAAATGTCCAGCAGGTGGGAAATGCTAAAGTAAATTATGACGTAGTACATATAGTAAAACATCATAATGCCATCAAAGTGATACATACACTAGGTAGGTAAGTGGACATTTTTATTCAACCTTAATAATGGCAAGCAAAAATAATAGTATGCTAAAAATATATAACCCAATATCATTTATGGAAAATGATCCATCCATGAAAAAACCATATATGTAAGGCGATAAATATCAAAAGAGAGCATATACTTTTTTGTTTTTATTCTTGCACATTACCATTTATTTCTAATTCTCATTTCTAACCACCAAAATAAGTTAAATATTAGCTAAGACTTTTTCATAACAAATGAAAGAGTCTTGATGCTTTAGATATCAGATGGTTTAAAATATTTAATGAAAAAATTTTTTTTCAGATTAACATTGATGGGCAGGATATTAGAACCTTTAATGTAAGGTATCTGAGAGAAATAATTGGAGTGGTGAGTCAGGAGCCGGTGCTATTTTCTACCACAATTGCTGAAAATATTCGTTATGGCCGTGGAAATGTAACCATGGATGAGATAAAGAAAGCTGTCAAAGAAGCCAATGCCTATGAGTTTATCATGAAATTACCACAGGTACAAGCTTTGTGAATGTAGTTGCCCTCAAAATTAGAATTTTGCCTCATGCAACCAAGTTCTTTCTGCAAAGGTTAAGCTAATAATGTCGGAGATGCAAGATTGTGCAACTTTGCTACGTAAGTCCCTTGAATTAATTATATTCAGTTGGAGGTTTAAGGATTATAGCCTGGTACATAAATCATATAAAATTTTATACAGAGTATGTGTTAGTAGTTTATTAGAATTCAGTATTCATTTATTTTATTATAATTTATGACTCACTGTGACAGTAAAAATGAAGTTCCATGTTGTCTTCCTGAATTTCTAGACTCCATAGCCTTTTCTATTTAAAATATTTCAAGAGCTTCTCCATGTTTTCTGCTGTAGAAATTTGACACCCTGGTTGGAGAAAGAGGGGCTCAGCTGAGTGGAGGACAGAAACAGAGAATCGCCATTGCTAGGGCCCTGGTTCGCAACCCCAAGATCCTTCTGCTAGACGAGGCCACCTCAGCCTTGGACACTGAAAGTGAAGCTGAGGTACAGGCGGCTCTGGATAAGGTCAGTAGATGCTAAACACCTGAAGAACCAGAAGATTGAAACTTTTTGAAAATTCTTGCCAGTGCTTTGCGAGTCTACATTGAAAAGCATAAACATAAGAGCAAATAAAACTCTCTCATTAGACTTTATTGGTTTCTCCTTTCTGTCAGGTCATATTGCAGAGAGGTGGATGACCCATTAACTGTCTTGCTTTGACTAAGGTAAAGAGAGCTCAAATCCAGTCCAGTCCTAAGCTATTGCTTTGATCCAAAATAGTTGTATAAAATTTTTTTTTTAAATCTAGTTACTTAAATACCGGTGCAACTGAAAAACAGTTAAAATATTTGCCTTATTTTGTAGGCAGTAACATCATTTTTATCTATTCACAAAGGTGAATGGATGCCTTTCTGGAAATAAAGTTTAAACATGTGTGTTTGTATAAACATATACATAAACAACACTTTTTAAGGATGCTGAGCTCATGTACCTGGGTCAAGTGTTTCTAAATCTCTCACTATCTCTTCAGGCTGAAGCTTCACCAGAAGTACCTTATCTTGGGATACTTCTGCAGTTAGTGATGATTTCATCTATAATAACACAGTATAAAAACTAGAGTCAAATGATACCATATAAATGGATTTCAAATACATAAATATAAAATATATTTGATTTAAGAAATATTAGTAATAAAATGTGTAAATTACTTAACTGATTCTATCCAAACTACCTGTTGCAATTTTAGGGACAAGCTATACAAATCTTATTTTCTCAGGAAAATTTATACCTGAATCCTAAATAATTATAACTGCTTCATGTGCTGTAAACTATAGTTAATCAATGCTTCCTGGTTTATCAGATTGCTATTTTGGCTTATCTTAAATCATTTTATGATGATTAATGAGATAATAATTATTTCTCAAAAATTCTTGTACTGAATTATATTGCTTTCATGTATGTAAAGTCTCAATATTAAGTAACCACATATATAAAATATAGGAGACTAGTATTTGGTTGGTTAATTAGAAATGATTTAAGCAATAAATCGTAAAAATTTTATAAATTAAACAATTAGTTTTAACTTAAAACTTATAAATGGGTATTCATGTGTCAATATAGACTTTTTAGTGTAAAGTCAGTAGGATAAGAGAGCTAGTTATGGTGGGAAAATATCCCATTTAACCCTAGGGCTCAAGGCCCAATACTTTCTAGGATACAAATATTCGATATATTAGCCCTTACCGTGCTAAAAGAATAGAATTATTAGAGATATCGTTTTTCATGATATGGATCCTGCATGTGGTCTTGGAAGTTTTAATTCTTATTTGCACAAGTTACACCACTCAGTTTTAGCAATTTGTGTTCTGGAGAATTATGGCCCAGCAATCAGTCAATAATCTTTTGTGTACTGGCTTTAAAAATAGCTGATAAATCATTCATAAATTTTTAGAATCCCCAAGAAAAGCCATTAGAAGCTTGAGGTTGTGATTAAGAGCAGAGGCTTTGGTGCTAGATCAGCTGAGGTTGGAGTCCTGGCTCTGTCCATTTCTAGCTGTGTGACCTTGGACATATTAACTAGCCCCTCTAAGCCTGAGGTACTGCAGAAGTAATTGGGGAGAGAGGGAAACATAATAGTATAGGCTATCGAAAAGATTAAATGAGATATTGCATGTAAAGTTATTAGTACATGCCTTGCACATGGGAAACACTATTATTATTATTATGTTGATTACCATTACCATGATTATTATTGATTTAATTGACTGCCGAATCAGTTACCTGTTGCTACATAACAAACTGGCCCAAATTCAGATGTAAAACAATAATTCTGTAGCTTGGCTGGTTGGATCTTCTACTATTTTCACCTGAGCATATGGCTACATTTACCTGGAGGGTTGATTCAGCTAGAATGGTCCAAGATGGTCTCATTTACATATTGGTTGTTGGCTGGGCATCTCATGCGGCTTCTCATGCTCATACTTATGTAATTGGCTAACCTGGTTTCTTTATATGGAAGTCTCAGAGGCAGGAGCTATAAGATATAAGATATAAGATATAAGATATCTAGAGGCTTAAACTCCAGAATTTATACAATGTTACTTTTAGCACATTCTGTTTGTCACAGCAAGTCACAAGGCTAGCCCAGATAGGAAAGAGGAAATAGATTCCACCTCTTGATGAGTGAGCTGTAAAGTATCTGTGACCATATTTAATCTTCCACAGCACACCCTCTGCCACAATTGTTTACATTTCTCCCACATGCCAAATAAATTCACCTCTTCCCATGACCCTCAAAAGTTTCATACATTTTCACCTCAGGCTCACAATTATGACATCAAAATCAAAGTCCCATTTTTGAATTGTTCAGATATGGATGAGGTTCTTCATGTTAAGCTCATTTTGATCCAGAGACTATGAACTAAAGAGACAAGTTATCTTCCACACATACACCCAACACATAATGGTGATGAAAGGACAGGATAATGGTAATAGACACCCTTGTTCAAAAAAGAGAAGAATGGGAAGCACACAGCAGTTACTGGTTCATAGCAATTCTGAAATGCAGTCAGATACATGTTGCCAATTACTCACTGCTCCAGGAAAAAGTAATGTTCCCTGATTGAGGCCCAATTTTGCCCCCTAATAGTGGGTTTTCTAGTCCATTGTTCTCCTTGGTTTTGGGCTCCATCCTCTGGGCTCTTGGATCTGCCTTCTGGGAGGTTTTTCATTTTACAAAAGAAATGGCTTGCATCTGCATCTGACTAGTATGATTTGTGCCCATAGGAATTTGGGACCCAGAGACCACTTTACATTTTGAATTTTCTCAATCTCTCTTTTTTAAAATTCTTTTTCTTTTTCTTCTCAATCTCTTTGTCAAAGCTGATGGGCTCTCCTAAAGACATTGTTTGCTTCAAATCTGACTGTGGTTTATTCAAGTCTCCAAAGCTACACCCATTATTTTTTTTTTTTTAAGACAACCCTCTACTTTAGGCTGCATGTGAAACTGCCATGAGAAAACCCTTACTTAAGAATCTTAGAAGTCTTTTTATGTAGCTGAGCATGTATACTAGAATCTGCCTTAAATCTTTCAGAGATTTTAACCAAAAAATCTTACACTCACATCCTGATTTGATCTTTGGCCTTATTTCACTGGATGACTATGACTTCATTTTCCAACCCAGCAAGTACTGATCTTCTGTGTTGCCTCTAAATTCACCTTGAAAAACGAATAGCTTCTTCTTTAGATCTTCTCATACCATACCTTATCATATTTATCCATTGGAATCCAAATGGCATTTCCAACATTCTATTTAGAGCTATCTGGAATCTCTTTAACTAAATGTATAAGTTCATTAGATAAAATATCTTTCTGCCGAGTTATTGCAGGAAAAAATTTTTCCAGTTATTCCAAGGTTACATAATACAGGTCGCCCTCTTTCTAGCCTCTGAATAGCAATTTCCTTACTTTTCTTTCAGTTTCCACTAACAATATTATCACCTCCCTTCAGCCACTGGCTCAGTTCTCAATCCTAAAGCCAATGTCACATGTTTTAGGTTTTTGTTACAGAGGCATCCCAATCTAATTACCAATTTCCATATCAGTTTCTTTAAGCCAGAACTTAGTGGGTTGGCTGGTGTGGTTCCTCTGTTGGTTTCACCTGGTCTCACTCTGAGAGCTACTTTCAGCTGAGGGTTAGCTGGGCTGGAACATTTAAGATGACCGCACTCAAGTGCCTGGCAGTTGATGATGGCTGTTGCCTGAAGGAACTGGGTTCTCCTCCATGAGGCTTATCATCCTCCAACAGACTAGACAAGCTTCCTTTCACTGTGGTTTCAAGGTAGCATTACGTAAACTGTAAGCCCTCATGAAGCCTAGGCTCCAGAAACTACACAAGCATCAATTCCTTTGCACTCTTCTGTGGTCAAAAAGAGTCAAAAGCCCTGCCCAGATTTGAGGAGGTGGAGAAATAAACTCCCTCTGTGGGTAAAGTAGCTGCAAAGTGTTTGTGGCCGTTTTTAATCTTCCATAGTTACTGTGAATAGTTTTAATCTACTCAATTGATGCTATACTTTGCAAGCTAGTTAAACTGATACATTTTGCAGATAATAAACTATCTTTGAAAGGGAAATCTTTTGTTAGTGTACTGTCTACAAGGATTATAGTCAGTCAATAGGCCAGCCATTCTAAGTTAAAAACCAATTTTCTTTTAAAAATGGAGAGTTGAGTTTTATAATTTACTATCTTTCCTCGGAAGAGCATAAGGACATAACACTATTATATCTATTGTTATCTCTCCATGATTACCTATCATGGAAGAATAATATTTTCCTTTTCTGGATCCTTTATACATTTATCAGTATCTTTTGTGTGGCCTCAATTTATTGTAGTTAGCTGTTTATTTATATGCCTTCTCTTGGAGCTCCAGTGGCGAAATCGGTTAGTATGCAGCACTTATATATGCCTTCTCTCTCCTGGAAAGAATAAATGCCCTCTAAGAAGCAAAATGAATAAATGGTTTATATTTGTATCTCTATAACACTGAATATAGTCAGTGCCTTTTACATAGTGGAGCCTAAATAAATATTACCGTGGTCCACCTCATTGAGATAATACGTGTTTACATTAAAAAAAATTTAATGACCATACCAGCGTTTGATTCAATAGATAGCAACTACTTATCAAAATAAATAATAATATGTTTTTCAATATAAGATCTGAAAGATATTTTGATTTTTTAGAAGAAAGTCAATAACCACAAAATTTCATACCTATATGAATTCTCCTACTCATAGTATTACCATACAGGAGGGGCAAGAAAAGAACTAAAAGATAGCCTTCATGGTGATTTTATGAAATGACTCCAAAAGGTTTCATTTTATGTTTTTTTTCCTCTCAGAAGTTCCAGAAAGGCTAATGGGTTAATACTCCTTTGTTTGGGCTTGCCTTTCATCCCTGCATATCCAAAACTAGTACAAGATCCAAATTTCTTAATAATTCATATCCTTGAATGTAGGCTATTTGTCAATGCCTTGTCATCGTTGGAGTGTCTGAGAGATATGAAAATGAATCTCTTTATGTCAAATCTCTACTCTGCCCAAAATTTCTTGGTCATGGGTGACAGTTGCTAACTTTTAAATTCACAAATATATACTTTGTTTCACCTGCACACCTCTAATTCTAATTCCTCTGGGTTTTCTTTGTTTGTATTGTTATAGCATCAACTTATTATTATAATGATAACATAGTTAGCAATTTACTCATCACTATTAGTATCATGAATATAATTATATTGATCAAATTATTTCCCATATGCTTTATCATGCATGGACCAAGCCATGCAACTTCCACATCAGTAAATATTTGTGAATGCTTCTTTGGTTCCTCTATACTAAAAATTAAAGAACAGTCTTAAATGTTGTCCAGTAGAGCTGTGATCTTGTCTCTCTTTTTATGGTTTAACTCTTTTATATTTATTTAAACACAGTTGATTCATCTAGTTATTTTAGAGTAGAGACTGAAGTAGTGAGACCCTATTAGTTTTTTGCAGGTGGCAACACAATTGGCACAATACTGTTTATTTATAATCCATCATTTCCCTTTTGGTAGATAATGTCATATTTATCATATACTAATTCTTAAATGTTTTATATCTATTTCTGGACTCTATTTCATTCTGTTGACTAAACTGTCTACTCATGTGATTGCTTCCTCTGGATTTTACTATTTTAATAGCTGAAGCTTTTTGTTTTAATATCTGGTGGAGAAGTTCCCCCTCACATTAACTTCTTTTTCAGAATTTTCATGGTTGCTCTTTTTTAAAAAATTGAGATATAATTCATATTCTATAAAGTTCAAACCTTTAAAATGTATAGTTCATTGGTTTTTAGTATATTTACAAGATTCTGCAACTATCGCCACTATCTAATTGCAGAATATTGTTATCATTCCAAATCTTGTACCCATTAGCAGTCACTCCTCATTCCATGCTCACCGTAGTCCTTGGCAACCACCAATCTACTTTCTGGCTCTATGAGTTTGCCTATTCTGGACATTTCATATAAATTGAATCATATAAAATATAGTTTTTTGCGATTGGCTTTTTTCACTTAGCATGATATTATTAAGGTCATCCATGCTGAAACATGCATCAGAATTCATTTTTATGGTGCAGTAATATTCCATTGTAAATTTACACATTTTGTTCATCCTTTGATCAACTGATGATCATTTGAATTGTTCCCACTTTTTGCCGATTTTGAATTTAGCCTCTTGTTTTTAATTTATATGTTTAATTACTTAGGTGAATTAGGCTTTACTCTAATAACTATCCTAACAATGAGGTTTTATTGCCTCAAAGTAGGAATAGTCTTAAGAAGCTATTAGCCTAATAGGTCTAATGACAATCAAGAAGAGTAACCATTATTAATGACATAACATGAATAATTTGAGCATTTTCCAGTGTTTTAATGCCTATTCATGAACCTATCAAGCCAACATGTGAGTTCACTGAACTATGTAGAGGGGTGATTTGTAGATTTTAGTACACATAGAAAAATCACCTGGAGCACTTATTAAAAATCAGAGTTACTGGCCCCACTCCAGAGATTGTTATTCGAATGGTCTTTGAAGCACATTTTGAACCATCCAGATCCCAAGGTACATTCTTACCTAAATTGCTTTCATATCATCTATTAGAATTACAGGTATAATCAGGCACTTCAAAAGAAACCTACAGAAGTGCTGTATGTAGCAACAACTCCCCTAACATGTTTCTGCTAAAGTCACTAGTATACCATATAACTCAGAGCTAGTATGAAAACACTTGAGAAGGGTCAAACCTTTTCTTGTGTTTCTCAAGTAAAGACTGACACTACTTAAGCTTCCAGAGTTATTCATCCTCATATTGAAGGAATTGACCTCCTGTCTGGTCCAGGGCTTGTATCGTTTTAACCTTCCATAGTTGAATGATGCATTTGTGCCCTAATCACATGGGGAGGGTCGGCTACTGTCTCATCAACCGCAAACACTCCCATCCAAGTGCTTAATTGTGTGTGCATGTTAATCGGCAGTGCGTTGACACTGTAAACCCACTGCCCCACATTTGTCCTTTTCCCCTTTAGGCCAGAGAAGGCAGGACCACCATTGTGATCGCACACCGATTGTCTACAATCAGAAATGCAGATGTCATCGCCGGGTTTGAGGATGGTGTCATTGTGGAGCAAGGAAACCACAGCGAACTGATGAAGAAGGAAGGGCTGTACTTCAAGCTTGTCAACATGCAGGTAGGTATCTGCCTCCCAGGAATTGTTTCTGCTGTTTGCTCCTCAATGTAGTATTCTTTGCATAATTAAAATATCATGCAGCTAATGTCATACTGAGGAATAAGAAATATTCAGGAAGATGCCTAAAAGTATACATTCAGGATTTTAATATAGAATCAGTGAAAGAATCCTGAGAGGAAGGTGACGGGGGAAGAAAATAAAGGAAAACGTCAAAAATATTTTGAACTTATTCCTTAGGACAGAGATTCTTAATTGTCCGGGCAACGTGTTCAAACAGGTCCTTTCCACCATAGGATTAGGGTGGATTGGGGCGGTGGTAGGGGGAAGAGGGCAATGTCAGGATCTCTAGTGGTTGCGGGACATTCTGTGTGATTCAAAATGCTTCTCATGATGATCCTAATAAAACCAATAGCAAGATTCATGGCTATAGGAAATGAATACAAGCATACATCAGAAATATTGTGGGTTCGATTCCAGACCACAATAAAGCAAGTATCCCAGTGAAACAAGTCATAATCTTTTTGCTGGTGGAGGATCTTTTCTTCAATTTGTAGAAAATGCACCATCTGTGAAGCACAATAAAGTGAAGTGTGATGAAACAAGGTATGCCCGTAGTTTATTTTTCTTAAAAAAATAATAATAAACAATTATTCACTCTAGTTCCTAAAACAAGTGATATTCGTAATAATTGGTTTGTCTTATTGAATAAGACATTTTATTGTGCTTATTTGCTTGAACAACTTTTCAAAACAAATACACTGAATATATTTTATCTTATAAACATGATTCTTATATTTATAAAAAATATATGTATTTGCTTTGATATATAACTGTAACTAGTATACACATACTTTTTTGTTGTTCTTTTTCCTTAACATTTTAGATATACCTCATTCAAAATTATCATTTTAATGGGTTCTCAGCCGTCCATTAAATTAATGTGTAATAAATTGCTTAGTCTTCTCTAAAGTCTGATACTTAGTTTGTTATCAGTATTTCTCTACTGTAAATATGTGTGCTTTTGGAGCACACATAGGTTAAAAAAAATTTGTCAAAAATTTGCTTCATTTTCTGACAAATAACTCCTCTGAGCCTCAATTTCCACAATTTCTTAGAACCTACTGTGTTATAAGATTAAAAAATAAACACCTGAAATACTAAACAACAACAACAAAAACACATACTTTAAAAGGGTGAATTTTATGGTATGAGAATTATGTCTTAATAAGACTGTTTCATTTTTAAAAAGCACCTGAACAAAAATAGATGCATGAGAAATGATTGTTATTGAAATTTGCAAAGTCCCCAAAGTGAAAATATCAAATGAAATGATAGAAAGTTTTACAATTCTTGCTTCAACTTTCCAGAGAATGTTCTCCAGCAGGAGGGGATTAATCACAGTGTATTTGCTAATTGCTTTTATATGGCCTAGCCATCACATGGTCTCTATCATTTCACTAGTTACACTATATATACATACATACATATATATACATATATATATAAACACACACACACACACACACATATCTGTGGTTTTGCCTGTGATGGTATGTTGGGTCTTCAAATGAGGTAACCACTTTTGCCCCTAGTTGGCCTATTTCTGTGGCCCTGAAAAAATGACCTTCTACTTCCCTCGGGACTTAGGCTGAAGGACTGCCAAAGGGTAAAAGATCAGCTCTGACCTTTCTATATCATATTCCTTAAGCTTTCTTCCCCAGGAAAAATTGTATGATTTAAGACTGAACAAGTGACCTGATGTGATAGAAAAGGTCTGCCACCAACTAAGCAATGGCTTTGGACAAGTCATTGGGTTTTGGTGTCCTCACTTGTTAAATGAGCAGAGACTGCACTGACCACTGATGTTTCTACCAGCTCTGGTAGTCTATGATTCTTAGGCCCTTTGAACCTCTCCACTTTGATATCCACACCTTTCCCACTTCTGGTTTGGGTTTTTCCTTAACTTGTACTTGTTGCTGTTTTGGGGGAGATGAAGGAAAGGGCCATAGCAATCTTGATTGTTTACAAATGCTCAAGCTAATGCTGCTTCATTTTTTTCAAACTACAGAGACCAAACTAGTATTAATACAACCTTGTCTTGTTTTTGTTTCTGAAGAGAAATGATCACTGCTTTAGGTATACTGTTGGCTCTTAGTTATTTCTTTTAATTGTGCCTTAATTTTTTTTCAGATTATAAATGTAATGAATTATTATTTTTTAAAAGCAAAGCATTTTAAAAAATTTAAACATGAATATCTTAGAAATTTGAAAGTCCCTCATAACCCAAACTTCTGTTGACAGCTATTTGGTATTTACTTTTCATCTTTGCTAGCCTAAAAGTGCTAAATAGTATCTCCATATTTTCTTAATTATTCATGAGATTGAGCACGTTTTCACATGTCATTGGCCATTTGTATTTTTCCCTCTGAAAAAGAATTTTTTCCTGTATTAGGTTTTTTGGGTGTTGGGTTATTTATAATATTTTTATTGATTTATAAGAACTCCTTGCATAAAAAGAAATATGCTCTTCTCTTGCATGTATTGGAAATATTTTTTCCTACTTTGTTCTTTTAATTTTATTTTGTTGATGATTTGGCTGCCATAAAAAGTTTTAAAATTGTATTCAATTAGATTATCATTTTTTTCTTCCATGTCTTCAGGATTTGGGGTGGTTCTTAGGAAGGATATTCACCCGTATTTCCTTTCAAAACTTACTGTTTTACTTTTTACAATTAAATATTTGAGCCAGCTAAAGTATATTCAGGTGTAAAAATTGAGGGCTATTGGTTTAAATATACTTTATATCACCTGGTGAAAGGGGCTATCTTGGCTTTGGAGCCCAATTACCTCAGCACCCACTAAGAGAGGGCTTTGCTAAGGCACAGAAAAAAAATATTATGAGAGGGAGAGAGAGGGAGGGAGAGGAAGAGGAAAGAGAATGTTCATTTGATCATAGGAGGAGGCTAAAATCAGAATAGACTTAATGGAAGAACTATCCATTGAGATGGACTCCTTGATAAGATAGATGAAATTACAAAAATAAGAAACATAAGGGGAGGCATGCATGAGAGATGGTCCAGTTTGAATTGCCATGAACTAAATTTTTGGGGAGCCAGGCTTGAGCATGTGCTGGAAAGCTGTGGAATATTTTTGAGCTGGGGTATGATATGAGCAGAGCTGCCCTTTAGGAAAATAAATCTGGTAGCAGTGTGGGAGTGGATGGAAGTGAGGTTGCAGGGATCAGTTACAAGACTAAGTCTTTAGTCTAGGTTGGATTTGGTTGGGATATGATATAAAACAGTTTCAGTCATAAGCAAGTAAGGAAGTCCACCAAACAGAATATATCCTGTGGTTCAAGGTACACAGACAACATTCTGTTAGGTGTTGAAAGTACAAATAGAAAGCTAAGATCAGATAATATGCAGAGATCAGGATAGGTTGCTGTAGGTGCAGTAAGGCACTAAACATAGGATTGGTTTGGGTGACATGATCTGAAGGGGAGAACAAGACAATACTACAAGGACTGAGGTCCTAGACAGCCCATTAAGATGTGTACTTGGACATGGAAGAGCAAACAGGGAACCTGACTCAAAATTAGACTCTACCAAGGTTGCCTTGATGTTGTCTTGCCTGGCATAAAGATAGCTAGAGGTCTTTAAATTCCCCCTTTCCTCTCCTTTAAGAAGAGAATTGATTCCAAAGCTGACATTGAGGGTGAGCCTGCAGGTTGAGGTGTGTTTCTGAGAAGGACTGTGAGGAAGAAAGATGTTGATTGCACTCAGTCAATCAAGGAAATCAGTTTAATTGCCTCCTATTGGGGAGTGACTAGATTTTTTTTTTATTTGTAGCTTCAAAAGTGAGCCCTTGGTAACATTTCTCCTTATTCTTCCTCCCTTTCCTGGTGGTCATGCTTTGTTCTCTGGATTCTTACATATAGAGGAAATTCCTACATACCTGCTGGATGATGAAAAATTTGCCTTTTAGTTTTAGAAAACAGGTTTATACTCTAATTTTTATATTATTCAAATTGAATTTAACTTTCCTATCCTTTTTAACCTTTTTAAACTTCCATATGTTGATACACTTGTTTACAATTTTTCAGCTAATCTTGATTAAGATGGTGTTATGGAATCTAAGAGTCTTGACACAAGTAATATTGAAAATAGCTTTATGGTTCTAAGCTTGGAAGATAGACAGATCTGGAAACACACACACACACACACACACACACACACACACACACACACACACACACACACACACAGACTTTAACATTTTCTTCTTTCAGACATCAGGAAACCAGATCCAGTCGGAAGAATTTGAAGTTGGACTAAATGATGAAAAGGCTGCCACGGGTATGGCCCCAAATGGCTGGAAATCTCGCCTATTGAGGAATTCTACTCATAAAAGCCTTAGGAATTCACGAAGGTATCAGAATAGCCATGATGTGGAAACCAACGAACTTGTAAGTTGTTTTCACATAGATTAAATCTTTTATCATGTAGTTTTACTGTTGAAATTCTTAGCCTTACAAGTATGTTGCAGGCATAGGTGATTCCTATTATGAGCCATACTCTTCTTGAAAAAAAGAAATTTCAAATTTTAAATGTACTTGACAATGAATTGAAATCAATTCCAATTAAAATGGATTTCTAATGAAAAAAATCCAAAAACTTAGTCTTTGCGTTAGATGTTTAAAATTAAAATTAGATATTCCATTCATCTTTGAGATCCAGAGATAAGCACAGACATACCTGTGAGATGTTGCAGATTTGGTTCCATACCACTGCAATAAAGTGAGTTGTAATCCTTTTAGGGTAGAGGTCTTGCCTTCAATTTGTGAAAAATACAACATCTGTGAAGCACAATAAATCAAAGTGCAATGAAATGAGGTATGACTGTAAGGCTAGTCTAAAGTAAGATACCCTCATATTGGCATACTCTATTAGGTAGGATTAC
Source organism: Eidolon dupreanum (assembly GCA_028627145.1). Taxonomy (NCBI): domain Eukaryota; kingdom Metazoa; phylum Chordata; class Mammalia; order Chiroptera; family Pteropodidae; genus Eidolon; species Eidolon dupreanum. The sequence goes on from CM053514.1 coordinate 29,952,230, forward strand.
ATTTAATTGCCTATGCTAGGAAACCCAGAATAACACCAATTTAAGAAATTAAATGTTTTTATTTCTCTTTCACATGAAAATATCTTAGGGGTGAGAAACCTAGGGCTAAAATTGTAGCTCTGCAGTTACCAAGGATGGAGGCTCCTTCCATCTTTATCCTCAATCCTGGCATGTGGCTTCCATCTTCAATGATATAAAATGGCTCCTGAAGCTCTAGTCATCACATTCATATTCCAAGGTCTCCATTATGTGACCTAAATCTTCTATGCCTGACCAGACATTGAGTTCAACATTTGCTGAGAATCTGATATGTGCCGGGCATTGGACTAGTTTCTAAGGATATGAAGATGTAGTTTTCACCTTTTTTTTTGCCTGACATCATTAAAAATATCAATATGTGCAAAGCCCTCATTCCCCCCCCCCAAAAAAAAACTCACACATTAGAAAAGGAGACATGTAAACAAACAAAAGAAAACAGAGAGTTTCTTGAAACCCCACACCATACTTTTACGTACATGAGATTGTTAATAACTCAATTATATGGCCTTATGTAGCTACAGGGGAGAGTAGAAAATCAAACCTTTTGCTGTATGTATTGCCCCTCTGAATTAGATGGATTTCTCTTACTGAAAAAAGAAGGGAGAATGGCCAGAAGTAGGAAAATTGTGCATTCTTTAACATTTCTCACCTGAAGACTTGAGATAATAATTCAAGTTAATAGAAACTTTTATAATAGAGAGGAATCCATTCCTAGACAAGATATTTTCTTATTTCAAGAAATGGTTTGAAAATATGTTTTGATGTTATTTTTTAATAAAGGTTGAGTTTATTTTTACTTTTGTGTTAGCCTGAGGAAATTCTACTGAGAATTCATCTAATCTGGTTCACTCTGACCACAATATTATTTACTACAGAAATTATAAGGGCTCTCTTAGAGGTTTTAATCTTAATTTATTTATAGAAAGAAGAACAACAATTGTACTATTGTGGAGCTGAATTTTCACAAGAAGATAAACACTTTCTTCCTTTTTTGGCTATGAAAGTATCCACTTTTCAATTCTTCATTTATCTTGAGAGTTATGCTGCTAAATCATTAGTCTGGTATTTCAGATGAGCACTTCTCTTGGATAAAAGCAGAGAGAAGAGGCAGAGGCAGAAAATGCCACAATCAATTAAGGCTGTCTTAAGTACCATCACAGTAGTATAAACAATGTGCTAAGGGGAGGGAGAAATTAAGTCTGATTAGAGAGACCTGGGAAAACCTGTTGATGTGTGGGAAACAGTAGCCTGAGGAAAAGGTTCATTTATCAGGCTGGAGACCAGGACTTAAAGACGCTGTTAACTGGGAAGAGAAAAGCACATCAAAATACAGAGAAAATTGGTGGTTTGAAAAAAGAGGGCTGAGTAAAACCTACTCTTATGTTCTTTTTCATAGAGACATAAAAACGGCCTATTTAAATGACCGTATGGCTATGAGATTTCTTAGACAGCTTTTGTATCCAGTTTAATGTTAAACTACCTCTATAGTCAGGATATTCTCCTTTATGTAACCTAATTCTTTCATGCATGACCAGACATTGAGTTCAACATTTCCTGAGAAACTGGGATGTGCTAGGCATTGGACTGGTTTTTAGGGATATGAAGATGTAGCCTTTAAAAAGCTCACACATTAGAAAAGGAGACATGTAAATAAACAAAAGAAAAAAAAAAAACAAGCTAAGCTACAAGATAACTCAGTAGTAAGAGAAAAGGGGCATAATTAATTTGGTTTTGTCAGTTGAACATGTCACAGAAAAGGCAACACTGAGCAGGGTTCTGGGGGTGAGGAGACTAGGCCCATGTTCTCAGATTCATAATGTAGGTGTCCTACATTGTAAGGACACTTACCCGTCTATTCATGGGTATTGCCTCCTTTGACCCCAACATCATGCCCAAGTTGAGTTAGGACTTGAATTCTAGTAGATTTTGTGACCAGATCTTGCTTCCCCTCACTCTGCTGAGGCTGGAATTGAACTGGACTGATCACACCATAAAGAGTGCTTCTTGGGTGAACAACTCATACTCAGTTTATGCTGTGTAATCAGTGAACATTGTTGACATTTTATAATATACTGTCCTACTCTCTAGCATGAAGTTTGCTGTAGACCAGTCATTCTCTGCACCTAGTTTGCAAGTTTCTTTAGGGGGATGCCATTGAGATGGGCTTCTTTTCTATGTCAACAAACTCTGGAACTGTTATGTTATCACCAGTCTATCCTGATATATTCTAGGATGAAAATGTGCCACCAGTATCTTTTCTGAAGGTCTTGAAATTGAATAAAACAGAGTGGCCCTACTTTGTGGTGGGAACAATATGTGCCATTGCCAACGGGGCGCTTCAGCCAGCATTTTCAGTCATATTCTCAGAGATGATAGAGGTAAGTTTGAAAACATCACTTAACAGCTTACATTAATTCACTTCATTATTAAATCAGTCCTCATGACAGACTCACCACTAGGTCGATTTGGGAGTTAAGTAGCCTCAAATTAAACTAAGCCAATGTTTTAAATTTTCTTTTAAGGAAAACTGTGAGGTAAAAGAATAAATAGCCTTTGAACCATTCAAAGTTATGGTATTAATGAAATTATAAACTGTAAAATCAATGGAGGCATTCTAATGAGCTGCTCATTGTGTGAAATTGATATCAGGCAATGATCTTCATCCCATTTGTGGAGAGGAGATGCACGTCTCACAAGAAGCCTGGGATGGGGGAGGGAAGAGTTCAGGTCACGCATTTAGGAGGCCAGGGTCTGGGCACAGAGCAGCCTCATCGCTTAATAGCTATGCAGACTTGGGCAAACTTTACCTCAGTTTCTTCATCTATAAAATAAACTCACTGCATAGGATGACTGAGGATCAAAAGAGATTATATAGATAACTGTATGGAAAGCATTTAAGAGTGTCTGCCTCATAGTAAATATTCATAAAGTGATAGCCACCTTATTATCTTAGCAATCTTTCCAAGGCTTAGAGTGGGGAGGGTCCGAGACTGAGAAAGAAAACTCATATTATCCAACTGTTAATTTCATTGAGGGATATTTATAGGACGTTGTCAGAAATATCTAAGGTTCCATAAAACCCGGCATTTGTATAACCTTAGTCAACCTTTAACATTATTTGGAGAGACTTTTTTGTTAAAGATGAATTCTTTTCCATCATGTTAAGAATTTATTATGCTTGTAACATTGGATATTGGTCTACAATTAAGACCTCAAGCCAAAAAATAAATAAATTAGAAAAGATCCTTCAAATATTTTTAAATTTAAAAAATAAAGCAATTCCTGGCTCTCTTGTAATTCAAGAGCTATGTGGATTACATCTATATTTTTGGGATTGCAAAATACTGCTCCAAACCCTATAAATATAGTAGGAAATAAAATAAACCAATTCCTGTTCTCAGTTTACTTTCTATTGGGATAGACATACAACACACAAAACAAAAGAAAATATATAATGTGTCAAGGAATAATGAGTATTTTAAAAGCAGGATCTGGCAATGGAGGGACTGGAGATGGGGGTGCTGTTTCATGTAGATGGTCAGGAGACGCCTCCTGGGCAGTGGCCCTGCAGAGTGAAGGGTAGAGGCCTGGGCCCAGGGCAGGGAGGAGTTCAAGTTGAAGGAACAGTGAGTACAGAGAAAGAGGAACAAACACCAAAATGTACAACCACAGACAATCCATGTGCATGGTTTCAACCCACATTAGAAACCACGTATTCCTCAAAGTCGCAGAAACAGAAATAGGATAGTGGTTCCAATGGGGCTGGAGAGGGGTGATGGTGAGTTGCTGTTCCATGAGTTCCCATTTGGGATGGTGAAAAGTTCTGGAGACAGATAGTGGTGAAGGTTGCACAACACTGTGAATGTGCTTAATGCCACTGACTTGTATAATTAAAAATGGTTAAAATGATAAATTTTATGTTAAGTATATTTTATCACAATAAAATAAACAACATATTTCAAAGCCTAGTTTTTAAAACATGATGCTCAAGCCACCATTTATGGGAGGAATAAACAAGGACCCTATAATCTAAGTGGGTATTTGAAATATTCTTTTGTAGATTTTTGGACTGAGGGATGAAGAAGTGAAGCAGCAGAAGTGCAACATGATCTCATTGCTGTTTTTAGGTCTAGGAATTACTTCATTTTTTACTTTCTTCCTTCAGGTGGGTACCTATGATTTGGTCTTCTCGAGTCTAGATTTGATTAGAGAATATAAATTAATTGTCTATTAATTAGATTTAACTATTTTTAATATAAATTGATTAATTAGCAATTAATCAAGACCTAATGGAGTTTTTAAATCTTAGACTGAAATGACTTGCAGAAACAATTGGCACAAGGCATTTTGAGAGGGCAGAATCCAAAGCAAAAGGAATTATAACTTCTCTGTGTGTTAAATTATGTCACATTATAGGTTTGCCCTCAGCAAACATTTATTACCAAGGAAATAAATGTTAAACTCAACTATTTGTAAACTGGAAAAACATCAGTGCAGTAGCATGTTCTTTTTTGTTAACTCTTAACACAATATCAATTAACTTCTCTGATTTTTTCCCTCTTAATTGAAAAACTCTTTGAAAGAACATACATTATTTTGCACTTATTTATTTATTTAATTTATTCATCTGCCTTGGGCATGATTTATTGGTGTGGCCTGGACAGGTGGCTGAAAAGTCTGCTCTGGGCTCTCTCTGCCTGCCCTTCAGCAGCCTGACACATCCTCTGTGAGGCTGGCAGGTGGCACAGGAGCCTGGCTCTTGATGTTGGTCACATTTGTGGCCCCTCCTGGTAGAGGTTTTCATGTGCGGATGGCTACTGAGCTGGCCAAAATAAACTAGCAAACCTTGCTCTGATTGTATTTTTCTACCTAGATTTTTACCGAATATCTTTTGTCTATCTCAGTGAGCACTGCACAGGCATTTCCAATACAATTTATTAAGTCAGCAAAATTTTTCCTAGTCAGGCCCAGCATGCTTCTCTGTTCCCATTACTGAACCAATGGTAAAAGTAAGCCAAGCTTTTTTATTTAGAAATCATTGCCTTGCTAGTAGCAACTCAGTGATCCCATCCAACCCCAAGTCCCAGTGTGTTTGGGAATGGAGCTAGTTACCTACATATATTTTGGAGTCTGCATGAACAGGGGCCTGATGGAGAGAACTGTGGTACCCACACTGGTCTTGAGCAATCTGCCAACAAAGGAAGTAGAAGACCGGGCCAGTCTAGTCCTGGACACCAGGGGCTGACTCACCCTGGGCACTGATCACGCATTTTCCTGGCTTAGTAAACACTTCTGGTGTGTCCTCCCATCCATCCCAGGTGCCCCGGAAGAAAACCCAGCTGTGGACATCTGGGCTACTCTCCAGTTTGAACATGATAAAATTAGAAAGAAGGAAACTGGGGAGAAAGAGTGGCCTAATTGTTCTCCAATCTGAGAACAGGTGAAGCTGTGACAGAGAACCAGCCAACTCATTTGGAGCTTCTTACTACACACTTCCTCCCTCCTGCCACATTACATGAACCAAAATATATTCCTGCACAGAATTTTGTTAATTTCTATTTTGACTGTTTTGTTTAAAGTATCAGAAACACACTGAAAGTTGTAATTAAATACAGTATTGTTCTCACTGAGATGTTGTAACTGAAAGTTTTGAAAAGGAAACCTATCTCGAATGGTTCAGAAGCCAGAACTGGACACTTTTAAGGCTTTTGGTCTTACGATTTGATTATATACTAATGATTTTGCAGTATATGAATTTTAAATGGGATCTTTTAATTAGTATTTGGTCACAGACTTTTGTTATTTGAATAGTTGATTAATACATAAGTAATGCAATGTCAATGTGAATATACTCACTGTGTCAGAATACTAGTGGTGATCAAAAAGGACAAGAGTTTTTTTTCAATTAGGGCTTCACGTTTGGGAAAGCTGGCGAGATCCTCACCACAAGGCTTCGGTCAATGGCTTTTAAAGCAATGCTAAGACAGGTAGGTGTATGCCTCTCCTCCCCCTGTTCTTGTTGGTGTGCTGCAGTTCCCACACCCCCACCCCAGGGTGTTCATGCAAGGACTGGTCAGGGCCCTCCAACTTGTCCTGGTCCTTCAATATCCAAAGACCTCTCAGAGTTCTCACGGGAGTAGACTTAATTTAGGTAGCATTTTGGCTTATTTTGTGACTATATCCACGTGGGTACTACCATTTCAAGAACCTGTATCTCTTCTCTGGATTCTATGCAGGCCCTGGTGAGTCATTTGAGACTCCAGAAGACCTTTAAACATAGGAAAAGGTGGTTGCTAGTATTGATGTACCACAAGCAACCATACTAACTATAGGTTTTCCCAAATGGTGGCAACTGAGTTTTGTTTCTGTCTTTGTTAAGCTCTGTTTTCACATTAATTCACTTGTTAATTCACATAATTGTTACCTACTCTGTCCCAGACAGTATGCTGGTAGCTGGGACTATAAAACGCATTATCTGCCTCCTAGTGCAGGATGTGGGAAAATGTACAAACACGAATTCTCTATTTTTATAGAAAAGGCTTAAGAGAGGGCTAGAACATTATTCATCCAATTGACAGGAATTGATTACATTCCTATTTGTAAAATGGTACATAGCAGATATCATAGTTTAGCAAATCAGAGTTTACAAAAGTTTTTCCAGTCTCTTTTAAACCATTGCTATGTAGGGAAAATTATTTTATATGAAACTAAAAGACTGCAGGTGAGTAGCTTATAATTAAAATCATATGTAAGATACACTCTTAATTTTTGTTTAAAACAAAACAAAAACCTGGTGAAAAACCAAGGCTGATTTTCTTAAGCCTAGAATTTATAAAAAAGAACCACATCTAGCATAGCACCACAACCCTCTATGAGAGACACCTCATATCAGGGAGGAAATGTTTCTAGTCCTAGCTGTGGGGATTGGGTGACGGAATGCCCACATGTCCCCACAGCCTCAGGTGAAACTGGCAGGGAGCACAGCTGCAGGCTGCATAGCCGCACCCAGACCCCATCAGTGGTACTGTCCCTTGGATCCTAATAGACTCCAAGGGTGTGTGCTCAGAGGAGGGACAAGGGCTCTGTGCTGCATGGGAGGGCTCTCCTAAATGCCTGTACCCAAGTTAAATGTGGGGTTTTCCTCAGCATTGAAGGTTTGAGAGATTTCATCTGATTTTCTTTGCTTGTTTCAATTTTGAACTAATTTAAAGGTGTATTTTGTACCATAGGACATCAGCTGGTTTGATGATCATAAAAACAGTACTGGTGCACTTTCTACAAGGCTTGCAACTGATGCCTCCCAAGTACAAGGAGTAGGTAGACTCCACTACTGTTTTTCTTTAACATGGTTTTAAATAAACGTATGGTATAGCTGCATTCATTAAGTTACTTTCAGCTGGAAATTACAGAAAACTCAAACTTGCCTAAACAATAAAGAGGCAGGTTAGACTTCAGGGTTGATTGATCCACTGGCTCAAATATGTCACAAAAGACCCAGGTTCCTTTTGTCTGTGTGGCTCTGAATGACTTTTAGTCCTCAGCACTGGCTTCATTCTAGGGCTTGTTTCCTCATGGCCCTAGGATGGCTGCCAGTAGCAACCAGCACCCCAAGCTTCCTCATTTCCCATGAAGTAAAAGAGAGTACACACCTGTACCTCAACCACTGAACACCCTTCCCATAGCTGTTTTGGGCTAATTTGGGTCATATGCCTGACCCTGAACCAATAACTATCTCTGGGTAATGCCATGCTCTCCCTGGCTTGCCTCCTCCACGCCTGGAGCTATGGTCTGTTACAGGGAGAATCAATGGCAGTGTTCACTACAACAGCCCTATTTTCTGAAAGGTACAAGTAATAATTCATCTTTATGTATGCTTTACAGTGAATGGTTTCTTAGGATATGTACACTTTGTAACATACAGTCTCGGAGTATTTAAATTTCCCTCTTATACATTTGAAGCCAACGGTCTTTAAAATGAACAGAGTACACTGGGGTTAGTTTCTTCTGTAAACTTTGCCTTCATGAAAAAGCATGTGTACCCCATAGCCTATCCCCAAAACAGAGCATCTGATTACTCGATTCTGTAATGCTGAATTCCTGTGGGCAGGGGAGGAATGAGAAGTGAAAGGCCTGAACAAAGAAAAATATGCAGAGCCTCATGAGTTAAGTACAAGAATTTTGGACTTATTGTAATGAGAGGGAGCGAGGTTAGCTGGAGGCTCAAAACCTTCTCATCATTCTGACCAGGAAGCCTAAGCCTGCAGCTCATGAATTTGCAACTTAAAACACAACTGCCTCTCTTTCTTCCAGGCCACTGGGACCAGGTTGGCTTTAATTGCACAGAACACGGCCAACCTTGGAACTGGTATTATCATATCATTTATCTATGGTTGGCAATTAACCCTTTTGCTGTTATCGGTTGTTCCAATTATGGCTGTATCAGGGATTGTTGAAATGAAAATGTTGGCTGGAAATGCCAAAAGAGATAAAAAAGAACTGGAAACTGCTGGAAAGGTGGGTCAAATAAGGCTTCGGTGAGTATAAGTATTTTTAGACGTGTTTTATTTGAATTGTTTATTACAACATGCATGTTTTAATAGTTGAATGTGCTCACTACAATTAATAATTGTCAACGCTGCATGAAATAGTTTACTGTATTAATAATGCCTAGAACTTGAACATAGACTAATGTAAAGCATTGGTCCCCAACTTTTTTGGCACCAGGGACTAGAAGATAGTTTTTCCACAGACCTGTGGCGGGGTTAGAGGGTGGGGATGGTTTCGGGATGATTCAAGAGCATTACATTTATTGTACAGTTTATTTCTATCATTATTACACTGTAATATATAATGGAATAATTATACGAATCACCATAATGCAGAATCAGATGCCACCAGATGCAGCTGTACAATCGAAGTACATTAACTCACTTGCCACTATAAACCCTGCCACCAGATGCAGATTATCTTTTGCCACTCACTGATAGGGTTTTGATATGAGTCTGCAAGCAATTGATTTGTTATGGTCCCTGTGCAGTCAGATCTTTCTGCTAATGTTAATCTGTATTTGCAGCCACTCCCCAGCACTAGCATCACCACCTCAGCTTCACCTCAGATCGTCAGCACTAGATTTACATAGGGAGTGTGCAACCTAAATCCCTCAAATGCACAGTTCACAATAGAGTTTGCATTTCTATGAGAATCTAATACCTAATTATCTGAGGTGGAGCTAAGGTGGTGATGCTTTTGATGGAGAGCAGCTGCAAATACAGATGAAGCTTTGCTTATTGGCCCACCACTCACCTCCTGCTGTGTGGCCCAGGTCTTAACAGGCCACTGCCCAATATTGGTCTATGGCCCAGGGGTTGGGGGGGTCCTTGATATAAAACTTTTAGCACTGAACATATGGTTATCACAAAGAATTTCTGAATTTCCAAATTTCATTTTACCTTTTACTTTCCATTCTGATGCCATCATTAGGAAAAATATTACCCCTATTTAACAGAAGGAGTCCTTAAAGCAGAGAATGCAAGTGAATTGTTCAAGGGAGGATATTTACTGGTACTTAAGAGACAGTGTTCTTCTTGGCTATGGTTTCTCTAATTGAGGTGGGCAGCCACCAGTTGGCAGTAATGCTTCGATTTGTAGTCCTAACTATAATGGCAGTTGGGCAAACACTTGGGCCTTACTATGTGCCAATTATTCTAAGTATTTATATGCTCCAACTCATTACATCTTCACATTAATCCTGTAAAACAGGTACTAATGTTACCCCAATTTTAGAAATGTGAAACTTGAGAAACAAATTAAAGTCATTGTTGAGGTTCAAAGCTCTTTATTATTCAGCCCCTTTATATATGTTAAGATGTATATAAATCTATATATAAACATTTTATTTACATGTACATGAACTTAAATGTTTAAATGTATAATACAGCCAGGAAAATTTAACTCTTATTTATGTAAATATTATCCTTTATTGAAATATTAGGAAGTTAAGCAGTTAATGAATATAATTTGTGATATAGTTTCTATTGCATGACACTTTACAAACATTTCCGCAACTGGCCTTTGCTATAGTTATGTAAAATGGGACAGATAACATTTCCACCTCACAGAGAAGAAAGCATTCGTAGGTTGAGTGACTGCACTAGGTATGTGGCATGTAAGGGGTGAGATTAGGATTCCAACCAAGCGTATTTCCACCAAACCAATTATATCCGATGAAATCCTCGCCCCTTCTCTCTTAACCAGCATCAGCTGAGTTCAGTGCTGTGTCAGTCTCATCCCCAGTTTCCATCAGAATGCTTCCTTCTCATGTTCACCCTGTATCCTCTCCTGGAGGCAGAGATCTCTAGGACAGTGTATGGTTCCCAGACTTAAGAAATCCTGGGTGTCCAAAGTTCTTGAAGATCCTGCTGGCTACTGGCTGTGGGTACTTTAGGGCATTATCTCCTTGATTTCCGTTTGTCACAACTACTGAAAAACAGCCTTTCATTTGATTTCCTTTCTTCTTCTGAACCCTGCTTCTTTTCACTTTTCAGAAGGGAAAATTGTCAGTAGTTAGAATGAAGATAAATTTTTATTAGACTAGTTACATGAAAGAAAGCATATTGAATCTAGTTGAGATAAAAGAGTCTTAATGCTATTAAAAATGGCTAATAACACTAAAAGTTGCCAGCATTTTGGCAGGAGTAGGGCAGTTAGAATTGAGCGATATATTAAATAAAAAACACATTGGGTTATTAGTCTTGGCCTTGCTACTCACCATGTGTGATATTGAAGAAGGCCTCAATTTCTCTAGTCCTCACTTTCCACTTTTATGAAATAAGAAATTGTACCAGGTAATGTCCCAAGTTCTTTTCAGCTAATAAATACTTTGTCATTCTAGGGATCAGAGAATGAATAACTCAAATTGGTCAGCCTGAAATTATTTTTAGTAGCTACTTAAACCTAATAAGGTGTTTTTTAAAAAATATATATGAGCAGTTGGAAATTTTAAATGTTTTTTAATTATATATATTTATTATTATTATGATTATTATTATTGTGACATTGGTTAACGAAATCCAGTAAATGTTCATTATCAGCAATTTAATCATAGTACAATATTGTTTACTTAGTCAACATTTGATTAACACAGAATAATGGTTAGAAAGAAGTCTTGGAAAACTCCCCACATCACTATTTTTTCAAAATGAAAAGTTGTCATTTATGTGGGTGCAAAGTAATCATGGTTAAAGTACATTGGGATGTGGGGTGTCTATTTTCATTTTTCAAAAAGGGCTGTGTAATGAGGATGTTGGCTAGGCTGGGAAGGGGGTGGGATAGGCTGCATAGCAACCTTCTTGACACAGGCCCTGCCTGATTACTGCATTTAGGGACCTGCTGAACCAGAACTAACCCTTAAAGCAGTTAATCAAGAGTTGAGTGTAAAGTCATTAATAACTAGTTCTTCCTCGTGTAAAATTACAAAGCAGGGAGAGTAGCATAAAATAATGGGTTAAGAATATGTACTTGGCATCAGATAAAATGATAAAGAATCTTCGCTTGCCTACTTATTAACTCAGGAGCTTTAGTCAAGTCATTTAACTTTTCTGTGTATCAGCTCCTTATCCTGGAAACAGGAATGATAATATTTACTTCACAGGGTTCTTGTGAGACTAAATGAGATCATCTGGGTTAAATGAGGTAATACTTGACACATAGTAAAAGCTCAATAAGTATTCTCTATTATTACTGTCAGATTTTTCATTTATAATAAAGATATAAGATTATTCAGCCAAATATCTAAAGTAGCAAATATCTTGCTTTCATCTGGTTACAGAAGCTGAGAAGTGAGATAAAAGTCATAAAGCTGATAAAACAAAAACCTAAAATTAAAATCTTAAGTTTCTTGTGCTAATGGTTTAGATGACAACTGTCAATCTATGATGTAGACTAACTAGCTGTCACAGACAATTAACATTACTCCAGGGTGATTTGGCTGTCTGAATCAGAAAACTACTCTGGCTGGTTTGGATAAAAGGGATATGATGTAAGGACACATAGAAATACAAGGAATATCCATGGTTTATGTTACCGGAAAGTCAATGGCATCTCCTATTTTAGAGCTATAAGCTCTATTGTCTCTGGGGCTCTCTACACAGATTGCTGGGTCATATGGTAGTTCTATTTTAAATTTTTGAGGGCCCGCCATACTGTTTTCCATAGTGGCTCTCTCTTGCTATATATTCAAATGTACTCTGGTGACCTTAGCCTTTGAATCTACAGGACTTCTCTGTCCAAGCAGTTGCCTCAAGTCCAGGAAACAGAATCTGATTGGCCTAGATCAGTCAGTCGTCTGTCCCTGGTTCAATCAGGGATTTAAGGCAAGGTCATGTTATTTACAATTTGAATCATCTTTCCAGTTATGGGCAAACAGTTTCTCTAGGGAGGGATATACTCAAAAAGGAAATGACTGACACCTCCAGCAGGCCCTTAGAAATCACTTAGCCTAATTCTCTAGGAACCTACCCTATGAAGAAAGCAAAGCCACATAGGGATGTGACTAAAGCCAGTTAAGTAACTGCTTGGTGTCAGGGCTGGGAATAGAATCAGGTTTCTGGTACTCCAGCCATTCTTGCCCTAAGCTGGTCAGTCTCTTTGGGGATAAAAAAAAACTTGCCCACCACACTTAGCACCACCAGAGGTGATTTTAAGATTGACAGTTTTGTCAGAGTTGATCTTGAAGAACACATTATACCTTTACTTTGAAAATTGGAGGAACTTTTAAAACCATCAACATAACTTTCAGGATTTGACAGAGCCCTAAGGTTTATATTTTTCATTATTTCAGAAATAAAATCCCCATTTCTAATCCAGATCTATTTTACATTACAGATTGCAACAGAAGCAATAGAAAATATTAGGACAGTTGTGTCCTTGACTCAAGAAAGAAAATTTGAATCAATGTATGTTGAAAAATTGTATGGAGCTTACAGGTAATGGGCATATGATTGTTATTAAGTACCTAGTGCTTTCCTGAGGCTGAATTACTGTCCCCAAAAGATAATAAAACTCTGCTGTTCCAATGATATGAATATGAGGAGGACATTTTTCAATAATTATCTCATTGAAAATAGTAGCTTTTTGACGTGACTGGGCCATAAGATTGGATTATTACATATCTCGTGAAAACAATAAATTGGGTCTCCAAGAACTGAAAGGTACAGAGGACTATGCACATGTTTGTTATCAGTGCAGGCAATATAAAAAAACTGTTCTGGATGATTCAGGATAAGCATTGCTTTAGGGAATAGCTCAAACCTTTATTTTCTTTGGATTGTATAGACTGAACCAAAGATGAGACTTGTTATTTGATTAATTAAAGTACAATAGTCCCCCCTTATCCACAGTTTTGCCTTCCACAGTTTCAGTTACCCACAGTCAACCATGGTCTGAAATATTAAATGGCAAATTATGGAAATAGCCAATTCACAAATTTTATTGTATTTTTTATTAAAGTATAATTGACTTACAATATTTTATTAGTTTCAGGTGTATAACATAGTAGTGATTCAATATTTATTTATATTATGAAGTCTAGTTACCTTCTATTCCATATGCTGTTAGTTATATCCCTAGGACTTTTTATTTTATAATGGCAATGCCCTGAATGCCCTTCACCCAACTCCCCACCCACCTCCATGTCCCTCTGGCAACCACCACTTTGTTCTCTGTATCTATGAATCTGTTTCTGTTTTGTTTGTTTTGTTTTTTAGATTCCACACAGAAGTGAAATCATATGGTATTTTTTTCTCTGTCAGATTTATTTCACTTAACATAATAACCTCAAAGTCCATCTATGTTGTTACAAATGTCAATATTTTATACTTTTCTTAGCTCAGTAATATTCCATGTTGTATGTGTATATACACCTTCCTTACCCATTCATCTATTAATGGACATCTAGATGCTTCTATATCTTGGTAAATAATGCTTCAGTTAACATAGGGGTACGTCTGTCTTTTTGAATTAATGTTTTCATTTTCTTTAGATAAATAACCAAAAGTGGAACCGCCTCAAAAATACACTGTTTTCCATAGTGACTGCACCAGTTTACATTCCTAACAACAGTGTATGGATGGGGTCCTTTTTCTCCATATCCTCACCAGAATTTGTTTTTTGTTTTTTGTTTGGGGGGGCAGGGGAAGGTGTCTTTTTAACAACAGCCATTCTGAGAGGTTTGACTACCTCATTGTGGTTTTGATTTACATTTCCCTGATGATTAGAGATGTTGAGCATCTTTTCATGTGCCTATTGGCCATCTGTATGTCTCCTTTGGAAAAATATCTGTTCAGGTCATCTGTCTACTTTTAAATAGGATTATTTGTTTTCCTGATATTTAGTTGTATGAATTCTTTTATATTTGGATACTAACCATATATTAGATAAATCACTCAGTAGGTTACCTTTTCATTTTGTTGATGGTTTTCTTTGCTGTGCAAAAGCTTCTTTAGTTTGATGTAGTTTCATTTGTTTATTTTTGCTTTTCTTGCCCTTGCCTGAAGAGACATCCAAAATAATATTGCTAAGACTGATGTCAAAGTTTACTTTCTATGTTTTCTTCTAGGATTTTTATGGTTTCAGGTCTTGTATTTAAGTCTTTAATGCATTTTGAGTTTATTTTTGTATATGATGTAAGATAGTGGTCCAGTTTTATTCTTTTGCATGTCTAAATTTCATATCATTTGTGAAGAGACTGTCTTTTCCCCATGGTGTGATCTTTCCTTCTTTGTTGTAGATTAATTCACCATATGTGGGTGGTTTTATTTCTGGACTTTCTATTCTCTTCAATTGATATATGTGTCTGCTTTTTTGCCAGTATTATACTGTTTAGATTACTATGGCTTTGTAGTATATTTTGAAGTTAAGGGGATATGATAACTCCAGCTTTTTTCTTTCTTAATATCACTTTGGCTATTTGGGATCTTTTGTGGGTCTTACAAATTTTAGGATTATTGGTTCCAGTTCTGTAAAAAAAAAAAAAAAAAAGCATAGGGATTGCATTGAACCTGCTTTGGGGAGTATAGTCACTTTGACAATATTAATTCTTCCAATCTATAAGCATAGAATATCCTTCCATTTATTTGTGTCATTTTCAATCTCCTTCTTCAATGTTTTATCAGAGTATAGATCTTTCACATTCTTGGTTAAATTTATTTCTAGATATTTTATTCTTTTTGATGCAGTTATAAATGGGATTGTTTTCTTAATTTCTCTTTCTGATCGTTTGATGTTATCATATAGAAATACAACAAATTTCTTTAAAAAATGTATATTAATTTTATATCCTGTAACTTTACTGAATTTATTTATTAGCTCTAGTGATATTTTGGTGGAGTCATTAAGGTTTTCTATATAGTATCATGTCATCTGAAAATAATGACAGTTTCACTTCTTCCTTTCCACTTCAAATGCTTTTTATTTCTTCTTGCCTAATTTCTGTGGCTAAGGCTTCAAATACTATGTTGAATAAAAGTAGAAAGAATGGACATACTTATCTTATTCCTGATCTTAGGGGAAAAGACTTCAGCTTTTCACCACTGAGTATGATTATAGCTGTGGATTTATCATATATAGCCTTTACTATGTTGAGGTGTGTTTCCTCATTACACACTTTGTTGAGAGTTTTATCACTAATGGATGTTGAATTTTGTCAGATGCTTTTTCTGCATCTATTAAGATAATCATATAATTTTTATCCTTCATTTTGTTAACACGATATATCACATTGATTGATTTGAGGATGTTAAACCATCCTTACATCACTGGAATAGATCATACTTGATCATGGCGAATGATCCTTTTCATGTATTGTTAAATTAGATTTGCTAATATTTTGTGAGGATTTTTGCATCTATATTTATCAGGGATATTGGCCTGTAATCTAATTAATGAGTTCATTAGTTAATTAATTAATTTAGTAGTGTCTTTGGTTTTGGTATCAGGGTAATGCTGGCCTCTTAAAATAAGTTTGGAAAATTTCATTTCTCTTCAATGCTTAGGAATAATTTGAGAAGGCTAGGTCTTAACTCTTCTTTAAATGTTTGGTAGAATTCACATGTAAAGCCAGGTGGGCCTGAACTTTTGTTTGTTGAGAGGTTTTGATTACTGATTTGATTTTATTACTGGTAATTGGTCTTTTCAGATTTACTATTTTTTCATGATTCAGTCTTAGAAAATTATATGTTTCTAGGAATTTATCTATTTGTCCAATTTGTTGCCATATAATTGTTGATAGTATTCTCTTATGATCCATTCTATTTCTGTGTATCAGTTGTAATTTCTCCTCTTTCATTTCTGAATTATTTATTTGGGCCCTTTCTCATTTTCTTGATGAGACTGTCTAAGGGTTTATAAAATGTTTTTACAAAGAATCAGCTCCTAGTTTTATTAATTTTTTCTTATTTTTTTTAGTCTCTATTTCATTTATTTCTGCTCTGATCTTTACAATTTCCTTCTTTCTACTGACTTCGGGCTTTGTTTGTTCTTCTTTTTCTAGTTCCTTTAGATGTAACTTTAAACTGAGATTTCTCTTGTTTCTAGAGATAGGCCTGTATCACTATTACCTACCCTCTTAGAATTGCTTTTGCTGCATCCCAGAGATTTTTGAAAATTGTGTTTACACTTTAATTTGTCTCAAGGTACTTTTTAAATTTTCTCTGATTTCTTCATTGACCCATTGGTTGTTTAATAGCATGTGGTTTAGTTTCCACATGTTTGTGTTTCTTCTAGTTTCCTTCTTGTAATTGATTTCTAATTTTGCAGCCATTTGTTGTGGTTACAAAAGATGCTTGATATGATTTCATCTTCTTAAATTTATTGAGACTTATTCATGGCCTAATGTGATCTATCTTGGAGAATGTTCCATGTGTACTTGAAGAGTGTGTATTCTGTGGCTTTTTGATGGAATGTTCTGTATATGTCAATTAAATTCACCTGCTCTGCTGTGTTCTTTAAGACCAATATTTCATGATTTTCTGTTAATGATTATCTGTCTGGAAAATCTATCTATTGATGTAAGTGAGATATTAAAGTTCTCTACTATTATTGTGTTGTCAATTTCTCCTTTTATTTCTGTTAATATTGGCTTTATATATTTAGATGTTCCTATGTTGGTGCATAAATATTTACAGATGTTATATACTCTTATTGGATCAACTCCTTTACCATTCACTATATAATGCTCTTTTTTGTCTTTGTTACATTCTTTGTTTTAAAGTCTACTTTGTCTGACATAACTATTGCTACCCCAGCTTCCTTTTCATTTCCATTTGCAAAGAATATCTTTTTTCATTCCTCCCCTTTCAGTCTTTGTGTGTTTTTGGTTTTGAGGTAAGTCTCTCTCAGCAGCATGTAGATAGGTCTTGTTTTTCTATCCATTCATCCACCTTATATCTTCTGATTGGAGAATTTAGTCCATTTACAGTTAAAGTAATTATTTACAGGATTATGCTCATTGCCATTTTGTAATTGTTTTCTGACTGTTTTGGGAATTCCTCTCAGTTCCTTCCATCTTCTCTTTATCTCTCTTTGTGGCTTGATGGCTTTCTTTAGACTTGTGTTTAGATACTTTTCTTGTTTTGTGTATTTACTATAACTTTCTTTTTTGTGGTTACTGTGAAGTTTACATATAACATCTTATGTATATAACAGGGTCTTTTAAGTTGATAGTAACTCAAATTTAAGCACATTCCAACACTTTACATTTTTATCCCCTACCATTTTATATTTTTATGATACATTTTACATATTATTTTATGTATCCCTTAACTAATTGTTATATTTTTAAATTAATTTTATTACTTTTGTCTTTTACCCTCATACTTGATATATAAATGATTGACCTACTACCTTTATTTAGATTTTCTGGTGTGGTCTTTACTTTTCTATGATTTTTTCTTATTAATTTATTTTCTATTCTAGCTTAGAGAAGTCCCTTTAACATTTCTTGTAAGGCTAGTTTAGGGGTTATGAATTTCTTTAACTTTGCTAACTGAGAAACTTTTAATCTCTCCTTTAATTCTAATTGATAACTTTGCTAGGTAGAAAATTTGTGGTAATTTATTTTTCCCTTTCAGTACTTCAGATATGTTATGCCACTCCCTTTTGGTTTGTAAAATTTCTGCTGAAAATAATTTGCTGATAGCTTTATGGAGTTTCTTTTGCATGCAATAAATTGTTTTACTCTTGCTGTTTTTAAGATTTTGTCTTTATCCTTAACTTTTACTACTTTAATTATAATGTGTCTGTGTGTTTTTCTTTGGGTTCATCTTATTTGGAACTATCTGGGATTCCTGACCTGGATATTTGTTTCCTTCCCCATATTCGCCTCCTCCTCCTCCTCCCCCCCCTCCTCCTCCTCTTTCTTCTCCTTCTTTCTTTTCTTCTTCAACCTTAATAATGCTATTATTCTGCTTGATGTTGTCCTAGAGATCTTTTAATGATTTTCACATTTTAAAATTATTTTTTTCATTTTGCTGTTTACTCTGGGTGATTTTCATTGCTTTATTTTCCTGTTCTCTGATTCATGTTTCTATTTCACCCATTCTGCTGTTGAATCTCTCTAATGTATTCTTCAGTTTAGTTATAAGTTCTGTTTGGTGCTTTATTACATTTCTATCTCTTTGTTGAAGTTTTCTCTGTATTCATCCATTCTTTGTCTAACATCAGTGAGCATCTTTATGATCATTACTTTGAATTCTTTATCAGGTAGATTACTTTTCTCCATATCCTTAAAGTCTTTTTCTAGGTTTTTGTTTTTTTCTCAATTAGGAACATATTCCTCTATTTTCTCATTTTGCTTGACTTTCTGTGTTTGTTTCTGTGTATTAGGTAAAATAGCTATCTTTCTCAGTGTTGAAGGAGTGGCTTTGTGTGGACAATGATCTTTCTCATTCACCTTTGCCCTAGCTCTTGGTCGTCTCTCGAACCTTTGTGATTGTCTAGTCTTCCTGAGTTATTCTTGATATGCCTCCAATGTTGAGAGTGTACCAAGACCTGTCAGTGTTTCAAGGGAAGAAATCTCATTTCGCGCCTTGTTTCAGGATGATTGGAAGCCAGAACCTCAGGCAGCAGCTTTTATAGTATACAAACTTATGTAGTCCTGTTAGGCTACAATCTTTGTCCCTGCTGGCCTCCAGATCAGGAGACCTGTAGGTGTCCCCTGGGTGACAGTTGCCCAAATTGGGACCCTAGACAAGTGTTAAGCTTTCAGAAGTCTCATCAAGCTATAATGAGGCCAAGAGGGTGTGTAAGGGTGTTGTAGCCTTGATTTCATTCCCTAAAAGCACCTCCCTTAGCTTCTAGGTATGTGGGAAAACTGAAGCCTGTTTTTCAAGCTGAAGCTCTAGGCTAATAGACCTTTTAACAGAAAGACTGGGGTTGGGTTTTAGTTTGCTGTTTATGCAGTGCCCTGGGGGTGGCGACCTGCCAACAACTGTCTTGGATTTTTACAGTCCAGCGGAGCTCAGTTATGCCAGCCCTCTTAGCCACCAGTGTCAGCCATCACTGGGTATCACCTGTGTGGATTGCACCCGCCCTCTGCCTGTAGCAAGGTAGCTGTATAGTGTAGGGGGTGGGGATTGCTTGCTGCTTTCAGGAAGACCTTGGGAAAACATCTCCACTGCCTACGCCCATGGGCTTCAGCAGTGCAGTTAGAGAGTGCTTTGTTTGTGTACATGCAGGCATTAGGCTGGGGATGGGAGAATGCCACAACTGTTTCCCAGCCCCAGCAGGTGGGGATGGGAAGTTTGCAACCACTGGCACTGACAGACTTGAGCCAAGACATGGGAGAATGCCCAATGTTCCCAATCACCTACCGCTTCCAGAGAGTGAGAAGGTGTTGTAACCACTTGTACTCTTCTCTGGTTTCAGCAAGGCAGTGGGATAGTGTCTCCACCACTCACCCACCTGAGTTAGCAGGATAGGTAGAGAGTATAATAATGGCATCTACCAGCAACTCTGTCTCTGGGGAGCTTTTCAGCTGTACCCTTCCTTTGACTTAATGAATTTTTTTTTTTTTTTTTTGCATTTAGAAGCTGCAAAATATTTTTAAATTTTATTTTATTTTTAGTTTCAAGCATACAGTACATTGGTTATATGTTCATATAGTTTATAAAACGAACCCTCTAATTGCTTTGCTCTGTCTCTCCTCTGGCTCTCCACCTAGCCATTACATTAATGCTAACTGCATTCCCTATGCCATGCTCCCCATGCCCATGACCATCTGTCAACTACTAATTTGTACTTTTTAAACCTTTACCCCATTCTCACAGCCTCCAGCCTCCCAACCCCCCTGGCCATCATCAGATTGTCCTCTATATTTGTGAGTCTGTTTTTGACTAGTTTGTTCTTTTTGTTTCTTAGATTCCACATATAAGTGAAATCATATTTATCTTTCTCTGTCTGACTTATTTCACTCAGCATAATAAACTCTAGGTCCTTTCATGTTGTTGTAAATGGTAGGGTTTCATTTTTTTTAATAACTCAGTAATATTCCATGTTATATATGAACCATAACTTCTTTATCCAATTGTCTGTTGATGAGTATTTAGGCTGCTTCCATACCTTGGCTATTGTAAATTTTGCCACCATGAACATACAGGTGCCTAGATCTTTATGAATTATTGTTTCGGTTTTCTTTGGATAAATACCCAGAAGTACAATTGCTGGGTCAAAAGGTAGATCCATTTTTAATTTTTTGATAAACCAGACTGTTTTCCATAGTGGCTGTACCAATTGGCAATCCCACCAACAGTCTATGAGAGTTCTCTTTTCTCCATATCC
Source organism: Eidolon dupreanum (assembly GCA_028627145.1). NCBI lineage: Eukaryota > Metazoa > Chordata > Mammalia > Chiroptera > Pteropodidae > Eidolon > Eidolon dupreanum. Next base: position 29,973,101 of record CM053514.1, read on the forward strand.
TCGCCAATACTTTTTCTTTAATTTATTGATGATAGGTGTCAGGTGATATCTCATTGTGGTTTTAATTTGCATTTCTCTGATGATTAGTGATCTTGAGCATCTCTTCATATGTCTATTGGCCATCTGTATTTCCTCTTTGGAGAAATATCTGTTCAGGTCTTCTGCCCATTTTTTAATTGGATTGTTTGTTTCGTTGTTGAGTTGTATGAGTTCTTTATAAATTTTGGATATTCATCTCTTATCAGATGTATCATAAGTGATTATCTTTCATTCAGTCAGTTGTATTCTTTTTTTGTTGATAGTTTCCTTTACTGTACAAAAACTTTTTGGTTTTATGTAGTCCCATTTGTTTATTTTTCCTATTGTTTCCCTTGTCTGAGGAGATATGTCTGAAAATAAATTACTGTTAGCAATATCAGAGTTTATTATCTATGTTTCCTTCTAGAAGTTTTATGATTTTCAGGTCTTACATTTAAGTCTTTAATCCATTTTGAGTCTATTCTTGTATACAGTGTAAGAAGATGGTCCAGTTTCTTCATGAGGCATTTTTATTACATCACATCATTATAAGAAGGAGAAGTACAGTGCAATAAGATATATTGAGAGACCACATTTACATAACTTTTCTTACAGTATATTTTATAATTGTTCTATTTTATTATTAGTTGTTAATATCTTACAATTCCTAATTTATAAATTAAACTTTATCATAAATATGTATGTATAGGGAAAAAATGTAAAATATACAGGGTTCAGTACTGTCTGTGATTTCAGGCATCCACTAGAAGTCTTGGAACATAACTCCATGAATAAGGGGGACTACTGTATTCCATTTGTTGTCTGGATGAGGACCAGATCCAACCTGCTCTAAAAACAAAGACACATAGCCTATTTTACTGGTTTATACTTGAGCAATTTAAGAAACTTCCAGTGGCACTATTTGCCACTTGTTTCCAACCAGGGCCTGTTTGTATAAATGTATATATTTTAACACCAAGAGAATTAAATACAATTTAGATTACGACCCTGTAGATTAGTACTATAGTTTGAGCATTTACAAATTCGAAAAAGGATAGTTGAAATTCTCAATTTATTTCATCTCCTTAAGTATGTATATACTTCATGCAGCTATATTTTTCTGTCCATTTGACATATAAATATATATGTGTTATTATCTGTGAACTTATGGTTTGTTTTAAACTTAATGGGAATTAGGGGATAATAGAAAGCTGGAACTAGTTTCTAATTTGATTATAATTTAAAGATTCAGTAGCAGTGTAAATTTTCAGTAATATTAAATATTTTAATGCCACGCTTACAGCACATAAGTTAAACCATCCAAATCAGTAATACTTTGAATTTTCTCTCTTGGCAAATGCCTTCCTTCTAATCTGAGAGTAAACAAATTGTTATTTTAGAGGATTTATAATAATAAAGCAGCTATACTAATTGAGTAGAGCATAAGGTCTAATTAGAAATGGTACAAAAAATTTATATTGGACCTGGTCGGATCTAGCTCAGGGAAGAACTTCCGATATGTGTCTGTTGAAACCTCAGTGACTCTACTTTTCTGAATGTGAAACATGAATTTTGACATGAGACTATAACTAGTCATAGAAGACAAGGTAATATTAAAGAAATCACATTCAGACAATTCAAACTTTAATCCTAACTTTGACATCCTTGATATTTTTGACAAAATAATCATGTTTACATCACAGAGTTTGAATTTCTGGGTTATCAGATATCAACATGTCATAATAGCAACTATCTGTTGAATAACCACTATGAGCTAGGTACTATGCTAGACATTTATATTGTTTATTTAGTTCTCAAAACAATTCCACATCATACTGGTTATCACCATTGTACAAATCAGAAGAGATGTATAGAAAGGTTAAGTCACTTACTCAACTATAACTGGAGGCAGAATTTAAGCCCAGGTCAATTAGACTTTGAAGCTGTGCCTTTCCATACCACAGTGCTAAGAGTGGTCGAAGAGATGGTTAACGAATACACTAATTTGCTTTTCAGGAATTCTGTGCGAAAGGCACACATCTATGGAATTACTTTTAGTATTTCACAAGCATTTATGTATTTTTCCTATGCTGGTTGTTTTCGATTTGGTGCCTATCTCATTGTGAATGGACATATGCTCTTCAGAGATGTCATTCTGTAAGTAACTTTAAAAATATTAAGATTATTCTATAATAGGTTTTAATAGGTCTATGCAAAAGTTTAGTGCAGGAAAAAAAAACCTTTTGTTCTAAGATGAGGTCAGAGTTGAATCAACCACAGAAATCTGATATTGTCAATTCTCCAAGTACAGTTTAATCATTTGAGTGGGCTAAAATTAACTCAGCTTATGAAAACGATCATAAACCAGAATTTTAGTAGTACATAGAACTCTAGTCAAGAGGACACCAAATTTTCTTATTGTAGAATATGGGCAGAAATAAATCATAATTAGAAAGTTGCTGGTGACCAGAGACTCAAAACTGAGGGTTAAATCACTTGCTATTTATCTGTACCCACAGCTGGCCTTGACAATGGGATGGGAATGCTTGACTGAAGTCTGGCAAAATCTCTCTGGTAACCAGGCTTGGGATGACCCTGCCAACATTTGCTATCAGCCTTTCTTATTTTATTGGTTCTCAAGACTAACTTCTGGTCTTTACTAATTGATGCATTCCTCCTTTCAAAATATGCTAAATACATTCAATTAACTTGCAGTCTAGTCTTGAGAAAGGAAAGCCATACTTTTTAAGATCACTTGGCGTATTTCTATTCCAATGGGATGATTTTAAAGCACTAGTGAACTTTTTTGAACAGGGTCAAGACAAAGAAAGTAAAAGTGTTTAAGGGCTTTTATTTGCATCCAAAATTAAAATAATCATGAAAAAGTTACATATAGTCTTTGTATCAGTCAGGATCTCAACGGGAAACAAATGGCACTGCAAATGAGATAACAGGGGAAAGTTTGCTAAAGGATGTATTTACAACGGTGTGAGAAGTGTTAAGGACAGAAGCATGGCGGGGCAGGGGGAGGTGGGGTGCTGTTAATACCTGATGAGGTATTAGCAGTTCCTAGTTCCCAGCTAGGAACTGCTAAGATCCTGTACCTAAAGGGCAAGAGAAGAGAAAGGTTTTCATAACTCAGTGTAGGGGTCTTCTGTGGTCTTCGGTGGAGGGACACCAACAACACAACAATCTGACAAGAAAGAAGCCAACCAAAATACCCTGGCCTCACCCTCCTCTAGCCTTCCCATCCTCTGCTAGTGCCTTTCATTGCCAAACCCCATCAGAAGCCAGAAGACAAGAAAATCTTTTGATGCATTCCATGAAGGTCAGCTTCTTGACAGACTGTGTCTGGGAATTACAACTTGGAGTCTTTTTTTATTGTCTAGAAAAATATCACTGAGAAAATTAGTCCTGCTTTTTTCTTGTTTTGTTTTACCATTAAAATATTAAATTCTAGATAATTGGACGATAGTGTTTTTAATCTTTCATGCTAAAGCTCGATGACGGGCTATACAGAAAAGCTAGGCAGCTATATGTCAGTTGTTCATCATTATTTTAAAATTTAATTTTTGGTAACCAACCTTACCAAGTACTTAGAGGAGAGACTTACTATACCTACCATTCTTGTCCCCATGTACTTAAAACACATTTTAATACCTTAGATTTAGAAGTTTGAGAGATAAAATATTTAAGTTCTCCATTATTATTAGATAGAAATTTTCCTCCCCTCCCCTTTCTCTGGGGGAGCTCTGATGTCAGAAGTAAAAAACTTTTTGGAAATGTAAATCCTTGGAATCTTTAACCTTTCCTAAAAGCTGTTATAATCTATATTCATTCTTTAAAGAATATATAACTGAAAATAGCTTAGGACAATTGTTTTTTCAGGGCAGTGTTGATAATTATTTTAATTGTAAGAGAAAAGCTATTTCTAGTAAATGCTTATTTTCCCTAATAAAAATTCTTTACTACACTGATTATTGTCATTTATGTAGGACTGTATAAACCACGAACTGGAAGTCAAGACCATAAATCAATAGGAAACATCACTCCTTGTCTGGTGCTGATCAAGCCCCTTGGGCACTCTGTGCTTTAGTTCCCTCAGCTCTCAAAAGGGTACAACTAACTAGCTATTAAAATTACTCGAGATCACAAATCAGATTCAGTTATAAGCCACTTTATAAATGAGAAAAACTTTCCAAAGTTACATTAACTCTAGGAAATTAGAGGCTCATAAGGGAAGCCGGAAACCCTCAGAGGTGATCTGCCTCTCCTCTAACTTTCCTTTGTTACTGGAATTCCATAGGAATGTTGTATGGGGTGGGAGTAAAAAAAATCAATACTGGTTAGCGGTATGCTTTTAGACTTTCAAACGTCATGGAGCTAATTATCTAAGCTAATTTTTTAATTCTTCTTCTTCTGGTCTAGGGTGTTTTCGGCAATTGTGTTTGGTGCAGTGGCACTTGGACATGCTAGTTCCTTTGCTCCAGACTATGCTAAAGCCAAACTCTCTGCAGCCCACTTATTCATGTTGTTTGAAAGACAGCCTTTGATTGACAGCTATAGTGAAGAAGGTCTGCAGCCTGTGAGTTCTCTGCTGCCTGAGTAGTACTTGGTTAATTTTTTCCTAAAGGTTTGCTGTCTGCTAGATTGTAACCACAGGATAAATTTGAAGAGATTCCACCGACATTGATTTGTCTTTATGATATTTATAGGGCTAATATTTGACCAACTTTCCTGGCATTTTAAAATTTTATAGGATGCTTCAAGGATTTTGAAGTTCAGCACATCAAAAGAAAAAAAAAATCCAGATATACTGGAACTGGATAATTTTCATGAAAACTCTTAGTCATTTCTGCGTGAAGCTCTGTGTATATAATTCTGTATGCAAATGCAATTAGCAATTTGGCTTTAATCACATTTTATAGTGACTAAGTTATAATTGGTAAGGAGGCCACTTAATTCACAGTAAGAGTACTAATCCTATACTCTACTATCTCCAAAGTTAACCCAAACTTAGATCTAAGTGTTCTTAGCATGACACAAGCTGCGGCACATTTTAATGCACCAAAAAACAAAACAAAAAAAAAACTGTGGGTAAAGAGATGGGGGCTTACACAATCTTTCCGGGACTTTCTCAGGTATTTCATGTAAGAAAATTGCTATGCCCAGTGAAGGAGATAGAGAGAAAGCGTCTGCCAGGGCTTAAGACAAGGGCTGTCCACTGAGACTGCAGGTAGCAACTGTTCTAATTTCCCAAGCTTCTGAGCCTTTGGCCGCTGATTTGGCTCCAGCCTCAAAAATCATCATTTAAGAAACCTAAATATTTGTCTTAAATGACCCAGAAACAGGTTAGATAACAACTCTCTGTAATGTGACTCCCTAAACTAACCCTATCTGTATCTCCCATCTTCCGTTTTCTATAACAACTTCCTGTCACTAAAACTGGTACCAGCATTTGTACGGAATGTAAATTTTATGTTTCTCTCCTAGTTTTTGGTAAGGTTTCCTTGAAATAATAGTTTTTATTACAATAATTATGAGATCAATTATAATAGCAACATTAAAAAATTTTTTTAGGATAAGTTTGAAGGAAATGTGACATTTAATGAAGTCATGTTCAACTATCCCACCCGGCCAAACGTGCCAGTGCTTCAGGGGCTGAGCCTGCAGGTGAAGAAGGGCCAGACGCTGGCCCTCGTGGGCAGCAGCGGCTGTGGGAAGAGCACGGTGGTCCAGCTCCTCGAGCGGTTCTACGACCCCTTGGCTGGAACAGTGGTGAGCACTTTCTTAAATTAGTAATTAAAGACTATCCTTCAAGTGGCTAAACCAATATTCCCATAATGGAAAACACTGGACAAGTAAAGATCGTAATCCTCCTTGATACAGTGACCACACTGTAGAAACCCTGAACTGTCACCCATAGTCAGACAAATATATAGAGATAGTCAGGTAGAATATCTGGAATTTATTGTAGCTCAGAAAATACTGAATATAAAGTTGACCTCTACCCTGTCACAGGCCTTTTGAGCCAGCCTGATTCTCCTAAATGAACTCTCAATTCCTTTTATAAAGGTAAGCCACAAACTCCTGCCAGATTTCTAAGCAGCCTCCCAGAAGAGGCCTGCTATTCCCTCCCCACCTCCTTCTGCTTTGCCTTCTGTCTCTAACCTTGAACTCCAGGCTCTCTGGCTTTGACTCTTATCCTCATCTCCAGCTCTTTCATATTTGGCTTTCATCAATGATTTTCTAGTATCTAGCCCCTGGCTCTCTTCCATAAGTGAAGGCTTGGCTCTTATTGATAATGCCTGCCACTCCTATTACCACTGACCTAGCTCTGGGAGCCCACCCCCAGTTAGAGTCAGCAAAGTGTTAAATCTTGTTGTTTCTTCTTGGGAAATCTTATGCTTCCGCTATTACAATTGCTCTGCAGGTATGAATGCAGGCAAACCAGCTCAACAGTCTGTAGGTATGCTGTGCTAACACTACAGTGGGAATTTCTTCCTTAATTGAGAGGTCAAGACTAGTTGGACTTATGTCTAGTCCTTTATTGGTGAATTTAACCTTTCAGGAAGCTGCATTCTCAGTTACCACATCACAAGGCTCCTGTAGAAGCATCATGCCTCCTGCATATAGCAAATAAAAAACTGTCACCAACAAAACCATCCTCCCAAAGACACTGCCCTTTGAGCTTGTTAACTTTCCATTGAATTTTTGTCCTTAGTGCTGCGAAAAAGAGTAGTTCTCAGGGGAGAGGTAGAGGTGGATATGAAATAACCAACTTTCAAAATCTGGGCTGTGCTACTGAATTGCCTTTTGTTCTGATGTGCCTGGAGGAGGAGGATAAAGTCAAGATGAAAAATTAGAACCATTCAGAGGACAGCAGATGTGAGTAGGGTAACTAATTGCAGGAAGACAGAGGTGGCATACTTGCTTGGCAAGGGGCAGGTAAGGACAGAGAGGAATGTGGAAAGACAGGGCCCAACATGCTACTATTTTGTGCCAGTTAGACTAAGAAAGGGATGGTCTAATCAACATAAAAATCATTTTATTGGCTATGTTGCCCTCTAACAGTGTAAGTGCTTACAGGCTGTGAGGCTCGCTATTTCACCAACTACTGATGCCCAAATGCAACAAAATCCTCCAAATGGTTAATCTAGTAACTTACTGCTTAGTTTGTTTGTTTGTTTGTTTTCTTTTTAAGCCCTTCTTATAGTTTGTGGACTTTGGTTTTCAGCTCTTAGATGGTCAAGAAGCAAAGAAACTCAACATCCAGTGGCTCAGAGCCCAGCTTGGAATTGTGTCCCAGGAGCCTGTCCTGTTTGACTGCAGCATTGCTGAGAATATTGCTTATGGCGACAATAGCCGGGTTGTATCACGGGATGAAATTGTGAATGCAGCCAAAGCAGCCAACATACATCCTTTCATCGAGACCTTACCCCATGTAAGTTAACTGATAATTTCTTAGGATGAAATCAGAATCAACTATACAGTTTTTCTTCCCAAAGCAGTTCCTGAAGTTATACTCCAACAAAGTCTTGTAATGGAATGTGTCTATTTACTAGCACTGCGACCTTGGATAAGACACTGAACTCCATGGTACCAACTTTTCTTGTGTCTTGTCTATCTCATACAAATGTTGTGAGAAGCAAATAAGGTGATACTAAGTCAATGCAGCGTATCTCAGGTTGCAAACTGGTGATTTGGGGGTTGCATTCAGACTGTGGCCATGTCTGGTTTATGGTACTTTTTTTAGATTAAACACTTTATTTTGAGATAATTATAGATTCACATGCAGTTGTAAGGAATAGATTTTATGTACCATTTACCTAATTTCCTCCAATGACATCTTGCAAAACTACCACCATGATATTGATGTGGACACAATCCTCTGATGTCAGATTTCCTGTTTTACTTGTATGTATTTGCATATGTGTATTCAGTGTTACGCAATTTTATTTCATGTGTAGACATGTATTTGCTATTGCAGTCAAGGTAGAAAACATTTCTGTCCCCACAAAGATCCCTCACGTTGCCCTTTTAAAGCCACACACCCCTCCCCACCTTCACTTCCCGCAACCTCAGGCAACCACTGTTCTCCATTTCTGCAATTTTCTATTTTAAAAACATTATATAAACATACAGTACACGACTTTTTGAAATTAGCTTTCCTCACTAATCCTGAAGTTATTGTATCTATAGTTCATTCCTTTTTATTGCTGAGTAGTAAGTATTCCATAGTATAAATGTGCCAGTTTGTTTTAACCATTCACCTGTTGAAGTATACCTAGGTTGTTTCCAGTTTTGGACTACTAAGAATAAAACTGCTATAAATTTTTATGTACCAGTTTTAGTGTGAACTTAAGTTTTTATTTCTCTGGGATACATGCCCAGGGTGCAGTTGTTGGGCTATATGGTGATTGCATGTTTCATTTTATAAGATGCTGCTAAACTATTTTCTAGAGTGGCTATGCCATTTTACATTTCCACCAGCAAGTATGAATGATAGTCTCTATCTTTGCCAGTATCTCTATTTTTTGTTTTTTATTTTTTGGCCATTGTGATAGGCATATAGTAATATCTCATTGTAGTTTTAATTTGCACTTTCGATTGATAAATGATGTTGAACATCTTTTTATATACTTATTTGCCACCTAGATTTATTTCCTCTTTGGTTAGATGTCTCTTCATGTCTTGTGCCAATTTTCTGTTTGAATTGTTTTTGCTGTTGTTTTGATAGATTTTTATATATTCTAGTTACTAGTCCTCTGTCAGATATAATTTGCAAATATTTTCTCCTAGTCTGTTGCCTTTTTTCATCCTTTAACAGGGTGTTTTGCAGAGCCAAAGTTTTTAATTTTGATGAAGTGCAATTCATCAATTTTCTTTTTATAGATTGTGCTTTTGGCGTCAAGTCTAAGAATTTCTTGTCTAGTGCCATGTCTTAAAAAAGATTTTTTTTTTTGCTAAAAGCTTTATGGTTTTACACTTTACATTTATGTCCATGCTCCATTTTGAGTTAATTTTGGTATAAGGTTGTTTTCTTTAATGATTCATTGTATTCCTTTGGAAGGAACACATACTCTCCTTTCCATGGTCCCCAACACCCCTCCCCAACCTCATTGTAGCTGCTATGACTGTAGCCAAAGTGCCATGAAGTCAATATGGATTTGAAAAATATCTAAGGTAAAAGTTCAATGAAACAGTTTTCTTCAGTAACTGGTAAATATGAGTGGTCCTGGAACAATGACTTGAGATCTCTATAACTGAGGGCAGAGACCATTCATTTTGTGGCACTCATCTAGTATCTTTGGTTCCACTGGATTAAACTGAAATACAGCTTAAATTTTTACTAATGTATTGTGCTATGATTAGAAATCACATTCATTCACAAAATTTAAAACCCTCCATATTGGTTAGCCTTATCGATCATTAACATATAATCATTGACGTCAATCAAGTATTGGACTTAACTGTGAATGGAAAAACTTTACAGCTTCAGCTTGAATTGACATTGGACTTAAGGACGTTAATTCACGTGATATACACTGAATTCAGTTCACTCTAATCTGAACTGACGCAATTTGTACTTTTATTTATTGTTTTGGCTTAGAATGTTCTCACAATATCCAGCTTACCAACTTCTCTACAAAGGTATCTAATTTATCTCCTCTTTCTTCTTTCTTCCACCTTACCTCCACAATTTCTATTTCCCTCTTATCTTTCATAGCATGTTGTGTATACTACTTATTTGGTACTTTCTTGACCTTATAGTGAATGCTCTATATGTACTTTTTATCTTTACATTACAAATTCCTTCAGGGTAAGAACAAAGTTGAATTCATTTTTGTACAGCCCATAGTTCTCAGCATAACATACTCAGTAGTATTTAAGTGAATAAATGAGTTTAAGAGAATAAACTAGGCTCTATTGGGTCATATGTACATACCAAATTTTAAAAAAAAATTTAAAGCTTAAACTATCATTTAACCTTTTTAGTACTCCAGTGACATTAGATCAACTGACATATGGTAATGGCAGGAATTTGAGAATTTGTTGCAGAATAACATTGAGATCTGAAATCACTAGTTTTCTATTTTGATTTTGAAAATGAACATTCTGTTAAATGGAAAACACATTAAATGGACACCTATGTAGGTGTTATAGAAACTTTCTGATTGCAAGTATTTTTTCCTTATACATGGAACTAGCAAATGTTAAGAAGTACAAGTTTATTTGATACAGCATTAATATTCAGAGTTAGAACTTTATTAATTTTATTAATGGCAACTTGCAGAAGTATGAAACAAGAGTGGGAGATAAGGGCACTCAGCTCTCGGGAGGTCAGAAACAGAGGATTGCTATTGCCCGAGCCCTCATCAGACAACCTCGAATCCTGCTCCTGGATGAAGCTACATCAGCTCTGGATACTGAAAGTGAAAAAGTATGGCCTCCCACCTCATGTTCCATTTAATTTGTAAAATAGAAGTTTTTGTGCGTTAACCATGAAAAAAAAATGTAAGCAAAGAAAAAAGTAAATAGAAATTTAGACAGTGGTTATTTTGAGGTAGAATATTTTATCCCTTACAGTATTTTTCAACTTTTCTAAAATGATCACCTATTACTTTTAGAAATTTTAAATATTTGTGAAGATTTACAGTGAGAATCCATTTTTATTATAATTAAAAACATAACTACATGTCAAATTATATAAATACACATGCATAAAGCCAAAGATTCAGAGATAAACAAAAAATAAATTTTCTTGGTTAGATGATAAAAATGTTTAATTTCCCTTCATGTTAAAACTTATATATACAATTTTTTTAAGATAAGGCTTCTGTTCTGATTTATCAATAGATTGTCCAAGAAGCCCTGGACAAAGCCAGAGAAGGCCGCACCTGCATTGTGATCGCTCACCGCCTGTCCACCATCCAGAATGCAGACTTAATAGTGGTGTTTCAGAATGGCAAAATCAAGGAGCACGGCACACATCAACAGCTGCTGGCGCAGAAAGGCATCTATTTTTCCATGGTCACACAGAACTTATGAACTCTTGTCATAGTATATCTTAAAAATAAACTCAAATCATTCTATAGCTTTTGCAGACTTGTAAAAAAAGGTTTGAGTCATCAAAAAATAAAGGTACATCTTACACCAGACCAATTTAGAACATCCAGTTTGGGGTTTGATACTACAGCATTTAAAATTTCAGAGTTAAAAATGACATCTTTCTTGATGAAATATGAAAATAACCTAGCTCTTCCTGAGTTATCAGAAATATCCAAAGAAGAGCAAAGTTCAGGTATAGAAAGCTGTAGAACAGAAGTTACAGACATAGGGAAAATTCTTATGGTTTTGAATAGTTGTAGATGACAGGATATTTTGGGAACAATTTTCCTAAGTACAAAGGGAAAATAAATTGTTAAAAAGTCTATTCTCTCCCTTGGTAGGTTTCCAAATTATTCTATTGGGGGAATTAAGGTTTTTAAAAGTGACTATCCCCAGCTTTATCATCAAAGTCCAAGAGAAAATGAAATTTTCCTTATACAAGGCAACTTTGCAGGCATACATTTGTTCCATAAAGCAAGAGACATATTTCTTTTAAAAATGTTTAAAACACAAAAATTACACATATTATCTCAGTGCAATCTGTAACGTTGGAAATATCAACAATAAAATGCTGTTTACACAGCAACTGCATTTTTTTTACAAATAATTCCAATTGTTTTCAGAATATGATTCCACTTCTAACAAGAAAGAAATATGTTTAGATGAAGAACAAAAAGAAATATTCTAGGCAACACTTGGAAACTAATCACACTGAAGCATTTTTTTCATAATTTACTGCAGCAATATCAATTCTCATTGCTGTGACATCTTGTTAAGTCAGTAAACTATTCAAACCACGTTTTTCGATCTGTAATAAACCACATAGTGTATTACCAAAAAATGTTTCAAATGTGACCAGGTTTATCAGACTAAATTTCAGATTAACCAAGAGAATGGGGCAAGGGGTACATTAGCACAGTGACTGAAGGTGAACCTACTCTTCTGTAGTTGTTCCCAAACTTACCTGATGAGGATCATGAGGCATCTGCTCCTGGAAAGTCTGACTCAGTAGGTCTGGACTGAGGCCCAGCCATCTCTCTGGAAATCGCTTTGCAGGTGATTTTTTAACTTTAGGCAATGCAAGGAATCGTGTTAAAGTGTGAGCAAAAAAATGCTTTTCTGCAGGAGGTGATCAGTTTCCAAAATACCCAAGTCTTTAGATATCATTTAAAAACAACCAAATGATTCCAAAGGGCCTGACAATTTAGTCTACAAAATTGTACTAGTGAGGAAAAGTGTCCGTAGTTCAAATTTCATCTTCCTATTCTATAGTAACTGTTAAGGACATATCAAATGCCATAGAAGCCAACCCTTTTCACCAAAAATATAAACCAGTCTTATCAAATTCAGAACATGTGAAAATGTAGAACAGAAAGGATATCTATAACCAGTTCACTAAATATATTGTAATCTTTATGTGGTAGATTGCTACAAAAATGGCCCCCAGTTTATCATGTTCCCTCTTATGCCCATTTACATTAACAGCTATTTACAAAATGACTTTGCTGCTCTTATCAAAAGATGAGTTTCCCCCCACAACATCTCTTAAATCTGGACTGCCCTTGTAACTTGTTTTAACCAAGAGAAAGCAAAAATGACATCATGTGACTTCAATGTGACTTCAGAGCCTCGGCCTCAAGAGGCCTTGCTATATCTACCTTTCCCTCTTAGAACATTCCCTCTGCCAAGTACAGAAGTCCAGGCTAAAATACCGAATGATCAGATAGCCACCAAGTCCCCAGGCAGCTGCTTAAACAACTCAAGCAAGAGAGCAGTGGAACCATCCAAATGGGCAGTCAACAGACACAGTAATGAGAAATAATAAATTGTTCAAAGACAGTAAGTTTGGGGCAGTTTATTATATAACAACACTTAAGTTAGATCAGAAAGTATAAGGTCATACAGGAATGAATCACTTATTCAAACACAATAAACTATACGATTTTGAGTTGTAGGAGAAACTACAAAATTGAACAGAGAAGAAAAAGAATTGTAAAATCCTGAGAATCTGATAGTCAATATTTAATCATTTCAAAGTCACTGACAACTAATTTTAAATATAAGTGCTTTAATTTTATATTCACAAAACTAATTACAATATACTATGATGTATTTTGCTGGGGGGTTTTTTCCTGTGTGTCAGAGTACCAGTATAAACCTCTCTACTACAATCTAATTCTTTTGACAGGCTCTATTTTTTTTTTAAGATAACCATTAAATTGTAGTAGTTTTTCCAAACATAGTAGGCTTGTATGCCTGTATAGAAAGTGGAAGTACATTGATTTCAGGGAAATTAGCATCCAATCACATAATTCATATCCAATCATATAATTCATACCCTTTGGCAACTACAAAATGTTAAAGTGCTTGAAAGATAGACTCTACAATGATGTTGAGAATTTATAAACTATATAGGTACCAACCTGTATTGAAAAGTTAGAGTAACACCTGCGTTGTTAAAAGTTGTGGATCTGCATTGTTGAGGCTTATCTTAAATTTTGCATAGTTCTATATATTCACTACGTCATAATTTGCATTGTTGCTACATCAAAGGAAGCTTAAAAATATTTCTACTTTCTGTGTCAGAGTAAATTTAGAAATCATGATTCTAATAATCTCTACATTAAACAGGTTTCCTTCAAGTCAATACTCCTTCCTATCTCACCTCACCACCCTACTCCCAGCACCCAGTTTAAATGATATATTTTGGTTAAGAGCTTAATGTATAATCTCTAAAGATAAGGGGTGTTCATCAGCTGCATCATGTCATGGAAAGCATGGAAAGTCAGCTGAACTAGCTTTTTTGCATCAGTCTCCGGACATGATTTCCACGCTGTACAGGCCACGAGAAACCTGTGAAGCACACATAATAAGTGATTAAGTACTATGCAAAAATCACAACGCAAAAAGACTCCAGATGGTGATGGTAACTACAGCCATGACCTTTATTCCATTTGGCTGTTCATATACGAAATATGAGTTCTTGTTGACATTAGATAAATGTAACCTGACACAATGGAAAGTAAAGCCATATTTACACATAATGCTAGGAACACCTAATTTACTATGACTAGAGATTAAGGACAAAAGGGAACAATAAAAACTAGCCAGAGCTCAAGAGTGCTCTGGAATAAGGTCTTATTGTATTAAACCCACCTCTTCCTAAAAAACACCTTCCTAAGGTGCTCTGAATGGAATGAGGTAGAATATGAATTCATGTCACTGTTTGCAATGAAAGTTGGAACTACTTTTAACCCATTTCCCATTTTCCCAGAGTATACTCGCTGGTGTTGTGGCTGCAGCTTTCACCCCGAGATAACTCATGGATTACAGTCCTAACCTTACCCCCTAAATTTGCCATGAACTATCTCACTTTTATTATTTTCAATTCGCTCTAGTATATCCATAGTCTTTGGAAATAAATGACATCATTCTATTATAGCATTCTGATTTTAGTAGTGGTATTTCCATTTACAAAATATAATAATTCTTGATTGCTGAAGATGTCAAATCCTAGAAAATGTAGCATTCCTACATGTAATGTTAACTTCGTTTTCGAACAGTTGTTACCAAAGATTCATTTGATGAATCTGATTTATGTATACATTTCTGTTACATTAGGATTAGAAACAGGTTCTGTTTAGAAATAACTCTAAGAATAGTTTTTATATTTTATTTTCACATTGAAAACCAGACAGATTTGGGTCAGCCTCAAAGAGTGTGTTTATGTAAAATTAACACTGGCAGCCAGCTATACTTTCTTCTTCTAAATGGGAAATGGGTTAAAGAAGAATATAGTACATGAAGAATAAAAAATAATAATAAAATAGAGAAGTATAAGTGAAGAAAAAGCTATTTCTAGAAAATCCAGAGAGAAACTCTCTTGGAACTATCTCCTTCTAGGTCCTGATGAAGAAATCCCCTGTCTGGTGGGTGATAAAAGTGGCCCCGGAAACTGAAGGAAATAGGAAAGAAACCTGGCTTCCAGTGGGCTCAGAGCAGAAACTGGGCTACTAGCTCTCTTGGACCTAGCCTTCTCCTTTCCAGACATTCAAATTTTCTACAGCAAAACATGCATTAAGCTCAAGTTAAAACCAAAATGTGTGATATAAAGCTTGTGGATGACCATGCTCTGTCTCATTATACAATGATGAAACTAATGTTTGAGTCAATCATATTTGTTGAAAGATATATAGGGACCTATGAAAGTCCTGCCTTCTTTACACTTAGTGATTTATATCACTAGTTATTTTCTAGCTACACTATGCACATGCCTCAAATACTTAGCAACATCTAAATATATTTCTTTGCAAAGATCAACGATTGCTATTTAAGTGTTAATTTTAAAAAACCAGTTATCTTTCTAAATTATAGAAATAAGTACTTTCACAAAAGAATATATACAGATGCCAGTAACAAAAATATGTTTTACTTCATAAGAAATTGTTATTTTTGCCTATAAATTGGTAAAGAATGTTTTATAATGCTTAGAGTTGGAAATAATGTGATGAAATAAAAAAAGATATATTATCATTATTTGTAATAATGAAAAACTGGAAATAGTAGGTAAGAGGTTAAATTATGTAAATCCTTTAGACATTATTCAATCATTAAGATACTTCAAAGCATATTTAATAGCACTGGGAATTGCTTGAAATAATAAGTGAGAATGAATTCACAAAAAGAACACTAAAATATTTATAATATGATCTAAATTTTTCAATATTTTACTATTTTTTATGACCATGTAGTATATTTAAAATAAAATGCTATTTCAAAAATAAGCCAAAATCTCTTAAGTTATGCAACTTTCACAATTAACAATGAATGAAAAAACCCCTTCCAAACCATTTCCATGCATTTCATTGGAAAATTATTTTGGGCATATTTATAGTAATGACTCATAAATGTACACCTCTAGCCCTGACCTCTTTTCTGAGCTCCATGCTTGTATATCCAACTGCCTACTGACAAATCATCTTATATATAAATAATAAATTCCTGAATTAGTAGAAATCTCTAAGTCAACCTGTACAAAACAGAATTCTTAGTTATACCCTATCATATCTCCAAACCAATTCCTCCCCTAATTTTCTCCATCCCAGTAAATGCCACCATCAGAATCAGCAAACTGTTAAGTCCTATTGGTTCTACCTCCAAAATATATCTCAAATCCCTCCACTTATCTCCACTTTATTACAACTGCCTTGTTCGACTTATCATCTGTGCTTCCTGATTTCTCTCATCTCATTCTTGCCCATATTACTGTCCACCTAATTTATATTCTGTATAGCAGCCTATGGTCCTTTTTACATGTAAATAAAACAGGTAACATTCACGCTTAAAACTGGTTAAATGTTTCCTATTATTCTTAGAAGAAAATCCAAACTCCCTATCATGTTACAAGGCCCTATATCAACTGACTGCCCCAACAAATCAGTATCTCAAAAAACATTACTTTTAAAGCTCTCCAGATGATTCTAATGGGCACTCAGGGTTGAAAACACTGCCCTACGGGATTTAGTTCTTGTCTACCTCTCTTCAACTGCTTCTACCAACCTTCCACTCAATTGCAAATTTATAGCCATACTGCCTTTGTCTTTTCCTCATAAATGCCAAGCTCCTCCCTCTGCCAGGACTTGTATACTTATGTCTCACAACAATATTATTGTGAAAACATTTACTGAGTGTACCGCATTTATGAGGGAGTTACAGAGCTTGTGGGTTTATAATCTAGGAAGGGAGATAAATGACACATAACACACACACACACACACGCGTGCGTGCGCGCACGCATTGGGTAGTTTCAAGTGTTAAAATGTAGCAGGTATGTGCGAAGAATGGGGAAGTGCTATTTTAAAAGGTCAGGGAAGGCTTCTCAGGTGACAGCAAATATCTGTATGAAGGAAGTGATTCTTACATATGTCTCAAGGAAGAGAATACTGGGCCAAGAAAATCATGACTGTGAATGCCTTGAGGAGGGAACTTGCTTGGTCTCTTCAAGGTACAAGAAGTCCAGTGTGGCTGGGGTAAAGTGAAATAGGAGAGCTGTAGGAGATAAGGTCACTGAGGTGAGAGCTAGAACATGTGAGATCTCACAGGAGGACTCTGAATTTTACTGTGAGTGAAAAAAAAAAGTCCTTGGAGGGTTTTGACTAGGAAGAATGATATACCTTGAGTTACATTTTTAAAAGGACCATCAGGACTGTTGTTTAGAAAATGGTCTGTAGGGAAGGAAAGGTGGAAAAAGACCACATAGGAACCTGTTGCAATAACCTAAGTGCGAGAAGACAGTGGCTCAGCTTGGGTGGTAGCATTCGGCATAGTAAGCAGTGATCAGATTCTGGAGAGCTGTTTTCTTGGATATTCATTTGACTAAGTCCTTCTCATCCTTAACATCTTATCTTCCTTGTCACTCCTCAGACATCTTTCCTTACCAAACTACATAAAGCAGTGTTCCATCTCCCCACCAGTTAGTCTCTATTACCACATCAACTTGCTTATTTCCTTCATAGCATTCATTGGTATTTGAAATTATCCTGCTTAAGTGTTTGCTTTTGTCCATTTTTATCAAAAAGAATATAGAACTCCATAAGAGGGGGGGATCTTATCTGTCTTATGTCCTTAGTACCTAAATCCTGGCACACTATAAATTCTTATTAAATACTTTCTGAATGAGTGAATGTAACTTCTGCCCCAGGATCATTAAAAATGTATTTTTTAAAAAATCAGAGCCAAGGTATTTATCATTACATGCAATACAGGATCCATTACTTGTCAGGGACTCTATTAGAATGCTTACTTATTCTCTGTATTTCGTAATAATTTTAGACCTCTGACCCTTTATTATGAGAAATAATAATAAGATCAATGTTTAATCTCTATCATTCAACCTTTAATTTATATATTAATGTACACAAACTGAATATTATGGGAATATACAATCCAAGGATTTAGATGCCAACAAATTCAAGCATCACTGGTATAACAGACTATCACACTTGACATGAAAGCAGATGACAAAATTTTGAAAAATAACACTATAAACTCTTTAAAAAGAGAAAAAACTCTTTAAAAAATATAAAAACAATATATTAGAAACTGAAATATGTCATACATATATTATCATTCCAATTTTTTACATTCCTTTGGAAGTGCCTCTAATCCTGCACTCTTCTTATTCAGTGCTCAATATAGCCACATTTTTAAAATTTATTTATTTTTTAACATTTTATCATTTTTTAAATTTTTTTGTTTTCTTATAATAAAACCTCCCATGCTTTAAAAGACCCCTAAAGACACTGCCAGACTGCGTGAACAAGGACCCTTTTCCATGCCTTTTTGTCAACCCCACATTACCTTGTACTCTTTTTCTCCTACCAGGTTAATATTTTCTTTCTTACTCTTGCTACAAACTTAAGTCAAACCCCATACAACCCAAAGGAAATGCATCTGAATTGGTAAAACTTTTTAAAAAACATACATCCAGTCCCTGGTCTTGGTCTCATCAGTGTTGTCTATAACTCTATGAACCATTACATATTTATAGGCTAATTTTACCTGAACTTACCATAAAATGCTTTGGATAGAACAAATATGCTAATATGTACACTGGTTTTTTGAGGAGGATGATGATATGATCACCGAGTCAACCTTAAACAGTGTTCTCCACAAAACACCTAAATGACTGATTTGACAAATGTCTCAAAAGCAGGACAGAGAAACAAATACACATTAAACATCTAGTGGTAAAAATAATTACCCATTAGCAAGTGACAGATAACAATACAATCAGAATCACAGTGTAGGAAAGACATTCAAACAACAAAAGTGATAGCTTTCTTACTCTGTAGCATAGTAAGACTAAAAAGAGCAGCCTCACCTGTCCTCTCTGATATGATAGAAGAATCCATAGCCATTGTGTACCATGGGAACCACTATTCCTTGGACTCTTAAATAACCAATCAGACTTGTTGAGAGAACAAAGTTTCCACCTCCTCCACTGTGTAACACAAATAAAAGATATTATACCGGGCTTACAGATGTTTACATTGTTTCTAAAGAGCTTTTAACATTTAGGAAGAAAGAAACTGGTAAAGTTCTAAAGCACTACAATAATACCTTCTGGAGAAAAGTGGATCTATAAAGAGTTCTGGAACAGGAAGACCTTCCTCTTTTGCTATGAGTGAAAGACCTAAAAGATGGCGGTCAAATCCTGCAATGAAACCCCAAATCTGCAGTTAGAAACAATTTTTCAACCTGAGAATTTTTTAAGTCAAAATAATTCCAATAAAAGTACCTTTTCCAGTTGAACAATCTTTCATCATTTTATTATGTTTTGCAAAAGCCTGTAACATCTTTTGCTGCCGCTCAAAAAGCTGTGTTAAAAATCAAGAGATACTTCAATAACAAGCTGTACAGAAACCAAATAAATAAAAAACCTGATCTCAAAGTAATTAGAATTTGGGTAATTTGGGAATGAAAAAGTTTTTTGAAAGACCTTGGAACACATGCTTCTGTGTCTTTTCCTCACTGCTTCCACTACCTTTTTTTCCCTATATGCTCTATACCTTGATTATTTCTTTCCCAGTACAAGAAAACATAAACTCATGTGCAGCACTGAAGTGACATTAACAAGTGTAAAGAAACAAATGACTATGATTTCAAACTAGAGAATAGTTGTACAAAAATGATACTGAAGCAGTTTCATGAAATGAAAATAAATTGACATGTACATAACTATGTCTATCAAAACTAAAGAAACAAATGCAATGCCAAAATAGCACTGAGAAAGAACTACCCTGTTTTCTAAATGCTTCTGAAAGAACAGTATAAATTAAAACATATAAAACTGTTCTGATACTAATACATGAAAACAAGAATCTGTGATTTCAGAAATGTTCAACCACATTAAGAAAAGCTTCCTTTAAAAGGAATTTTGGGAGAGTCTGTATTTTACTGGTGTTATTCTAAATATAGATCAATAGTAGCAAAATTCTCAAGGTACTGAAGACACTTTGCCTAGAAAATGATACAAATGGGCTTCCAATTTCCTATTCTTTCCAACTATACAGTCAACTGGAAAATGAACAAATTTTCTGAAAACTTAAGGAAGAATGTCTGAAAGTATTTTACTGATCCAGGGGAACTGAGATAAAGAAGTTAGTTATTCAAGGGCCAAGGTTCTTTAGAACAATTAAACAAATGTTGTAAATTTTCTATTTTCAAATACTCACACTGGTAGAAGGATTCTGCATGGACTGGCACCACCTGACTGCTTCTACTGAACATGATCGCACAGTCTCTGTACGACCATGATAAAAATATCTTGTCATAGCTGTTTCATAGCAGCAACCAGGGCTACAAGAAAAAATGAGAATAAGAGAATTTATCATAAGAAAAAAAATGCTCTAACGTTATTACAAAGAGAGTTTGCTTAATAAAGCTGGTTTGGTCAGAGACTAAGTTCTACAATATTAACTAGGGTTGAGACTTTCAATAAGCAAGAGGCCATTTTCAAAATCAAGGAGCAAAAATTACTCTGGTGCACAGGGCCTGGTATACTATGGAACATTTCAAAGGCTTAGCTGCTGTCAGTTTATATAGTAAACTGTAGTCTGTGGTAGATAGTCTCTCTCTAAGATGCTTCCCAGTGATCCCTGCCTCCTGCTACTTTATGTCCTGGTATAATCCCTCACTTTTGAGTGGGGGATGAACTTAGTGACTTACTTCTAATAAAAAGAATATGACCAAAGTGATGGGATGTCACCTCTGAAATTAGGTTACAAAGAGAACTCTCTCTTGCTCTCACTTTCTTACCCTGATACTCTGAGGAAAGCCAGCTGCCATGATGAAAGCTGCCCTATGGAGAGGCCCAGATGGCAAGAAACTGAAGGAGGCCTGTGGACAATAGCTTAGGAGGAATTGAACCCTACTAATAACTATTAGTGAGTGAGGTTGGAAGTGGTTCCTCTCTGAGGAGTACTTTCAGATGAGAACATAGTCCTAGCTGACACCCTGACAACAACCTTACAAAAGACCTGAAGTCAGAGGCACCCAGCTAAGTTGCAACTGGATTCCTGACCAACAGAAAACGTGAGACGCTAAATGTTTATTGTTTTAAGCCATGAAGTTTTGGGGTAAATTGTCATACAACAATAGGTAATACAGAGTCCTTAGCCTTTAGTTCCTTTATATAAAACATGAATGACTGTAGAACTAAGTAAAAGCATGATTTAAGAAGTTCCCTAGAGTGATAACTGTTTTCCTGGGCTGGAGAATGACATAACAATTTCAGATACAAAGCTCTCTTACTTTCTTGGTAGTTGGAATTGAGTTAAAGAGATTAAATGGAGTGAGAGTAAAAGGTTGGAATGTGAGACCTAAGAGGACTCTAACAGAGTAATTGAGCTTCTTCTGTTCCATGTTTCTATAAGGCTGTCTTCCTGAAATAAAATAGTATCCTTTCAAAATGTGAAGAAGAAAGTGCAAGTAAAAACATATAACAGAGCTAAAATAACATACTTTAAAAAACATTAAAAATAAAAGTGACAAAAATGAATGACAAAACCACTACTCTGCAACCTCTAACGAAATAACAGATCTTGATAATAATTATCAATGGTTACTAAAACATTAGGTAAAAAACTCAGAGAGTAAACTTTATAATGGATGTTGGCTAACAACTGAACCCACTCTCATTCTTAAAGGATAAAAGAGAAAATTAGTAACACTGACTATTTGATTTTTTGTTGTAAAAAGTAATAAAAATAACTGATTATTGTTCTCAAATCTCTAGATCTAAATACCAGTTTATAAGGAAAACAGGAGACAGAGCAACATATTTAACAGTATTTTTTAACTTAAAAGCAAGTGCACAAAACACTTACATAAATTTATGTTAATGGGCACATAATGTAAAAAGATATGACCTATGACAATAATAAAATAAAGAGTGGTTCATATTGTATAGAAGCAGAGTGTATACTATTGAAACTAAGCTGGTATTATTCAAATTAAGCTGTTATAAATTTAAGATGTTAACTGTAATCTCCCAAGGTAACCACAAAGAAAATAGCTAAAGAATATAGGGCTAAAGAAGGGAATCAAAATGACACAGTGCAAAAAATCAACTAAGTACAAAAAAGGACAGTAATGGAGAAATCGAGGAAGAAACAAACATGCAAAACCTACAGTAAATATAGCTATAAGGCAGAAGCAAATCTCTCCTTAGCAATAATTATTTTAAATGTAAATAGACTGAACTCTTTAATCAAAGGCAGAGGTTAGCAGAATTCATTATAAAAGCATGGTCTATCTATACGCTGTCTACAAGAAATTAACTTTAGATACAAAGATATTAAGAGGTTAGAAGTAAAAGGATGAAAAGATATTCCATGAAAATAGTAACAAAAAGAGTTGGAGCGGCTATATTATTATCAAAGTAGATTTTAAGTTAAAAGATTAAAAGAGGAAAACAAGACAGTATATATTGAAAAGGTTTAATTAAGAAGATGTAACAATTATAAAAATATATGCACCAAACAACAGAACCCTAAAATATATGAAGCAAATATTGACAGAATTGAAAAGAGAACTAGACAGCTCTACTATACTAGCTGGAGACTTCAATACCCAATTTTCAATAATGGATAGAACATGTAGACAGAAGATCAATAAGGAAACAGGACCTGAACACTATAAATAACCAGATCTAACAGACATATATAAAATATGCCATTCAATAATAGCAAAATAGAAATTCTCAAATGCACATGGAAAAGTCAATATATATTAGGCCACATAAGCCTTAATAAATTTTAAAAGACTGAAACCATACAAAGTATCTTCTTCAATGACAATGGAATGAAACCAAAAATCAGTAATAGAAGGAAAACTGGAAAATTCAAATATAAAGAAATTAAAATATACTCTTAAAAAAACTAATTGGTCAGGGAGAAATCACAAGGGAAATTAGAAAATAATTTGAGATGAATGAAAAGGAAAACACAACACACCAAAACTTATTGGATTAAGCGAAAGGAGTGTTCAGAGGAAAATTTATAGTTGTAACACCTACATTAAAAAGAAGAAAGATATCAAATCAATAAACTCACTGCACACCTTAAAGAATTAGAAAAAAAGAACAAATTAGACCCCAAGCTAGCAAAAGGAAGAAAAGAGAGTGGAGATAAACAAACTACAGAAATAAAAAATAGAGAAAGTTAACTGAACCAAAAGTTGGTTCTTTGAAAAGGTCAACAAAACTGACAAACTTTTAGCTACACTAAGAAAAAAAAAGGATAAGACTCCAATGACTAAAATTAGCTATGAAAGAGAGCATTATTCCTGACTTTACAGAAATACAAAGTATTATAATACTATGAACAACTATATACTAATAAATTGGATACCCTAGATGAAATGGACATACTCTGAGAAATACAAACTATCAAATATGACTCAAGAACAGAAATTTGATTGGGCCAATAACAAGTAAGGAGATGAATCAGTATTCAAAAACCTCCCAATAAATAAAAGTCCTGGAACAGATGGCTTCATTGATGAATTCTAACACTTAAAAAATTAACACCAAGTCTTCTCAAACTCTTCCAAAAAAAAAAAAAAAAAAAAAACTGAAGAGGAAGGAGCACTTCCTCACTCATAATGATGTCAACATAACCCTGATATTAAAAACAGTCAAAGATACTACAACAAAAGATGCTATAGACCAATACCCCTTATGAAACAGATGTAAAAATCCTCTACAAATTACCAGCAAAAGCAGTTTAAAGGATGATACAGCATCATCAAGCAGGATTTATCCCAGCAATGCAAGAGTAGTTCAACAAATCAATCACATTAATAGAATGTAGAAAAAGACCTACATATAATCTCAACTGATACAGAAAAAGCATTTCACAAAATCCAATACTGTTCTACAATAAAAACACTCAAACTACAAAGAAAAGGGAATTTCCTCAACATGATAAAGGGCATTTATGAAAAACCCATAGCTAACACAAAACATTAAAAATTTTTCACCTAAATGAAGAAGAAAGGATGCCTGCTTTTGCCACTTCTGTTCAACATGGTACTAGTTCTAGCCAGGGTGAAAAAAAATAAAAGATATCCAAATTGGAAAGGAAAAAGCAAAACTATCTCTATTCACAGATACCTGATCTTTAGAGAACCTTAAAGAGTCTACAAAAAATTGTTAGAGCTAATAAATTGGGTAAAGTATCAAAATACAAAATCAACACATAAAAATCAATTTCTATACATTAGCAATGAACAATCTGAAAAGAAAATTAAGAAAACATTTTCATTTACAATAGTATCAAAAAGAATACTCAAGATTAAATTTAAGGAGGTGAAAAGATTCATATACCGAAAACTACAAGACATTGCTAAAAGAACATTTATAAGACATAAATAAATGGAAAGGGACCCCATGTTCATGGATTGGAATCCTAACTGGCAGTATTGTTAAGACGACAATATTACCCAAAGTGATCTACAGATTCAATGTAATCTCTATCAAAATCCTAAAGATGTTTTTGCGAAAATGAAAAACCCATTCTAAAATTCATATGAAATTTCAAGAGACTCAGAACAGCCAAAACAATCTTGAAAAGACCAAAGGTGAAGGACTCCACTTCCAGATTTCAAAACATACCTAAGTGAAATAAGTCAGACACAAAAGGACAAATATTATATAATTCCACTTACTGGAAAAATCTAGAATGGGCAAATTCAGATAGACAAAAGTAGATTAGAGGTTACCAGGGGCTGGGGCAGAAGGGGGAATGGGAAGTTATTGCTTAATGCATATAGTTTCTGTTTGGGGTGATAAAAAAAAATTTAGAAAAAGATAGTGGTGATGTTTATACAACACTGTGAATATTAGTGAATGCCACTAGATTATATACTTAAAAATGGTTAAAATGGCAAGTTTTATTTAAAAAAAAGAAAAAAAACCCATATAGCTGATAATAAAGATAAAATGGAACAATTAAAAAATTGTAAATTCAAAAGAAGGTAAAAAGAACAAAAACAGATGAGATAAAGAGAAAATAAACAGCAAGATAGTAGACTTACACCCAAACTTACTGATAATTACATTAAATGTAAATGATTTAAACACCCCATTTAAAGACACATATTCTCAGACTGGATTAAAACAAGCAAGGTCATGGAGCTTCCACTTCTGCTTAGGATGTAGAAAGTCACAATATACTATCTATCCTAAAAATGAGTAAAGACTAGATAATCTACAAAATCATACCTTTTCATGACTCCATCTGAAAACTAGGCTGCAAGAAAACCAAGTGATCTGAATTCCAAAGAATGTGAAAACCCCTCTTAGAAGAGAGCAGACACTTCAAAAGTATTAAGGTAATGAAAAACAAGGAATGACTATGAAAATGTCACAAATTGAAACCTGCCATTCTTTGGAATTATTGTTGATAGAAGTACAAATTCAGACATGGTGTCAATTGGGAAAAAAGTAGGGAAAAACATTGTGAGTTAGGATGAAATAACTATGATAAAGATATACCCTTGGAGTTCGATTCTGAAAGTGGAAATTAAATGGTCCTCACCGTCCATGAAGTCTGTAATAGGCCAGCTGAAGTGCAAGCTGAATAAATGTATCAGGGTGAAGCTGCTTCTTCTTCGTTAGCTTTTTGCCGAAAGATGTAAAGGGATACACCACAGTCTGTAGATCAGATGCCTAACAAAAAGAATTAAATGGGAATAGTGAAGTATGACCTAAGGAGAATACTCTAAAGACTTATCATTTGCATTAAAGTAATTATCAGACATAAATAAAAGTATTAAAGCTATAATTTTAAAATGTTTCATGCTGTCATGCGTAGATGACAGCCAAATTTTTATGTATAGTAGTTAAGAGAAAGCATTACTATCTAAGAGAAAAGTGAAAATCTACCTGCTTGAGATACTGGGCTTTGGCCTGGTTGACGTCATTTAATATTTTCTCATCCACAGTGAAAACAAGCTCCTCAGGAAGTAGTATATCTCGTACTTTCTCTGAACCCTGAAAGTAGGGAAGAATTTAAAATATTATATCTATAAAAATATGAAAAAGGGATAAAATATTTGTTCTAACCTACCTTCCACCTTCCTTCATTCTCAAAAATCTTCTCATCAACAAAATAGCTGATTTTTACCATAACCATTGCATCGTAAGGAGCATGCTAAAATGAAAATACACAAGATTCTGAATACTTTTTATCAAATTAAAACTTTATCCGATATTTTATTTTCACTTTTCCCCCAGTCTCAATAAAATGTGTAATAAAGTGCAGAATTCTCAAATGCCTTACCTCCTAATAATAAAGATATGGATATTCTACAGAACAATAAGTAACTGCTATATTTTATTTTCTGAGAAAAAAACAAATATTTAAAGTTGGAAGCACCTAATTAGGGCTCTTGAGGTAAATGGGGAGAGGTGTAAAATAAACCATGAACCATCTGGAGAAAATAATTGCTATTTGTACTGGTAGTCAAAGCAGGGGTATGTATGTATGCAGTGCTAAGATGTTCTGAAACTGTAAGAGCATTGTGGAAAAGTAGACAGGGAGGGCAGACTATCTGAAGGCTAAACTGAGGATGAGTATGAACTTCTTTAGATAAAGACAATAGGCCACTAGATGAGTATTAAAAAGCATAACAATTTTGTGTATGTATCTACAAGTGTGCAGATGTGGCAGAAATAATTCTCAATGCTTAAGGAATGTGGGAAAGAGGCTGAGTTACAGGGTATTATAGGTTTGACAGCTATAGTTAGAGAACGGAAGTGCAGTTAGTACATTTTTCCAACATTTATTTTGAAGGACAAACTTTTTGCTTTATTTTCTCCATGGTCCTTTGATGATAATTACATCAGATGGTTTCCTTCTGTTACTGCTACCACTTTACATTAAACACAGTTACCATTTATGAACTGAATATGACACTGCTAGCCTTGGAGAGAAAGAAGACAGAGTTAAGATATAAACCCAGCCTGCCTGGTTCAGAGGGTATAATTAGGTGTCTTAAATATCACCTTCACATGACACAGCTCTGCTGCTCCATATCAAGGCTCAATAGAGCCTAGAAGCACAGTGTGTACTGTTACCAAGTAGGTGGCAGCCACAACATCAGGAAAGGCTCATAAGAGGGGTCAGTACAAGATACATGAGCAGCTCATCCCACCTGTCAGAAATAGCACAACATAACAAGACTCACAGGTCACTAACAAACCCTTTTTCTAACTGCATCTCACAACTATATAGTGCATTTTAGCTTTACAAAGAATTTTCAGATATCGCATGCATTATTTCATTTAAGACAACAGTATTAATCTTGAACTATTTTACTGGAACCACTAAGAAGGAGCAAGACTGAAGAATGTGTCTCTTCTACCCACCCATCTCTTGGTGGAAAGCTAATAATCAATTTAAAAAAAAAAAGGTAAGGAAATATAAAAATTTCAAATGCTTCCTGATGCTTTATTTGTTCACATAATTTTTATGTTTCTTTCTTTTTCATTTATATGGAGATAATATGTGTAACATACTGTTTTAAAATGTGGACTTTGGGTTCTGAGTCCAAACCCACCACTTACCAACTGTGCAACTATGAGAAAGTTACTTAATTTAAGTAAACTGCCTCATCTGTTAGTGTGGATAATAATACCTATTTTCATACAGCTGCTGTGAAAAATTATTTCAATAATGCTTATAAGTGCTTGCTAAAGAACCTGGCACACAGCAATAATTAGTAATTGCTGTTACTACTAACAGCTGTTTATTATGCTTCCTATGTACCCTTCATGAAGCTCTGTAAGAAAACCTATATACAGCAAACTAGTTGACCCCAGGATTTTAAATCCTAAGAGAGAAATGCAGTTGATACATTCACAAAAGTAAATATTCAAGTACCAATGCAGAGAGCAGCAACACGGCACTGAATTAAGAATAGCTTTATAATATATATACTTTACTAAAGATGTTTTATAGGTTAAAACGCATTTTCTGTAATCATCTTAGGTTACAAGGGAAATCTACATTGAATTAAAAGCATATCAAGTGGAGATAATCAAATATCAAGCAGAGATAATCAAATTGCTTTTTAAAATATATAGGTGTTAATGCATACACATAAAACATGTCCATACACTTACTACAGAAAAGCAACTCAGCTGTGCTGAGATATATGCTCATTATGGAACCTATATTCTTTATTCAGAGATAGAAAAGATCTTTAGTTATTTTCACCCTGAATCTGAGCAAGCAGCAGGATGTTAGTGGTATTAGTAAAAATCAAAGCAGTGTGAGGTTTTTGGGGGGTTAGGACTGAGGAAGAAAAGCAAGATGATGAGTTCTCAATGAGAGCAACTTACCCTCATGTAACAATATAATATCCAGTTTGAACAACTTAATATATAGTGAAACAAAACTCTCAAAATGAGAATAATAGGTAAAAAATAGAAAAGTGTAACTGCAAACTACTTATATAAAAATGGCCAATGAAACTACTAAACTAGGAAAGAGAGTAGGCACGGGGGAGAATATGACTAATATTAAGGTCAGTTTTAGCATCAACGGATAGGGAAAAACTGTTAAGAGGACAGAGACAGTGTCAGATTAGTAAGAAGAAGAGGGTAATGAACTGTAGCAAACAGGTCAAAGAAAAAGTGAGGGCAAAAGCCAAAAGGTAGTCAGCTACTTTGCAAAAGATAGTTTCTAGGGAACAGTGAGGACATAAACCAGTTTGAGGAAGTAAAATAAATCAAATAAGGCACGAAAGAAAACTGAAGTAATTAACAAGAAATATTTTGTCAACAGTGCACTCTAAGGCAGAACAAAGACAACAGATCTTCAAAATGACTCATGGGAGCCTTTCACTCTAAGCTACTATTCTAGTTTAGACATCTAGTTTTATTACCTGCTCATCAACTACTCCGGCTTCTTCTGTGATAATAACTACAGAAACTACCACAAATCTCTGTGGTGGTTTGAATGAGTGATTCTACCCCATAGGTCTCAAGGTTTGGCATATAACCTAGACCACGTGAATAAGAGCACCTGATTCCCTGGAATGGGCACATGATTCACATATGCCAATCACAACCAATGAGCATTATTCCCAGGACTTTTGCTGGAACGCTGTGTGTGTGTGGCAGGGGGTGGTGCGGGAAGGAAGCTGGTTATTTCCATGGAGAACACTAATTCTATGAAGAGAGCTGTGAAGATATGAGATTATGGATACAACACCCATATGGGGTAGTCTACCTAAAGATAAAGCCAAACATAGGAAGGTAGTATCCCAAAATGGAAAGAGTAATTTCTAATGAAAGCATTTGGATACTACAAGTCAGCCTTACCCAAAGTTAGTTGCACTCTATGCCAACAAATACCTTTTTAAGCTAATGGTAGTTTGACTTGGATTTCTATTACCTAAAACTGAATAATACTAATTAATACAACTATTGAACCCCGATCAATGTAACAGTTCTTTTTAGTATTTTAGTCACTAAATGCTTTTAGAGAAAAGCCACCAAAAACAAACAAAAAATCTACCTGATACTGCTTTACGCCAATTATATACTTTATGAAAAGTGTTACAAGATTACAAGTATGTATTGCAACTCTGACTTAGGTTGATTTTTAAATTTTCTTGGTTCATAGATCTCCTGAATGTCCACCAGAAAATGGCAAGGTAGAGCTAATGAGGAAGACCATAGAAGAACAGAATAGAAACAAGTTTTTTTTTAATGAAGGTAAAAAAAAAAAGGTATTAAGTACCAAACATTTTAGTATCCATGGTGTAAATAAATAATGTTCCAAATATTATGTGTCATTTTAGGAAAATAGTTATAAAATTACTAGGTAAATCTAGAAATATGTCCAAATACATGTCTCTGTACATAGAACATATATGTTATCCAATCAATCTCTTTTAAAATAGGGTGTAATTCTCAACCAACAGACAACAGATTTTAAAGAGCTAATACTACATAAAAATATATGCAAATTCCACTTTGCAGATACACACTAAACTATTAGCCTTACTACAGATGAAAATAATTTGCCCAATACTTTCACTGAGAATTCATAACTAAACCTTTTATTACAATGCCATAAAACAAAAGTATTTATTCATACTACCACAGCACAGCATAAGTATTGTAGTTTATTGCCATTAAATTAACCTAAAAGATTGAAAGGAAAAAATAATTTCAGTAGTTTACTTACATCACAATTACAGCCAAATACTCCATTAGAAAAGGATATCAAGTTATAGGATTTGTCACCCCAGCGTACTGTTGGATCTCCAGTAAGGGTCATTGCAGTTAACTAAAATAAATTTAATATTTCCAAATTAAAATATTTTAATATTGGTTTATAAGTATTTACATCTTAAACACATATGTGTATATATGTATATGTGTATACGTGTGTGTGTGTGTGTGTGTGTGTGTGTGTGTGTGTGTGTGTGTGTACAGTCTCATTTTTTCTCTTCAGGTTAGCCAAATTTAATAAATGATAATAGTTATACTCAAGAGATAAAAATAATTCTGGCCCTGACTTTAATATTTCTTAAAATCTCAGAAAACACTACCAAAAAAGAGAATGCTGATAGAATATTCATGGATGTTTAGAGAAGATACAATTGAAAAGACAGCATTTTGCAAGTTGAATAGTGTAAGAGGCCTTGATAAGTTTAGTTATTAAAGTCTAGTTTTGAGGAAAATATTTTGAGAATTCATATCCCACTAAACCTATTTATCAAATGGTAGGTTGTGGCCCAGTAGTGAGTCATGAAATTATTTAATGCATCACAGTAAACATTCTTTACAAAAAGAAAGAATAAAATAAATATCAGAGTATGTTACAGATAGTAAAAGTAAATAGTTTTGTGAAACTTCTATTATATATGTGTGTGTACTGGGATACAATCTAAATGTATGACTGTAGATTGTAGTAAAAAAAAAGTTTGAACACTGCATTAAAACATTTTTCCTCAAGAAGTTTGGTGATTCTTCTATTAAAAAAAAATACAGCTAAAGAAGAAGAAAAGTTAGTTTTAACTACAAGGTTTTTCAGTCCTTTATTATTTTCTTCCTATTATTTAACATTGCATTCTGAAATAATTTAAGTGTTTTCGAAAGACTACGAGACTTCTACAAGTATGACTATTACCTTTTATTATTTCCCAGGAAATGATAATATTACCACAGCGAGTAAAAAAAAACAAAAACAAAAAGTAAGGTAACATTTACCCTTAAACTCACTATAGTCAGTATGTTCAATAAAACCAAATGATAAAATTACTTATAGTTGACATAATTGTAGACTAATATAATTCTTAGATCTCACCAACTAAGGTATCAAGGCACACTAGTGTGAGTTATAGGTAGGTTCTCATGTCACCTTTGGCACGAGAAACTCATTTAGCTCAGTGACCTGTGCAAATTTTCTGTATATGCATTCAATAAAAAGGGTTTGAAACAGTGACATGTCATGCACAAACAATAGTCACACTTCTTTATGCAACATACAAGATATATCTAAATGGACCGAAACAATGTGGAAAGAATTTATCAAGCATCATTTATCTATGTGTAAGCTTCAGTTTGGTACATGTATATATTAAATGAAAAGTTTCAAGAGCCTGCATGTAACAAAAAAAATCTTCTCATGTTCAATATATACAAGAGTCCTCCAGAAAAATTGGTAGGAAGAAATAACATAACAAGATAGTTAAGTACCTGAGAATAATCTTCTGGTGTTACATGTGGACTGCTATCCTCTATAGAATATACCAGTAAACTGTTCTGAATTTTTTCTAGCAGAGTCAAGTTCTCTGGAGCAAGACTAATCAAATATTCTCTTGCCTAAAGAGCAAAAGCATAATGATTAAATGTTACAAATTAAATATAAAATATCCAAGAAAATCTCAAAATAGGGGAAACTTCATTAGAAAAATGTAAATTACAGTTAATAATAATGTACTGCATATCTGAAAGCTGCTGAGAGTAGATCTTAAAAATTCTCATCACAAGAAATAAATCTGTAACCATGGTGACAGACGTTAGCTAGACTTATTGTGGTAATGATTTTACAATGTATAGAAATAATGAATCATTACATTGTATACCTGAAAACAATATAATGTTATATGTCAATTATACCTCAATAAAAAAAAAAATCAAAGTATAAGTTATAACCTTAGCCCATCGAGTTCGCTCCTCACTAGTTAACGCTGCTATTCCAGGTCCATCAGGTTCATTATGGCACTTCTTGTAGATGTATGTCAATTGCCTTAAGGGAGATAAAGAAAGAGGACTCAAAAAGAGCAAGGCAAAATCACTAGCTACTTTGGCCTTTAATAGGTCATGTTTTTCAATGTTTTTATATATTATCCAAAGAAAGGGATTATGATCTCACTAGCAATTATTTTCCACACCACATTTTTTTTAACGTGATTATGTGGCCTATTAACACCAAAAGTGTATTTGAAAATAACTTAAGTAAATAAATTTGGTGTTTGGCTGATATAATATATACTTTCAAAATTCACATGCACTTCTGGGATCCAAGTAAACACCCCTTAAATAATGGAGAACTTGAATATATTCTGGTAAATAATCTCACAAATATCATGCACATCTAATCTAACTAAAACCTATGTGCATATATATTTAATAGAGGATTTACTCTACTATACTCAATGTTTGTGTTCAACCCAACAAACATAAGTATCACAGAGTCAGTTTTAAATGTTTTCACATGTGCTGTTGATATTCATAACCATTATATTTTAAAGACTCTGTTAGCTAAGGATAAATTATTTCCCCCCATCGCATTATACTCCCAGTCCGATGAGTTTCATATATCTTTAAAAATATGGCAAGTACATAACAAGGTTCCTCCCTAAAGAAATCTTCATCAATTACAAATCCACAGAGGTTTAGTTTCAGAAGCCTTACTTCCTCATGGCACATGCTAAGATATTACTTCAGTTAAAATCTTCCAAGATTTTAGAAAGTGAGCTAATATAGCTTCACAAATGGTCTAAAGATACCACTGGCAGCCATACTTATTTGTGGCTTTTTCATTCCAAACTGGGAAAAAATACGATGGTTGATTTGCATAATTTCTTTAGTTCCTTAACTATTTTTGTAATACTGATGAAGAAATAAAGTCCTTGCTGCAAAATTCCTCCCTCTTTATTTGAACAATAATGGTGTCCTGTGGAGCACATGACAGCTTCTTCACCAAACAATCTGCATCTATGGTGGGAGCAACTTGCCTTGCCTCTTCCTGCTTACTTGTCTTTGCTAACTCTGATTATGCTTCAATTACAAATAAAGTTTCTACAGTTGATGGTTATATGGTGGGCACAGTAACTAGCATAAATTCTGAATGCTAAAGTAACAAAATTTACCTCACTCTATCTCCAGTTGCTGCTCTTCCTTTACCACCTCAAAGTACCAGCTTTGACTATGAAATATTTTGCTGCTCTCTGATATGACCATTTTCATATTCAGTAGGAAATGACCACCTCATAAAAGGTGGTCATTATCAGAGAGAAATTACTTGGGAAAATGTGTAAAATCTGGAATGACATTTTAAGTTTGATAATAAAAGATCAGATAATAACTGCCCAAATCTTAAACATTAAAAAGTTCAAACTACCCAAAGCAATCTACAGATTCAATGCAATCCCTATAAATTTCAATGGCATTTTTTTTTCAAAGAAATAGAAAATAAATCATAAAATTCACAAAAAAATCTGAATAGCCAAAGCAATTTTGAGTAAGACGAATAAAGCTGGAGGCATCACACTTCCTAATTTCAAAATAAATATATTAAAAAGCTACAATAATCAAAACAGTATGGTACTGGCATAAAAATGGACACATAGACCAATGGAATAGAGAACGCCAAAATAAATCCACTTATATACGGTCAACTGAGGATGCTACGGGTACCAAGAATACACAATGAGAAAAGGATAATCTCTTTAAAAATGGTATTGGGAAAACTGGATTGTCACCTAAAAAAGAATGCAACTGGACTTCTATCTTATACCACAGACAAAAATCAACTCCAAATGGATTAAAGGTTTAAAGGTAAGACCTAAAACAATAAAACTCCTAAAAGAGAACATGGGGGAAAAGCTTCCTACGTTGGCCTTGGCAAATATTTATTAGATATGGCACCAAAAGCACAAGCAACAAAAGTAAAAATAAATGAGTGGAATTCTACCAAACTAAATGCTTCTGCACAATAAAGGAAACAAAATGAAAAGGCAACCTAAAGAATATGAAAAAATATCTGCAAACCATATATCTGATAAATATCCGAAATATATGAGGAACCCCTACAACTCAACAGTAAAATACCTCAAAAAATCAGATTTTAAAAATGGCCAAAGGAACTGAATAGACACTTCTCCAAAGAAGATATACAAATGGCCAATAGGTGTGTGCAAAGGTGCTCAGTATCACTAAT
Source organism: Eidolon dupreanum (assembly GCA_028627145.1). Taxonomy (NCBI): domain Eukaryota; kingdom Metazoa; phylum Chordata; class Mammalia; order Chiroptera; family Pteropodidae; genus Eidolon; species Eidolon dupreanum. The sequence goes on from CM053514.1 coordinate 30,007,762, forward strand.
CATTAAGAAATGTAATCCAACACCATAATATATCACCTCACATCTGTTAGGATGCTTTATTATCAAAAGGAAAGAGCTTAAAAGTGTTGGTAAGGAAATGGAGAAAAGGGAATCCTTGTGAACTGTTGGTGGGAATGTCAATTGGTGCAGCCACTATGAAAAACTGTATGGAAGTTCATCAAGAAATTGAAAATAGGACTACTATATGATCCAGCAATCCAAATTCTGGGTATTTATGCAAAAGAACTGAAATCAGGATCTTTAAGAGACATCTGCACTCCCATGTTCATTGTAGCATTATTCACAATAGCAAAGCGGGAGAAGCAACTTAAATATCCATTGATAAATGAATGGATAAATAAATATATGTACATATAATAGAATATTATTCAACTTAAAAAAGGAAAAAATCCTGCCATTTTCAACAACATGGATGAACTTGGGGGACATTTCACTAAGTGAATAAGCCAGACACAGAAGGACAAATACTACATGACTCCACTTATATGAGGTGTCAAAACAGTCAAACTCCTAGAAGTATCATGGAATGGTGGTTGCCCGGGGCTGGGGTAAGGAGGAAACTGGGAGGTAGAGTCAAAAGGTACCAAGTTTCAGTTATACAAGATAAGTAAATCCTAGAGATCTATTGTACAACATAGTGTCTAGAATAAATAATACTGTATTTATTGTATACTTAAAATTTGCTAAGAGGATAGATTTTAGGTTTCTTATCAAAAAAAAAATTAACAATAAAGAAGATGGGAAACTGTTGGAGATGATGGATATGTTTACAGCATAGAATGTGCTGATGGTTTCATAGGTATATATTTATCCCCAAACTCAACAACGTGTACACAATAAACATGTACAATTTTTCGTATGTCGATCATGTGTCAATAAAGTGGTCTAAAAAATAAATAATTCTGTTCAAATAAAAAAAGAGGTACAGATTCCTTACTTTCCACTCACTCTTTAATTTCCTGTAATCTGGTGTTGTCCTCCAGTGATTATCTTGAAACTGCTTTTCTGAAAGTTACCATTATAGTGTCCCACTAAACAAACTGAGTAGCTTTATCTCAGTTTCATTTTCTTCACCATAGAGTGTTTAACATCTAGGAGTAAAGCTTAAAATTATTTTCTGCCTTGGCTTTTATAGCATTGTTCCACTGTGGTCTCCCTGCCTCCGTGACAGCTCAGTTTTTTTCACTGACCATTTGTTCTCCTTCTACTGCCAAATGTGTGTTTCCTCAAATTTCTATCACTGGCTTGGTTACTCGACTCACATTTAAACACACACACACACACACACACACACACACACACCCTCATCTACAATTTCTACCCTGGTTATTTCATCCATGTCTTTAATAGCTTCAACTATCACCTTTATGTAAGGTGCAACCAAGACTCTAACTTTGACCCAATTTTCTCTCTTAATTTCTGTATAAACTTTCAAATTCTTGTTGATATCTCTACCTCAATTTCTGGCAACATTTCAAACTAGGTGTACATTTAAAAATTGTCTACATTTTCTCTTCCAACAAGTTCAAAAATAAACTGATCTTAGAAGAAAACATAGTTATAAACCGACATGACCATGGATTAGGCAATAGTTTCTTAGATATGATACTAAAAGTACAAACAACCAAACAAAAAAATAAATTGGACTTTTTCAAAATTAAAATGTTTCTGCTTCAAAGGAGGTCATGAAGAAGGTGAAAAGACAACTCCAAAATGGGAGAAAAATATTTGCAAATTATATATCTGATAAGGGACTTGTATATAGAATATATAAAGAAGTCTACAACTCCATAATAAAAAGACAAAGAAACCAATTAAAAAGTGGCCAAGGATTTGAATAGGGATTCCTCCAATGAAGATATACAAATGGCCAATAAGCACATAAAAAGATGTTCAACACCACTGTCATTATGAAAAAGCAAATAAAAATCACAATGAGATCCCATTAGGATGGCTATAATAAAAAAAGGCAGTTAATAACAAGAGTTGGTAAGGATGTTAGTAAGAGCAAGAGTTAGTGAAGAAACTGGAACCCTTATATATTGCTGATGTGAATATAAAATGGTGCAATCATTTTGGAATACAGTCTGACAGTTCCTCAAATGGTCAGAGTTGTGACACAGCAATTCTATTCCTAGGTATTCCAAGAGAAATGAAAACATATGTCCACACAAAAATCTTTACACAGATGTTCATGGTGGCATTATTCACAGCAGCCAAAAAGTAGAAACAATACAACTGTCCAACAACTGAAGAATTATTAAATAAAATATGGCATATTCATAGAATGGAATATTCAGTCATAAAAAGGAAGAAAATACGAATACATGCTACAACATGGATGAACCTAGATAACACTGTGCTAAGTAAAAAAAACCAGACATAAAGGCTATATATTAAGATAAGATACCATTTATATGAAATGTCCAGAATAGGCAAATCTATAGAACAGGAAGTCAATGGATGGCTGCCTAGCATTGGCGGGGTGGGAGTGTTTGAGAGATATGACAAGTGGCTGCTAATGGATGGAGTAAGAGTTGGGGAGCAAAGGAAAGTTACTGCTTATGGGTTCAGGGTTACTTTTGGGGATAACAAAAATGTTCTAAAATTGACTGTGAAGATAGTTGAAGAATTCTGTGAATATTCTAAAAATGTTGAATTATACTTTTTAAATGGGTGAAAAGTATAGTTTGTGAATTATATCTCAATAAAGATGTTATTAAAAACTAGATGCCAACTAAAATTGAAAAATTAAAAAATTAAAAAAAATTAAAACAGTTCCTCCTCTTCTGTTGCTTCCTTTCTTATTATAATACTATCTGCCAATTTATCCAATGTGAAACACCCCAGTTATAATACCATTCTTTCTTTCTAAATCTAGTCACCGATTCTTATGATTTCATTTCCAAAAGCTTTTCTGCATTTGCCTTAGCTTTTAAAGTCCCAACCTCTTCTTTCCTGGATTACTAGATTTTAATACATCTTCTAATACATCCCTTAGTGAGACTCAAACTTACTAAGATTCAGAATCATACCAATCTACCTTACTCTTCTAATATGTATCTTGCATTTCTAGATAAAATTTCCTAATGCACAGGCTGTCTTGGTCACTCAATTTACATTTACACACACACACACACACACACACACACACACACACACACACACACAGCCTCTTGCTTTGTATTAAACAAAAGGAATTTTTTAAAAAACCTGGTAACCTCTTAAAGCTACATCCATATTTGAAAACATAGAAATAAATGATTTTACTACATTATAATCAATAAATACTAAGCACATAAAGAGACTAAAGGAGGCTAACTCCTTGGGGGTTGGGGAGAGGAAAGAGAATATGAAATTAGGAAACGGCTGATCTTGTGGTGACATGTAAACAGATATAAAGCATGAGTAAGAATATTTAAGAGGCAGAGACAAGGCCGGAGAGGGCAGTCCAAGTAGAAAGCATGAGTGCGTGCAAAGATCACAGATAATCTGATGTGTTACAAGAAATGCAAGCAGAGAAATGGGATATGAGTGTTGGATCCACAAGGAGAAAAAGCAGGATGCAAGGCTGAAGAGTAAAGCAAAGGTCAAAATAGACCACCGGTAAGGAACTGGGACTGTATTCTAGACCATAAGGAACCATTAAGGATTTTAAGCAAAGGTGAGATACAATCAAATTTGAATTATAAAGCCACAAGATTGATGAGAGAATATATGAAGGCAAAAAAACCACCATGGATTTGTATTATCACAGTTAAAAATCTGAATATTTTTTTAAAAGAGAAAACAAATCCATTTTTTCTGTGAATTCTCCCTATTTTTAAATAGTGATTTAAATTCTATTATCCAAACAAAACAGGTCACAGGCTGAATTTAGGCCACAGATCATGTGTATGCAATTTCTGCAAGAACGGCTTTACTATTAATTGTGTAATCCAATTAATAAGCCAATTCTAGGACTTCAGTCAAGACGGTGTACTATGTAATGCTGTTCTCACCTCTTCTCATGATCACATCAAAATTATAACTATAGAACCATCATTGGGAATCACCTGAAGTCTGACTGAATAGAAGCCCTACAACTGGAGACATACATAAGAGGCCATCTTGAGACTGGTAGGAGGGGCAGAGACACAAAACAAGTTGGTCCCACACCCTTGTGTGGCGGTTGAGAATTGGGAGGAATCTTGGCTGCAGAGGTCACCCTGGAGGAGGAAGGGGTCCTGACCTTACACTGGGCTCTCTAGCCACGGGTTCCAGTGATAGGAAGAGAAGTACCCACAACCTCTGCCTGTGAAAACCAGCGGAGATTGTGTCTAAGTGGAAGAGAAGGCAGTGGGAGTCATAGACATTCCTCTTAAAGGGCCCGCACGCTAACTTACTTAGTGACAGACTTACCTGCTCTGAGCACCAGCACTGGGGTAGTTGCTTGAATGGCACTAGGGACATATGGGAAGGAACTGAATTGTCTGGCTTCAGGGCAAGGGCTGGTGGGGCAGCTTTCTCCAAGACAGAAGTACCGGCAGAATCCATTGTTCCTTTGTTGAACCCTCCCCATCTCAGTGTGTAGACACAGATGGCCTCCATATATTTGCCTCCATCAATCTAGCTAACATAGTTTGCCCCTTCCTGCCCCATGATCCCAAGACCCCGCACCTCCCAACTTCCAGGTCCATCCAAGCAAGCTTCAGTGGCTTTTCCGTACAAATGGCCTGTCTTGGCTCATGCTGTGGACTTTCCTAAAATCTCTCAAAGATCCACAAATCCCAAACAAGTAGCATCTGACCTCTGTGTGGCCTATAGCCTCTTGCTTAACAGCCCCAAGCCCTGCACTAATGACAGTCGTCCTTGGTTTCCAGCTTGACTTCTCAAGGCATCTTTAAGCTCAGCGTGAGTGGCAGCAATCTACAGATTCCTTGGTGACTCATGCCAGGTAGCCCCAAGCAGAGCACAGGCTGAGGCAGAACTTGCCCTGCAAGCAGGGGCCCTCCTAGGATGACACACGCAAAGGTAATGCTGGGTGGGCACTAGAGCCTGCTAAAGTGAATCCTGCTCTGTAGGGTCAGCCCCTCACTGGTCAGTCTTAACTAACAGTCAGTTCAAGAGTCAGTCTCTCCCACTGATGTGCAAACAGCAATCAAGGCTCAACTACAACAGGAGCACACACACAACCCATATAAGGGATACACCTGGAGCACCCAGTTCAGGTGACCAGGGAAGACTGTGTCACTGGGTCCCACAGGACACCTACTACATAAGGCCACTCTACCAAGACAGAGAGATTTAGAAGCCCTACCTAACACAGAAACAGAAACAGGGCAGCAGCCAAAACGGGAAGACAAAGGAACTTGTCCCAAAGGAAGGAATAGAACAAAGCTTCACAAAAAGAACAAAATGGAGACAAGTAACCTACCATTTGCAAAGTTCAAAACTCTGGTTATAAGGATGCTCAAGGAACTTAGGGGGAGAGCAGATGAACTCAGTGAGAACTTTAACAAAGGGATAAAACTATAAAAATGGGAATAGGAAACAAAAAGGAACCAATCAGAAATGAAGACTATAACTGAAATGAAGACTACATTAGAAGGAATCAGCAGAGTAGATGAAACAGAAGATTAAACCAGTAATTTAGAAGATAAAGTAGCAGTAAACACCCAATCAGAACAGTAACAAGAAAAAGAATCTAAAAAAATGAAGATACTTTAAGGGGCCTCTGGGACAATATCAAGCATACCAACATTCACATCTGAAGGACACCAGAAGGAGAACAGAGAGAGCAACAAATTGAAAGCCTGTTTAAAGAAAAAATGATGAAACTTCCCTAACCTGGCAAAGGAAACAGACATAAAACCCTGGGAAGCCCAAAGAGTCCCAAACAAGATGAAATCAAAGAGGCCCACAGCAAGAAACATCATAATTAAAATGCCAAACTTAAAGACAAAGAGAGAATCTTAAAAGCTTCCATAAGACTATCAGCTGATTTCTCAACAAAAATTTTGCAAGCCAGAAGGGCCTGGCACGAAACATTCAAAATGATGAAAAGTAAGGACCTACAACCAAGATTACTCACTCTACCAGCGAAGCTATCATTTAGAATTGAAGGACAGCTTGCCAGATGAGAAAAAACTAAAGCAGGGGAGGGAGAGAAAAAACTAAAGGAGTTCACTGCCACCAAACCAGTATTACAAGAAATGTTACAGGGACTTCTTTAAGAAGAAAAATAAAAAATATTAACGATAAAATGACAATAACTACAGATCAACAATTACTTCAAATGAAAAGGATTAAATGCTCCAATCAAAAGATAGGGTGGCTGAATGCATTAGAAAACAAGACCCTTACATATGCTGCCTAAAAGACTTACTTCAGATCAAAAGACACACAAAGACTGAAAGTAAAGGAATGAAGAGAGATATCTCATGAAATAGAAATGGGAAAAAAAATCTGGGGTAGCAATACTTGTACCAGACAAAATAAACTTTAAAACAGGCTTTAACAAGAGACAAGAAACCAGTAATTCCACTTCTGGGTATTTATCCAAGGAAACCCAAAATACTACTTTGAAGGAAAATGTGCACCCATATGTTCACTGCAGCATTATTTACAATAGCCAAGATACGGAAGCAACCTTGTCCTTCAACAGATGAATGGATAAAGAAGAGGTGGTACATATATACAATGGAATATTACTCAGCCATTAAAAAAAAAAAAATGAAGTGTTGCCACCTGCAACACGGACAAACCCAGAAGGTACTATGCTGAGTGGAATAAGTCAGACAGAAAAGACAAATGCTATATGATTTCACTTGTGGAATCTAAAAAAAAAAAACAAAAACAAAAACAAAAACAGAAACAAACTCATAGGCAAAGAGAACATTTTGAGGGGTGCCAAATAGGAGGGGTGGGTGAAAAAGGGGAAAGGATTAAGAAATACAAATTGGTTGTTACAAAATAATTACGAGGATGTAAAATAGAGCACAAGGAATGTAGTCAATAATATTGTAATAACTATGTCTGGTGTCAGATGAGTACTAGATTTATCAGGGGGATCACTTTGTAAGTTATATAACTGTCTCATCACTATGTTGTACACCTGAAGCTAATATAATACTGTATGCCAACTATAATTAAAAGATAATTAAAATAATAAATTTTAAAAATAAGTCTGATCTAATAATCATATGTCAAATTTGGACCAAACAAATTAAAAAATATAACTGGACCATACATAAATATTATCCATGACACAAAAGCAAAATACCTAAAAGATATATAAATTTGCCTACATCAAAATTAACAATGTCTGTGCAATTACCAAAACTTTTTTTTAAGTTAACTGGAAGAAAATGTTTGCAACACATATAATTTATAAAGGATTAGTGTCCGGACATAGAAACAACTGGTACAAATCAATAGGAATTAAAAAAAAAAATGGCCAGTAACAAAACAGGCAAAAGTAACTAAGAGACAATACAAATGGCCTATAAGCATATATAAAAATATTCAACCTCACTAATGATGTGCCAATTCAAGCAACAATAAAAACCATTTTTCTGTGTCAGTTCTTCAAATGTTTTAAATTTAATTACACCATTTCAGCAATGATGTGAAGTGGGTATCCTCATAAAATACTGACAGGGAACACAATGGTTCTTTGGATAACAATGAGTTAATCTAAAATATATATATCTTGTAATCCAAAAATTTCACTTCTAATATCAAACCACATATATTTTCTTCCAAATACACAAAGTGACATGCTTGAAAATGTTCAGTGTTTGTTATATCAATAAACAGAAACTACCTCAGTGTGTTCATTGAGAAATGACCAAACTATAATATGTCCATGTGATGGAATTCTATGCAACAGTTTAAAAAGTAAGGTAGATATATCTATTCCACAATGAAAATATAAGTCTTACTACTGACTAAAAGAAACAAACTGCAGAAAATAGCTAAAATGACACTTTTTAAAATATGTGCAACTATCCCTTCCTCATGTCACGTACAGAAATCAATTTTAGGCAGACTGTTAATGAAAATGTAAAAGATAAAACAATAAAATTTTAGAAAACAATATAAGAAAATATCTTCTTGACATACGGTTAGGGAAAATTTTTTTTAAAACAGAACACAAAAAGTACAATCCATAAAAGATTTAATAAATTGGACTAAATTCAAATTAAGAACTTCAGTTGATTGAAAAGACGCCTTTAATAGAATGAAAGGACAGTTATAAAATCTGCTCTGTAGATTTGAACACGTTAAACCAATGAAAATGAAGAATTCCGACAACACTCATAAACTAGTAGAGGTGCTTATTATCAGTACAGCTATTCTGGAAAACTGGCATTACCTACAGAAGATCCACATAACCTATGACTCAGCACATCCTCTCTTCAGAACTGCAGATACATGTGCATCAAAAAGACTTGTACAAGAATTTTCACAGCAGCATTTTTTGTGCTAATAAAAACTGTAAGCAACTTAACTGATTACTCTTGGGAAGGAGGGAAAGCATGTACTAGGAAGTGCTACCAGAGGCATTTCTGAAGTGCTGGAAATGCTCTCTATCTTGACCTGGATAGTGGTTGCATGAGTATTTAGCTGTATACTTCTGTATTAGTTTTTGCACATGTCTGGAACACTTAATAAAAAAATTTAAAATATATGTAGGTACCTACAACTCAACATTTATAATACAATCCAGGAAATTTGAATAATTGCTTATATATTAATAATATTAAAGAATTATTGTTAATTTTTCAAAGCAGCAAGTCATTAGGTATGATAATGGTACGGTACTGTACATGTATACTTTTAAGAGTCCTTATATTTTAGAGATACTTACTAAAATATTTATAGTGCAAGGATATTACGTCTGAGATTTTCTTTAAAATAACCCATGGGGGAGTAAGGGGCAGCATGGAGGAATAGTTGAAACAAGACTATGAATTTATCACTGTTAAAGCTAAGAGTGGATAACTTGAAGCTAGGGGATGAGTACATGGAAGAGCTTCATTATATAATTCCCTCCAAGTTTTGTAATTTTCCATAATACACTATAAAAATATGCACATACAAAGTAATACCATATACACATACTATATACTACTATATGTACAATCTATTATATGTGTTATACATACTACATATAAAATATACATATACATACTTTTTAAATCTATATGTGTATATAAGTAGATCTGGAAGGCTAGAATACACCAAACTAGTAACAGTGATTAATTCTGGGGCAGGGAATGAGACTGGTGGTATTTGTAATGTTTTCTTTTTCTCCAAATAGAATATATTCATATATGTTTAGTAAAATTAAAAATTAATTTAAATTAAAAATAGAAATACTTTTTAAAAATCAGCGCATATAAAATTCTTATTTTTCTGTCACCATATAAATAGGCAATTCTGAACATTTATTTTTAACTCAAGTAAAAGCTTAAGACCTAATGAGATTCAAGAAAGTCGTCTGAAAACCTGAGAATCTCTGGTGGGGTGATCAAAGATCCTTCATGTATTACGTCAAAGACAAAAACTCGGCCTCGACACAATACTGCAATGTGACTTGGGGAACTCCCTTCACTCTCTGCAAAAAGAAACAGAAAACACAAAACTCACACCTCTAAACGTGAAACAAGAATAAAGCGCATACTTACGACCAATAGAAAAAAAGTATTTTACTTATCATATATTCATCAAATATATCATATGAACAAAAACACTTTAATAAGGTGATAGAATTTCAGTTATGATATAAACACATGCTCTTGAAACCTTTCCTTGTGAAACATCTAGAAATCCATGGGAGTTTCAAATATTTGTACACCTTAAGAACCATATAAATACAACTACTAAAGGGCTTTCTAGTTTTATTTATGGATAGAAATGGGAAGGGGAAAAGGGTAGCAGAGAAATCCTAAAGGAGACCTATTTGATTTAACAAGTTTCTCTTTGGGATTATTTTAATTTGATTGCTCATTGGATAATTTAATTGCAGTACTATCTAACTCTGATTTCTCAATAAAACAGTTTTCAGTAGAATAAGGGCACTGTATGCCCGAGTGGCAAGGAGAAAGAATTTTGCCCAATCTGTTAGTTTTACTTAAGGCTCTGATAACACCTGGTAAGCTCCTGATAGTTGATTGTCTCCTTTGGCAGACCTTAACTCCCTAAGAACTAGTTGTTTGTGGTAAACCTCAGACTATTCTGATTCAGACTCATTTTTCAATACCAGTCGCTTTGACAAAGGTCTTCCTATATGACCCCTGCTCCTGCTCCTTCCCTCTAAGAAAGAAAAGAAGAAAAAGAAAAATTAGAGAAGACATATATTGCCACTGGAAGTAAATTTATTGTTTGATATTATATACAAGAAACTGTGCTAAATGCTTTACACACATCATCTCATGAAATCTATTCATCAGCTATGAAGGGCTGTCCCCTGATAGCACTATTTTCCTTTACATCCCATTTCCTCAAGTCCTAGGAGTTGAGGTATATATTTTATTTGTCCCTCATGGCTACTCCCAACCCACTTCCTCTTCAAAAACCTCTATATCTTTTTACATTTACTGTTACTACCTTTTACTGATGTCATCTACTGACCACGCCCTATCCAAAATTTAAGGCTGGAAAAGAAAAAAGAAAGTAAGTCCGATGCCAAAATAATAAATGGTTGGGAGAAGGGTGACACCTCCAAATGAGCCCAAGAGGGGATATTTGAGCAGAAGACTCAGTGAAGTGAAAGAGCGAACCATGGAAATACCTGCAGGAAGAGGAAACAGCAAGCACAAAAGCACTAGGACAAAAAAGAGCTGGTTTGCTTAAAGGAAAACAAAGCAGTGCAGATGCAGCAGACAGACAAAAGAGTAGAATGGTTGGAGCCAGGCATACTGGCCTTAGAAAAGGCTTTCAGTTTTAAGTGTAATGGAAAGAAAGCCAGTGTAGCATTTTAAGCAGAAGAGTAATAATGCAATCTAATACTTTAAAAAGGTCATTCCAGCTGCTATATGAAGAAGAGATTATAAGAAGGAAGAGAATATACAGCAAGATCAGTTAGAAAGTATCTGAAGTGATCCAGGTGAGAATGATCTAAGAGGTGGCTTTGACTGGGGTGTGACACTTGAAGGCAACAAAAGGTCATTTTTTTTTTCCTTTAGGAGGGAGAGATTACAGATTGGAACAATCTGGTAAAAGAGGAAAAACTGGTAATGCAGCACAGTGAGAGAGGATAATCCAGAACCAAGGTCTTTGAATTGGCAAGAGGAGGAAGGGCCCAGTGCACCACACAGAAGGGTTGTCCTAAGGAGTCAGAACAGTTCGTCCATTTTTAAAAGGGGAAGGCAAAATATATGACAGTGGAATAACATATTGCAAGGGGGTTGGAAGATGGGCAAATACTTGAATGAGTAGGTATTCTATGACTTCTGTAACAAATTCCCACTAATTCAGTGGTAAATTACCACTAACAACACAAATTTATAATCTTATACGTCTGTGGATCAGAAGTCTAAAATGTGTCTTACTGGGCAAAAATGAAGGTATCAGCAGATCTGTGTTCATTCTGGAGGCTCCAGGGGAAAAATCCGTCTTCTTCGATTTTCTAGCTTCTAGAGGCTGCCCAAATTGCTGGGCTCACGGCCCCCTTTCTCCATATTTGAAGCCATCAAAGGGGAATCATGACTTTTTCATGCTGCCATCTCTTTGGTTCTCTCTTCTGCCTCTTTCTTCCACTTATAAGAACTCTTCTGATTACTTTGGGCCTACCTGAATAATCCAGGATAATTTCTTCTTCTCAAGGTCAATGTATTAGCAACTTTAATTTCATCTGCAACCTTAATTCCCCTTTACCATGTAACCTAACACATTCAACAGATTCCAAGGATTAGAACAGACATCCTGGGGGTAGAGGGAACAGACATATTCTGCCTACCAGATAGGATGGTAAATTTGGAGATGGAAAGATTGCTTTATATTTGTTGAGAACAGAAAAGAGTTGAGCTGAGAATAAGGAAAAAAACATGAAACATTTCTGGAAATGAGAATAACCTGTCAAAAGAATATGGCAAGACAGTGCTATGGGTCCACTTGAGTTTTAACTGAGAAAAATAAGTGAGGCTTTGTGGTTTTCCCTGGCCAAGTTGCTGGAATAGGTATCTTTATTATGTGGAGGTAGAACAGAAGACTGAAATTTAAACAGCATTTAGGTGGGGGTGTGGTGGGGAGGAAGCAAATGGGCAGAAATTACAATGTGTATGCAAGGAGTGGTTACAGTGAAGGACCACAGAAAGAAGTGACGATTGGGGGTAAGGGAGGGAGGGGTGAAATCATGAAGAACTGTAGGGTAACTGAACTGTAAGTCACAAAGTGGTCAAAGAAACAGCTGAGGTGGACTACTAAGTGAGTTGTGAAGAGAAGGTGGATATTATACTGAGATGTTTATACCCCCAATGTTAGAGGTGATGAAGTTTTTTTATAATAACAAGGTTTAAGGCATGACCATGATAGTGGGTGGCTCTGAGAGAGAGTGGAGATAAAGATTCCCAGAGGAGGAAAGTGAAGAAAAGAAAAGGCCATGGACCATCTATGACTGGAAGTTCAAGTCATCAAGAATGTGACTGAAGTACAATGAAAAGACAATGAAATTGGTGTTAAAACAATGAAGAAGAATGATCAAAAGGAAAGACACTGGAACAATGACAAGCAGTAGTGATATAACTTGGTAGCATTTTTTCCCCAAGAGCTCAAACTGTAAGGAAGAAGGAAAATTGGAAAGGGCAATAGGAAATAAAGAGGACATCAAGATCTCCTACGTGCCTTCTAGTATCAAAGTGTAAGAGAAAAGAAAATCCCCACTTGAGGTGGTTACTGAGAAAGCAGTAAGCTCAAAGGATAACAAGGTTTCAGTACCTTTCAGAAAGAAACAGGAACTTTCAGAGAAAAGGGTGAGAAAATAATAAATTTTGCTGACCGTGAGCTCCAGAAAGTACGGCAAAGGGGTTTTAAGAAGGCATTGGGAGTGAGTCACAGTAGTAGGGAACCCACATCAAATTAGGCTATGCACAAATCCATGAATCCAGATGACAAGAGATGACATGGGAAGTCTGAACTTCTTGGGAAAAATGAGGTAAACAGAAGAAAGGCATAACTGAATTAGTCTTAATGCTCTTTTAGGTGATAAGTAAAACAAACAAACAAACAAAAAAAACCCCTCATACTCACTATTGTCTCCTTATTGAGACTAGTTTCTTAGCCACAGCAACTTACATGCAGTTCCCCATCCTCAACACACATAATTTCTTCAACTTTCTCCTTATTCAGGATAGATTCCATGGTCCAGCATTACAATTTCCCTTTACAAAACCCTTAAATCATTCATACCCTCTTCCTCTGCACCTGCTCCTGACTGTTGCTGAAGAAAAAACTGTAACACACCATCTAGCCTAACTTTAAATTCATAAACACACATTTCGAATGGGCACTCAACACTATTCAGCCACCCTACATTTCCACAGCATGTTTGCTTTTCCCACTTTCCAAAATGACTATTTCAAACCTTCTCCTTTCTCCTTAACTCTTCTACCATAGCTAATGACCTCGGTTCTTATTTCCACCAAGAAAAACACAAAGAATACACAGGACCTCCTTAACTTCCTACAACAAAATTGGCCAATCTGTAGGCAATCAGACACACATCTTTTGTGTTCCCTCTCATCCTTGCTCCTGTCAAAGACCAATCCCTCCACCATTTCTGCTCTTGACCCTCTCAGCTCTTATCTTCTCAATGACTTTAGTTTCTTACCCATTCTCCTTCAAGACTACTTTTCCTTTTCTCCTGTGTCATTCCTATGATATAATATAAACCATCCTTTTTAAAAAAAAAAATTTTTTTTAAATCTACTACAGAACAAAAGTTTTTCACAAGTATTATTCCCAGATGTTGTAACTACTTCTGTTTGCTTTCATCTCCTCCAGTAGAGCTTCCTTCCCCAACTTCCACTAAGGCTGCTCTTGTCAAGGGCAGTCTCTATCTCTAGCATGTTGACATACCCAGTGGTCACTTTTAATTTTGAACTTATTTGACCTCTCTGAAGCATTACATAAAATACTACCTTCTCTTGGCTTCTGGGAGATCAGTGCCCTTGTTTTTGTTCTACCTTGGTCTCTTTTGCTGGTTCCTCCTCCTCTAATCACCAAATACTGTATTTGATTGTGTAATAAGAATCAGTACCGGTTCCCCAATCATCTTCATTTATATGTGTTCCAAAAGTAACCTTAACTACTCTTATGGCTTTAAAAACTATTTCTAGGCCTGGTAACGATGACTCCTAAATCTTTACCTGTAGTCCCGAATTCTTCCCAAACTCCAAATTTTGTATCTGTCTACTTAACATTCTCTTTTAAATGTCTAAAAGACTTCTTAAACTTAACATAGTCTAAGAGACCTCTTGATTTTCCTCCCTAAATATCTCCTCCCAATTTTTCCCACCTCATGAACCAACACACTTGTCTACTCTGTTAGCTATGCATGCCAAATATCTTGAAGCCATCTCTAATTCTTGTTTTTCTCTTAAAGCTCACAACCAACCTATGAGTAATTCATAACACGTGAATGTGTAACAGCTAATAACAACAAAAAAAGTTAATTCTGCTAAGCCCAAATCCAAATATATCCAGAATCTAATAACTTTTCACCACTTCCATGCTACCACCTTAATACAAGTCATTATTATGGCTCAACTGTACACTAAAACAACACAACTAAACCAAACAAAAGCAAAAATAAAAAGCAAAAAAACTGTGCTGAATCCTTACCATTTAGATCCTCAGAGAGGCCTTTCCTTGACTATTTAATCTACAACAGCCATGCAGTTACTCATGTTACTTGAATTCTCTACATTGTATCTGTCACTAACTTCAATATTTTTTCATGTTTACTCATCACCTCAGCATTATTCCTATCTACCTATCACAAAGCCATAAGTTTAAGAATACACTAACCATGAAAGCTTAAACCACTGTATCAAGAGATACATTATTAAATTAATGGATCCCCATTGCATACTGTAATTTAAAGGAGTTACCTCATTTAAGGACATGCCAACTATATGATAAATACTGAATTTGAAACCAGGTCTAGATATTAGTCCTTAACTGATGTGCATATTGTCTCTCTTTGCTACTGCTATTCTCATACTACTTTTCTCCTGTTCATCTTTTCCACTCATATAGGAGCATTACACTCTATGCCATAAATTACCAGGTTCCTTAATCCTTTAATTCTTTCACTTTCAGTATCAAAGTAAACATGTGTGGGCTTGAGAACATTAGTTAATTCAAGCATCTAAAAAGGTTTACAAAGAGGAGTTGGGTGCTACATGACAACAACCTCATACCCCTTACTACAAGTGAAGTCAGCTATAGAAATTTTACTTTTAAATAAAATTTTATGTAAAAAAAACCATTCATAATTATATTCTGTAGTAATTATGATTTATTAAATTTATAGAAAGATAAAATTCCCGAAGTAATGAAACAAGCAGTTACTACAAAATAATTTTCCATTTCAAGATATGCAAGGACACCTACCAGAAATTGCCATTAAACTGACACGAAAAACAAAAACTTTGATGGGTCATTCTGAACTCAAGTGACTTCAAGAAGATTGATATTAGGCTCTCACCTCATATAAGAAGGGAAAAAAGCATATATAAGCAAACACTCAAAAAGAGAATTCAAATAAGAAGAAATGTGAGTAGAAAATAGAAGGCTCCAATCACATGCTCCAGATCTCCTGATACTGACTCATAATCCTATTCTTTAACTAAAATTCATATTTTCAAACGATGCAACATAAACATTAGGTTTGTATAAAACCATATAAGATGCAGTTTAGAAAACCCATTCCCATAAATCAAATCCAATTAATCAGAATGACTGAAAGACAGGTTCATAGAATGCTTTTGATTAGTCAAAATCCAATAAGAAATATCTTCAAAATAGTCTGTTCCACAGTCTCAGAGTAGAAACTACAGCAAAACTACCCAAATCCCAGTGACTTTACCAAAGAAAGTATCTGCACTTTCTACTTACCAGTCCTAAAATAACTCACAACTGAATCTCTAGTAATCCCTGGAACCTTGCAAGTAGAAAACAGCATTCGGAATTGATTCATATCTAGAGGAATATTCCCAACTTTATCAACAGGCAATTTTTCTCTATTAATAAAAAGACAAACAAAAAAGTATTCTGATCAAGAAGTAATTTTATAACTTATAAACTACAGTCACAATTGTAGTATTCATCCCCAAATAATTAAGCTTCTCAACTTTTTGCCACCTGAGACTTTGGGTAAACCTCTTATTACTAAATTCACATAAATATCCTTACTTTCTTAACAGCTCCCAGAAGCTCAAGTTATACCAAAGGCTTATACTTCCTCTTTCCAGTTGAGTGCCTTCCTTTGGAGGCCAGAAGTGCTCAATATGGGACGCAGGACCCGCAAAATTGACATTCAGTTGTGATGGTATACGAACATCCAGGTAGGCAACATTCAGCCACCACTCTTCCAGCTAAAATAAAGAACATCAGCCTAAAGGTACTGATGTGTAACAGCTAACAACAACAACAAAAAAGCTACTGTATATTCTTTTTTATTCTCTCTTTCCTTTGGAACTGCAGAATCTTAAATACTATTCAATTTAACTACATTATCAGAAACATAAAACAAGAAAGCACGTTCAGACAGATTGCACTGAAGTCACAAGTACCCAATAAAGTACTCAGGTGTGTTTTCTCAAAGTACCTGAGATACAACAGATATTCAATAAATCCTCACTTAATTTAAACAATTATTAAGGGATTTACAGTTTTCCTTTTCCAGGCAAAAACTGAAATACTAAATCAGGAATGGAAAAATTTTTCAGTAGGCTTAAAACTATGGGTTTTTCAAAGACACTGCTTTCTATGTTCCTCTTTCACAATATGTACTTGAATTTCATACACAAGCAGATCTCATTAAATTACCTAGAGTTCTTTTAGAAGAAACTGACATTATAATCAGTCATTCAGAAAAAGATATAAATGAAAAAGATAGAGGCAGAACAACTTCTTTACCTTTACTCTAATTTAGTTACAATCACTCAAGACTCAAGACTGAGAAGAAATCTGTTAGCATAAAACTTTATTACTCCATCATAGGTATCAATGGCTGATGAAAAGATCAGCTTGCTTTTTATTTCTAAAACTAAGATAGTTACAATCATTATTTCTAGACCAAAGTAATGATTTTTAATTATAAAAACCCATCCTCTGGTTCATACTACAGAAAAAATTTAGCTGAAGAAGCCAAAGAAGATTCTTTGTGGATACTGAAATCCTTAATAATTATTATACCAACATTTCCTCAATATAACTGAAACATAGAATACTCATAACCATTCTCCACTCCAACTTTCTAAAAGCCCTCTTTCTTATAGGTACTGGTTTTGTTTTTTTTTCCCTTATGCACTGTTTAAATATTTGCTGGCCACCTATGTGACATGTCTATTTCAGTAGTATTTTAGAGTTTTTTAGGCTATGATTACCAGGACAAAATGTTTCTCTCAAGCATGAAAACCGGCAGCAGAACCACATGGAGATTCAGTGTGATACTGAATCATTCCAGAGATGCTGAATCAGAATCATTGGTCCCAGGAAATCTGCATTTTAATAAGTTTCCCATATGATTAAAAAAGGAGCCCATCCACAACACTCAAAACTCTCAGAGTTAAGTGATTCATTAATTCTTTTGGATGATAATTATGACAACAATAACCACAAGGATTTTTACAGAAATAGCTTAAAAATGAAAGCTATATACATTTTTGTTTTTTTATTCTTTAAGCATAATTAATTTTCTAGTTATAATAACATAAATACCCAATTTCTTTTTCCTTTTGCCCTTGCAAGTAATTTTTGGTGCAATTTTTTTCCAATTCCATTTTGAAATCTTTGGACAATTTCTTCAGTTTTCTTATATTCTTCTTCATTTGCAAATGGCTTTACTATAAAGAAAAAATATGCATTAAAGTACTTAGACGTGAAGTGCTACAAATTCACCTCAATTATTACACAACTCTTAAGACTTGGTTATATAAAGCAATTATGTATCAATTCTCATAGCAGTCCAATAAATTAGAATTTACAACATAAAAATAGCTAAAAAGCAACAATACAAAATACCATAAAAATTAAACTGAAAATTATGCAATCAAATAACCATATTCTCAAAAATTCTTTTAAAATCATTCTTGATGATGAGAGTTAAAATGACAAAGAGAGGACTATTGTATAGCTATTAGTACAATAGAAAAGTAAGTCCCATTTAGCCATGAATAAGAGAAATTAAAACTTATTTCTACTAATGTTCAAGCAGAGGCCTGAATATTCTGTATAAAAATGCAATATGTATGTAAATGTAAGTGTAAAGTCTGCCCACAGCAGTTTTGGGTGCCTTGTGGTAAATAATGGTTTCCTTCAGGAAAAAAATGAAAGGAAAGAAAGGAAAGAAAAGGGAAAGAAAAGGGAAAGAAAAGGGAAAGAAAAGGGAAAGAAAAGGGAAAGAAAAGGGAAAGAAAAGGGGAAGGAAGGAAGGAAGGAAGGAAGGAAGGAAGGAAGGAAGGA